>CM069861.1:207090398-207530398 GCA_036172795.1 Pelodytes ibericus
TTTATTATATTACAGCAAAGCCCACAGACTTTTCAGTATATAGGATTGGTAATGGGGGTAGATGAGAGGTGAATGATATGTTTTGGACATACTGCCAGCTGAATAATGAAGCTCAGAGCCCCAACCCTCTTACATAGCCAAAAACACATTTTGTGTTATAGAAACATAGAATGCCCAATGTTCTAAATACTTGTATTAGTCCCCAGTTCCCTATCTTATATCTAGGATAGCCTTGTGCCTATCCCATGCATGCTTAAACTCCTTCACTGTGTTTACCTCTACCACTTCTGCTGGAAGACTATTCCATGCATCCACTACCCTCTCAGTAAAGTAATACTTTCATTAGTCCCTGGCCTTATCTTATATCTAGGATAGCCTTGTGCCTATCCCATGCATGCTTAAACTCCTTCACTGTGTTTACCTCTACCACTTCTGCTGGAAGGCTATTCCATACATCCACTTAAAAAACCTTACATTTCATATCGTTGCACTACATTCATCAGTATCCATTTGGTTATGATGGGTTTTATTCAAATTTGCTTTTAACTGCTTTTCTCTTGTACTTTAATATGAACATCTCTATTCCTTTAAGGTCGGAGAAGTTGCGCTGGGGAGAATATAGCCAAAATGGAGCTGTTCCTGTTCTTCACACGGCTTCTTCAGAGCTTCACATTCCAAGCTCCTCCCGGAGAAGATCTTACTCTCACCCCTGAGGATGGATTTATCCGTGCTCCAGAGCGTTATAAGATGTGTGCTTTGCCCCGCAAACAAGATTAGAATTATAAGTGATTTGAGGGTGGTAATGGGGGGGGGGGAGGGGGAAAGGGGGGGGGGGGGGTAAGTGACTAGATATAATTTCTGGTACAGTCATATGATGTAATATATAATATAACAATATAAAACAACTAATTGATCTCCCTCACTGAACTGCATCTATAGATAAGTTTCCAGAAAGTTAAAGATCTGCTTCAACTTGGTCAGCAGAGAGGGGTGAAATACTATATAATAAACATGCAAAAACTTTCTTCTAAAAATAAAAATACACATATATTCAAAAAGGCATCTGTAGTTGAACCCCTTCATGACCAGACTTTTTTTTTTTTTTAGAGAAAAACATTTTTTTATTCTGGACAATGGTTTTAACATTTCTGCAGTGTTTTTGTTTAGCTGTAATCATTTACTGTCCCCACGCAAATGATATATTAGTTTTATTTTCCAGATAAGAAGATTCTTTAGATACCACTCATTTTATCATATGATATAATTCACTATAAAATAATATATATCAAAATATGGTGGAAAAAACACTTTTTCAAACTTTGACTACTCAGTTTGGGAGTACCCCATGTTTACAGGTGTACACCTGGTTGCACAGGTCTGCTAGACCACGCTCCTTAAAGGCACCTGTCTCACAAATTACAGTTCACTTTTGAGATATTTTGATTGTGGAAGGCTCAGTACAAGCTTCAATCCTGATATTTCTGAGTGACCTTCTTAACCAGGCTATGCAAATTTTCATAAATCTATACATTTTTCAATTTACTTGAACTATAACATGCAGAAAAAAAGAAGGTATTTTAAAGCCAGACTAGTCCTTTAACAAAATACAACACTTTAATGCTACACAAATATATGCTCATTTACATTTTTGATGGCTGTTTTGTTTTTAATAAGATGAACATTTTATTTTCCAATTTTTTTCCCCAATTGTTCAGAATCCATGCCAGATAAATGTTCCGGCATGAACACGGTTTTGTGTCTAATTTTCTAATGCTAATGCTAATTTAGTTCGTTTTATAGGATTTTCAATAAAAAGCAAAGGGTCAAGGCAATTTCCCTAGCTCTGGCACGAAATTCGGCTACCCAATATGGCTGATTTCGGGACGGAAACAGCAATCTCCGCCAATGTTTGCCTGAATATAAGACACATTTGGTTCGGAGGGGGTGGAGTGGTTGTACAGCAGAATCCTGTTGGTTTTAACTTGCTCTTGAAGGACCAAACTCCCCTGAAATCGGAATATATTGCCAAATTTCAGGCAGTTCAATTCGCCAGATATTAGATATAAAAGTTAACACAACATTTTTAAAAATGTAATATTGAGTAAATATAAATAAAAATACATTAAAATAAATGATTAATGATATAATAAAATATTGTATTAATGTTACATATATATATATATATATATATATATATATATATAATAAAAAACATTACAAACACATGTTTCATTAATAATTAAAAAATATATATATATTTTTATTAACCTTGGAAAGAGAAGGTACATAGTATAAATTACAGATTCGTATACAGAGAGTACTCACAAAGTATATATATAATAAATGAACAAGAACATGTGTCCCATAATCCAGATAACTATATTAGTTTTACATTATAAGAGAAACATTAGAATACTGAATATATAAGCATACAAGAAGGGGGCTCTATTAAAGCATAAATGGTACAATTACTACATCAATGAACACATCATGTAATAAAAAATACACTAATCACATACACTACTTAGTAACCCCAAAGAAAGTTAGGGAATGGCTACGTGTACATATGTACAGACAGTACATTAACATAAAGAATTTTATACACCCCCAAAACAGCTCCTGTGGTATAGCTTGCCAGTGATGTCATGTCAGCTATAGTTTGGCATCACATCACCAGATATTGTTCAACCGGTAACAGCTATTAGGTTATATATGCTCCCTCCCGCCATTATATTATGTGCATCGCTGTACCATTTCATGTCCACAGTGGAAGGTGCATTGTCAAGCAATGTGTCTACGCATATCATGGACATGGATACATGGCCTTTCCCTAACTTTTATTGGTGTTACTAAGTAGCGTATGTGATAAGTAGCTCCATTTAAGTGATAAAAGTAACGTGATAATTGCACCATTTAGGCCTGAATGGCATATTTATATAATAAGTTGCAATCATTAATTTGTTATTATTAATTATGCTATTATGGCATATTAAACCTATTACTATGCAAGTGAAAAATTGATGTGTAATGTTTTTATTACATTCTAGATATTTATTTCTATAATATATAAAAGGTTATTATATTTTTTTTATATTATTAATTTATTTTAACCCATTTGCGACACAGTTGCCGACGGGGGACGTGCCTGACACGTCCTGCGGTGGAACGAGCGGTTTTCGCGATCAAAAACCGTGAAAACTGCTCTGACGGTGCTGCTCTATTGCCTCGACATCGAGGCAATAGGCAGCAAAGAAATTCCGGCTCTGGGGCACCCACGATCGCTCCACGGAACGATCGTGGGCCATATTGCTGCTCATGCAATATGGCTGTGCCCTCTTGTGGGTAGAGCTTCGGAAGTGATGGCAGTCAGCAACATTGCAATGAAAAAAAAGACTTTGTTAGCTTAAATCTAGGGTTAGGGTTACAATTAAATTAGGGTTAACATAAGGGTTAGAGTTGGGGTTAAATTTAGGGTTAGGGTTAAATTTAGGGTTAGGGTTAAATTTAGGGTTCAGGCTGGGGTCAAAAGGTCAATATAGGAAAAAAAAATTTAAAAACTTTATTTGGTTTTTGCCGCATAATCCAAAACTGCAGATAAACATGGAAACAAGCATATTTCTGAACTCGGGACAACATTTGGAAACTATTTAGATGGGGTCTTTTTTAATGATTGTATTTGTGTAAATTATTTTTTAGGTCAAAGTTAGAAAAAGTGATTTTTCAAATGTTTCATCATTTTTTTTTTTTTTAGTAAATTACCGTATTTGCTCGATTATAAGACGAGGTTTTTTTCAGAGCAAATGCTCTGATAAATCCCCCTCGTCTTATAATCGAGGTCTCTTATAATCTGACCTCAAATTGAGGTCAGATTATAAGACTGGGATCCAGGTCCTCAGCAGAGCTGCAGGGGACCTGGATCCCCCTCTCTAGCAGCAGGGGATGTCTGCACAACGAGCGCAGACTCCCCTGCTTCCGCCCGGCACGACCGCCGGGACTTCTATGAAGAAGCCGGGTACTTCCGCTTTCGTCACAGAAGTCCCGGCGAGCGTGCCGGGCGGCAGCAGGGGAGTCTGCGCTCGTCGCGCAGACATCCCCTGCTGCCCCACTAGCCACCAGGGTAAATCGGGCAGCTGGGGGTTGTCTGCACGATACGTGCAGACATCCTCCATGCTGCCCGACACGGCAGACTATTATGACGGACAGCTGTCCGTCATAATAGACTGTCGTGTCGGGCAGCATGGAGGATGTCTGCAAGTATCGTGCAGACATCCCCCGGCTGCCCCCACTAGCCACCAGGGATTGAGGTACAGGTAAGGGGGGGGGGGGCAGAGAGACAGGGGGAGGGAGTGAGGGAGGGGGGCGGAGAGACAGGGGGAGGGAGGGGGGCAGAGAGACAGGGGGGACAGAGCAGGAAGGGGGGGAGAGACAGAGGAAGGGGGGCAGATAGAAACATGTGGGAGGGGAAGAGACAGGGGAGTGGGGAGTGAGACAAAGCTGGGGGCAAGGGAAAGAGAGAGGCAGCATTGGCACATAAAAAGAAATAAACACAAGAAATGCATTTTTTTTATATAATATTTTATTAAAAAAGCAATTTACATGTGAATATATACAAGTTTAACTTTTTTCCTATAGGGTAGTCTTATATTCAGGCTTTTAGTTTTTTTTCCTAAAGGAATATCCAAAGTTTGGGGGGTCGTCTTATAATCAGGGTCGTCTTATAATCGGGCAAATACGGTATAAGATATGATGAACATAATGGTATCTAATGATAATCACGAAGCTAGGTGAGAAGTTTCTGCTGATTATATTTGATTCTAATTTTTGTTTTCTTACTTTATATCTTTTTACTGTGATATTGATCCAGTAAATACAATGTAATACATAACTTAATAAACAAATATATATTACCTATTTTAAAACTAAATGAAATGAATGCATATACTAGAATAGAAGAAACAAATGTATATGGCGTCTCCTGCTTACGACATTACCTATGGCTTGATTTGCAGATGTGTATTTGGGAAATGTGTAACTTGCATATCAAACCACTAGTGATGTCATAAACAGGAGACCCCCACAGACACATTTATAACATATTATTTCTCTTAATTTATGCAGTAAGCTTGCATTCCTGCTAAAACAATGTATAGATATTTTTTTTTATTCTCTACATTCAATATATAAGCAATATTTAGGTGTCAGAGTCCCTTTAAATGATCGAATCATGGATTCATGGCCCTAAGCAGTGACCCTTCCCATTTCCGTAACCGGACAGGATTTGTCAGGATCTACAGCCAGTTGGCGTAGTTGGAAATGTGGACAAACTTAGCAAATGAGCTGGATAATCATATGTATATTTGGTCAGAGTGTTAAATGACTGAGAACACAGCAAAACAAACTGTGGGATGGTTATGTAAAACGCTGTAATGGGACGGGTCGCAACTTGGTAACTGGGGAACAGTACGACCCAGAAGATGAGGTGGTCTTCTTCCAAGCTGGAACTACCCTACGGTTGAAAAAACAGAACATATGTATTTATTGAGCTCCTTGGACCTTTAAAAGCAACAAAGAGGCATGGGAAAAGGAATTGGAAAAAAAAAAACAACCATCAGAAAGCATGACGCATTTCGCACCTATTGGTGCTTTGTCAAATGGTTGCATATGCTTGAGCCTCAGGTTAGTCACCCTGGGTGTTGTGTGGCACCAAACCACTTCCAGGGAGACTAGAGGAATCTCCAAGGTCAAGGCAACCTAGGCTAAAAATGCTGCCCATTTAAAAAAAAAAAAAAGAGGCTTACCAGCAGAGGTGCTAGTCAAAAGATGATAAAAAGGGTGATCAAAAGACCTCCCCTCACCAGCATCCGCATGGGGAGCAAGAAGAATGGTGTCTGTGCAGGCGCACAGTCATCCTCCTATGCTGTCCCTCTACCCTGTTATAAGGTCAGAGCTCCGGGAATCACATGACCTGTCAGTGCTCAGACTTAAGACCAAGCAGGGTCTTCAAGAGGCAGCATGGTAGGATATCTGTGCACCTGGGCATGTTCTGGGGTTATGGGGAATGTCCTGAAGTACTGGGTTAAGTTCTGGATCTGCAGTGTGGGTTATGGGGCATGTCCTGGGGTAAGTCCCAGATCTGCAATGTGGGGGATGAGGCATGTCCTGGATGTGCAATGTGGGTGATGAGGCATGTCCTGAATGTGCAATGTGGGTGATGAGGCATGTCCTTGGGTGCTGGGGTAAGTTGCGATGAGCTGTGTGCGGATCCCACTACAGGGACTTGCAGCGGGATCCCCAGTGTCAGATGAGGCCATTTTGAGTGGCCTCAGTCTGACATAAGAAACGTACGCTCAGTGTCCACTACATCTCTGGCATCCCTGCGTGGCTACCGTGGGATGACGGCATGGACCGACAGGGTCCCTGCCTGTATGTTTCTGGCCGCCGATCATGAAGTTAAATAAATTAAGGGTTAGCATAAGAGTTAGGGTTAAATTTAGGGTTTGGGTTGGGGTCAAAAGGTCACTGTAGGTGAACCCCCCCCCATTTTTGTTTTTTGACCTATAATTCGCAGAAAACCATGGAAACAACCGTATTTCTAAACTCGGGACAAAATTTAGAAACTATTTAGACGGGGTCTTTTTTAATGATTGTATTTGTGTAAATTACTTTTTAGGTCAAAGTTAGAAAACAATTTCATCATATTTTGTTTATTTTTGTAGAAAATAATAAGATATGATGAATATAGTGATATCTAATGAAAGCCCTTCTTATGGCGATAAAAACAATATACAATTTGTGTGGGTACAGTAAAGGTCATGTCACAAGGGGTTAATCAGGGTGGAGATCTCATAGGAACAACCATGATTAATTAATTGGATTGTGTCTGTGTGTGTGTATATCCATCCCACATACTGCCGGGCTGCACTTTGCATGCTCTTTCTGCAGCATGTAGAACAAATACCGTATTTGCTCGATTATAAGACAAGGTTTTTTTCAGAATTTTTTTTCAAAAATCGAGGTCAGACTATAAGACATAGATCCAGGTCCCCAGCAGAGACATCCTCTGCTGCCCCACTAGCCACCAGGGTGAATCGGGCAGCTGGGGGATGTCTGCACGTATCCATGCTGCCCGACACCTCCGTCTATTATGACGGACCAGCTGTCCTCCATAATAGACGGAGGTGTCGGGCAGCATGGAGGATGTCTGCACGTATCGTGCAGACATCCCCGGCTGCCCCCACTAGCCACCAGGGATTATGAAACAGGTGAGGGGGAGGGAGGGGGGAAGCAGAGCAACAAGGGGAGGGGGGACCAGAGCAACGAGGGAGGGGGGAACAAAGACAAGGGGAGGGATGGGGGGGAAGAGAGAAACAAGGGGGGGGGGGAGAGACAAGGGGAGCGAGGGGGGAGACAAAGGGAGGGGGAGAGAGAGAAAGCTGGGGGCAAGGGAAAGAGGGAGGCAGCATTGGCACATAAAAGGAAATAAAACCAAGAAATGCATTTTTTGATATCATAATTTTTTATTAAAAAAGCAATTTACATGTGAATATATACAAGTTGAACTTTTTTCCTATAAGGTAGTCTTATATTCAGGCTTTTTTCCTAATGGAATATCCAAAGTTTGGGGGGTCGTCTTATAATCGAGCAAATACGGTATGTGTCCCTGGAAACATGGCCGATGTTGTGACTATTACTATGTCACATCCCCCATGTTGCTTTTATTGAAAAGAGAGATTGATATTTTAAAATAATAGATCCAAAAACTTATAATAGAAACGTGTCTCTTTATAATCACTACATACCATAGTTGCCAACAGCAGAATGACCACTAAAACAATGTATTTCTATAAGTGGAGATGTGGATGTTTATTTGCATGGAATGGATAAATAAAAGTAATTAAAGAGCAGAACTATCACTAAAACAATATATTTCTGCAAATATAAAAATGTACTTTTTGTACATGGCATGGAGAAACAATAATCATTAAAAAACAGAACTATCACTAAAACTATATATTTCTGTAAATATAGACATGGTGCAAACAGTTAAAACCGGTTTACGGAACGTAAAGCTCACCTTTTTAGTTTCCGTGGGGGGAATTTAAGGAAACGGACACCGGAAGTGTTATTCGCAGCAAAGCATTCTGGAACTTGTAGTGTAACTCTTGCTGGACAGCAAGTCTGCTGACAGTTACGTGACCCTGCAGGTAAGGGTAAATGCTAGCATTAGGGGGGGTTTGTAGGGCCCCTGTAATGCAGCAGGCTGCCATGCGTATTATGTGGGGTATTATTATTTGTACTCTTTGCTTTCATGATCACAGCCCCTGTCACTGTGCAATGATTGGGCAGCTGGTCTGTTTTTATGGATTAAGGTGTAAGAAGTCCTTGCTCCATGTTGCTATATACAACAATATTTAGGGCTTTTTTCATGAAAAAAGATCATTGCAGTGAATTGAGAGTGGGATTTCAGCTGAGTGGGACTACTTTGGCCTTAAGTTTGCATTTCCCTTCTCAATTCCCTGCAGTGCTCTCTTTTATGAATACAGCCCTTGGTGGTTCTAGGGGCTTATTAATAATGGTATTTTTCGGAGCAATGTAATGCAGTGGGCAGGCACTTTGCGCTGGTTTCCATGCTGACTGCGCGCTCTCTCAGTGATTTTGTCCCAGAATTGATCTTTAACCCCTTCGTGACGCAAACGCCGCTGATTGTCCCCGGCCACCAATCACAAGGTGGCACAAAATCGCTATACGTCACGGTGTCACGGATGCGTGCCCGAACCCGGAAGCGCGATTCGGCAAAATGAGAGCCTGTGGCCGCTTTGAGCACCGGCTACATCTTCCCGGTCACCTGTCCTCATCTGACAGGTGGGATCCCGCTGCACAGTGCCTGCCACAGGATCCGCGCGATCCCCATCGCGGGGGAGCCACAATCAGCTGTTAAACGCTGGACATTTTATACCGTTCCTAGCCTCTTCTGGGATCTTTAAATTAGGGCGACATAGAATGTCCTAGTGACACAAAGGGGTTAAAGGGATCCCCCTCTGAATAAACCGAGATCTACAAACAGACTTTCTCTTCTGAACCTTCCCTAATACTATGTCCTTGGCTTCTACAAATTAATTTGGTTTCTGGTTTCTTCGCCATTGTCTTATTTACTGCACGTCCCCTTTGTCTTGTGATCCACACCAACTCCCACTGCAACCTTTCATCTTCCTTACCATCCTCGGGGGCTGAGCGAGGCAGTCTAGAGAGACCACATTACCCTATTATTCAGGGACCCTTGATATATGATTGAAGTAGAATTCAGGGACGGAATCGGTAAAATGCAGATCATCAGTCTGTAGCCCTTTTTTTTTTTTTAAATGTGTTTATGTTATACTGCCCTGTTGTATGCATTTTTCATAAGACATACTCTAAAACCTCTCCATAGGGAGAGCTATTAGCATTAGAAGTTGGAGTATTGTACAGAGCACTGGTGAGACCTCACTTAGAGTGGTGTACAGAGCACTGGTGAGACCTCACTAGGTGTATTGGATAGAGCACTGGTGAGACCTCACTTGGAGTTTTGTACAGAGCACTGGTGAGACCTCATTTGGAGTATTGTACAGAGCACTGATGAGACCTCACTTGGAGTACTGTACAGAGCGCTGGTGAGACCTCACTTGGAGTATTGTACAGAGCACTGGTGAGACCTCACTTGGAGTACTGTACAGAGCGCCGGTGAGACCTCACTTGGAGTATTGTACAGAGCACTGGTGAGACCTCACTTGGAGTATTGTACAGAGCGCCGGTGAGACCTCACTAGGAGTATTGTACAGAGCGCCGGTGAGACCTCATTAGGAGTATTGTACAGAGCGCCGGTGAGACCTCACTAGGAGTATTGTACAGAGCGCCGGTGAGACCTCATTAGGAGTATTGTACAGAGCGCCGGTGAGACCTCACTTGGAGTATTGTACAGAGCGCTGGTGAGACCTCACTTGGAGTATTGTACAGAGCACTGGTGAGACCTCATTTGGAGTATTGTACAGATTGCTGGTGAGACCTCACTTGGAGTATTGTACAGATTGCTGGTGAGACCTCACTTGGAGTATTGTACAGAGCGCTGGTGAGACCTCATTTGGAGTATTGTACAGAGCGCTGGTGAGACCTCATTTGGAGTATTGTACAGAGCGCTGGTGAGACCTCATTTGGAGTATTGTACAGAGCGCTGGTGAGACCTCACTTGGAGTATTGTACAGAGGGCTGGTGAGACCTCACTTGGAGTCTTGTACAGAGCGCTGGTGAGACCTCATTTGGAGTATTGTACAGAGCGCTGGTGAGACCTCATTTGGAGTATTGTACAGAGCACTGGTGAGACCTCACTTGGAGTATTGTACAGAGGGCTGGTGAGACCTCACTTGGAGTATTGTACAGAGGGCTGGTGAGACCTCACTTGGAGTCTTGTACAGAGCACTGGTGAGACCTCACTTGGAGTCTTGTACAGAGCGCTGGTGAGACCTCACTTGGAGTATTGTACAGAGCGCTGGTGAGACACAAACAGGGGGGATATGATAGAAACATTTACATACATAAAGGGGATGAACACAGTAAAGGAAGAGAGTATATTTAAAAGAAGAAAAACTACCACAACTAGAGGACATAGTCTTAAATTAGAGGAGGAAAGATTTAAAAGTAACATCAGGAAGTATTACTTTACTGAGAGGGTAGTGGATACATGGAATAGCCTTCCAGCGCTTCTAATGTAGAAGCAAAAGTGAAATGTACGTTGTCCCTAGTATGAGGATAAACTGGCGGGTACTTCTGATAGTACACGGCAGGTTATCCCCTGATCGACAGCTGCCAGGAAGCAGGCAGCCGTCTGGTCGGCGACTGGCTCTCTTTTCTAGCACAGAGAGAGCCCCTTGTTTTTGCATGGGATCAGCAGGGGGGGGACCTTATCCAGGTCCCCCTGCTGATCCCATGCAAAAACGAGGGTCTCTCTCTGAGCTAGCACCGAGAGACCCTCGCATTCTGTCTTCCCCTTGCTCTGTTTGGCTGTGCGCACACAACAACCAGAAACTGCTGCGTCTCGAATGTGATTCTATTAAGATTCACGTCGGGTTCACTTAAAAGTCCGGGACATGTTTTTTTTTTAACCCTTGTTTCCTTCAAGGCCCAGTGTTGTTTTAAAGGGCAAGTGTCCGCAAAATTGTTAGTTATCTCTAATTGAAAGGTTACATCAGGTGTACACATTTTCAACAGGAACGCTTTAATAAAATAATACAAGTAAAGAACCTTACGGAGGCCTGTCTGCTCATTTAGAATCTTAGGTCACATGATGGGAGATCTGACCCAAGATGTCTGCCTCCTGATAGAGGGCTCAGTAAGGGACTTTATTTCTGTTATTGGATTAAAGCATTTCTATTTAAACTTTCAATGAAACATACCTTATTTTTTTCAGTACTTTAGAGTTACCTCCCAGCCAATATATTTCGATAATTTTTTTTTTTTATTAAGAAAAGATGGACAATCTCACTTAAAATGGCACTACAGATTTTTTTTATATTTATAAATATAATAGCTAAAGTAAAAAAAAAAACATGTTCTACATCGTAAACCTGCAGATCATCTCATCCCTGGTTTGTACAAATTGAGGGTCTCTTTACTTAAAAAGTACGTGTTCATCTGTCCTACTTGGGGCCATTGGTTGTTTGATTTGAGCTTCTGTATTTAGAGTACAATAAAAGGCGTGTCTCTTTAAGTCACAGTCACATTGTTAAAATCGAACTTCCAGAGAGAAATTAAAAGGGGCAGTGTCCTCATAGAATATCTTATTTACATGCTGTGACTGTAAAGGTGACCTTTATGTCAACTTCTGAATGTTACAGCAGCTAGAGAGAACAGCATTTAAAGGAACACTCCACCTAAAAATAAATTGAGTCAAGAAGACTAAAGTTTATAAAACTTTTTTTTAAGTCATAAAAAATGCATCAATGATTAAAAAAAATAAAAATAAAATATATATATATATATATATATATATATATATATATATATATATATATATACGGTATATAATATTCTCCTACATTTGCATGTTAAAATGGAACAAGACCTTTTAGTTTACATACATGCGGAGTTATGGTTACACAGAGTAGAAGCCCCCTTTAATCTGTAAGCAGATCCACTCGGATGTACCCTCTTTTCTCCTCTGTCAAGTGTTGTTATTGAATTATAAATGATATGGTAAGGAAATACAAATACAACATCTTATCAAGCCCTCTCGGCTTCATATAGCTCTATCAGGGGGCAGACATGTTGGGGGTAATGGTAAACTTTACGGTTTGCGCCGGCGCAGCTTATGTATAAAGAATCAGGCGTTGAAAAGCACATCATCGTATGTTTAATATATCTGATTATAATTTGGAACTGTAAAATGAGATATTTATTATATAATGTTGGAATGTATTTAAAAAATTTGAAATAAAATTTAAAAAAAAAGAAAAGCACATCATCAGTGTCGGAGACCATCCGCCAAACACTGTTTGTCAGACAGAGGTCCTTTTCACGCATTAAAAAGTTCCAGTTGCCATTATACACACAAACAATGATTTTTTTTCTCCATATCCCAACATGTTTCCGTGCAGGAGTTTTACACAAACCCACTGTTGCTTGGAATCTTGGTATCGGATGAAGGAAGATCTGACAGAGATTCCGAACAACATGTCCGCCCCCATACAGAGCTACATGAAGCAGTGTAGACTCAATAAGAAACATTTTTAGTGATAGAATACAAATAAAATACCATTTTTTTTTTTTTTTTTGCATACAGTTTAAATATTAATGGTTGGTTATACTAATTCTTAATATATGAAGATTTTATGTTGCTCCACATATTTAAGAGTTTGTACAGGCTAGTTTATTTCTTTTAAGCTACAGTTTATGTGTTTATAGGTTAGTGTCTGTAAATTAAATTATTTATTCATATTCTAAATTAAGTTACATACATCACTATCAATTGGCCACAAAGTTAACCAACATGTCCCCTTATGCCCCACCCAGTCAGGGGCATAGTTCAGCTGCTTCCCTGGAAACAAAAGTACCCCTCTTTGGCCATCTGAAGTGTTGTGAGGTATGGCACTGTGCATGTTTCCCTATACATTCCATGACCTTTATCATGAGCTGACAATGTATATACTCAGCAGTATATGAATTAAAATCATATACTGGATCAGAGTAAAACTAATTTATCATAAATCGATCTGGCCATATTTCAGAACTGCCGATATTGGGCCGATTTTTGGTTGTATTTAGTTCAGGGAAGTCAACCCGGAGAATCCATATGATTTGCCGTACCCAGTATAGGCCAAAATGCCAGAAATTAACCTTAAATTGGCCCAAACAGCCTCATTTTGTTAAAAACTGGAGAATTGAAGAAAAAAAAAAAAGAATGGGATAAAAAAAAATGTTAATGTCCCAGACCCCCCCCCCCCCCCCCCCCCCCCCCGGGCCCAGTGGACTGCTGCTGTCATCATAAATAAAAATAAATAACGGGATCCTGTTAGATACATGGGAGGCCAGGGCAAGTAACCATGCACCCCCACCTTAATAATAAAAGGGTCTGGGTGCTAGGCTAATAGCTCCCCAGCCCCTATAATACTAAGGAAGGGGGGCTATGAGGATCTTTTAAAAAGGCAATCTATATATATATATTTATTTATTTATTTTTTTTATTTTTATTTTTTTTTGCAGAGCAACCTAAATGCGAAATGTATAGGGGAAAGTGTATGTCAAATTTTTTTTTGCCGATTTATTAAAGCTACATAAAGACAGCTGACAGGAAAAATAACAAAAATTCACTCATTATACAGTCACATTACTGACTTTTCGAGTGCAGATGTTTTTGTTTTTTGGACTCCATTTGTGGACGTTTAGTGCCTGTACTTACCATTCCAAGTGTCATTTCAAAGCAGTTGTTCAGTTGT
This sequence comes from Pelodytes ibericus, assembly GCA_036172795.1. Taxonomy (NCBI): domain Eukaryota; kingdom Metazoa; phylum Chordata; class Amphibia; order Anura; family Pelodytidae; genus Pelodytes; species Pelodytes ibericus. Next base: position 207,104,360 of record CM069861.1, read on the forward strand.
CCTTTACAATAGGCTTAAGGGTAATCACAGGGCACGGAGTGTGAGAATTCCTGCATTTTGTGTGCCAGAGGTAGATTCTTACTCTCTGTTTGGCTAATTTGTTGGTGGGGTGGAGCCTGGCTGCTGTTTGTATCTGATTCAGGTTTGTAGCTGTGTTTTGCAGACAGCAGGTTTTACACTATAGCATCCTTCACATAACCTGGGTCCATATGTCTGGGGAGCAAGAGTCGTCTGCCCGTGTGCACACTGCGTATGTGTCCGGGTGCTGCTGCAGGTAGGTGTGCAAGGGTATAGAGAGCCTCCTCTACCTTTCCATTAACTGTTTCTGCACCAGAAGGCAGTGGGTAAACTGCCATTATGGAAGATGCTTTGAATGTGTTATCCAGACCTGCAGACGAAAGCGAGTCTAATACTGCATTGAATGTCCGTTTACTGACCTCTTGCAGTGGTGCAAAATTAATTTGTTTAGAGAACTTCTGCCAAGCAAATTGCACTGTAGATCTTAACCTTGTCTGTAAGGATGCATGCCTGGAATACAATCCTTGGATTTTAATTTACTTTACGAATATGCTGTGTATTGTTTACTGTCTGGGTTTAGTAGAAATTCCAGTGTTATTAAAAGGACCATTCTGATTTTAAGAAAGAAAAAAGTCATAAATGCATGTTCTGTAGTTTGTATCTATATAACTCTTCAGAAACTGGCAGGCTCAGCATCTCCTGGGAGCCAATCGGATCATTGAGTGCATAGTTCTAAGGATACATATAATATGCATGCTTATAGGGTGTTTGCGCAGCGCATGTTTGATGTCATTGTTACATATCCCCGCTGCTTCACCTGTTATTTTCTGGGTGTGTACGGTTCTGCGTGTACAGCTGTACGCTCCAAGGTCTGGTGCATTCTCAATTCTACAAAAACTATAAGGTCTACTAAGAGCTCTGATTTTCGTATTAAAATTCACAGCTCAGAGTTTTGGATCACATTGGTGAACCAAATAGCCCTTAAATTCAGGCTACTCAGAGACCGCCGATGTGATCCCGAATCCCAAAGTGGGCAATTTTCGGTCTGACATTTTGGCGTCACAACCGACCCGGAGTTTGGCTGATCAACATGGTATCCTCGGTCTTCCCCATAGCCCTCTCTGGGGAGGACTTTCATTTTTGTTTGTTTTTTGCGGCCATTTCGGGAGAACCTCGTCTAATATGTAACTAGTCCTCCCATAGAAGTCACTGGGAGGTCATTTGGCGATAGCCAAAATTCCTGAAGGTCCTCCCGAGATGGTCCGAAACGTAATAAAATAAAAATGATTAAAGATAATAATTTTGAGAAAAATAACATTATACATTAAATACGTAAAAAAAAGAAAGTTAATTAACATAAGTTAATATTAAAAATAATTTTATTACATTTTAAAATGTGTGTATTAGTGCATATATACTATTATAAAACAATATATTATAATTATATATGAATGGTTTTCTGTTTAACATGTTTAATTCTTCTGGAGAATTGAAATGCCTGAAATTCAGCGTTAGAGTAAAGGGACATATTGAGTAGCCGGATTATGGAAAATTCCACAGTTTGGCTAGAAGCTCCGATCTGGAGCCCATTTTGGGGCACACTAGAGCTAATTAAGTAGAGCCTTATACATACCTGAGCAGGCAAAAAGTAAAGCTTCCAAGCGCTATCTCCAGGTAGGTGCATGTGTCCTGAATGCATGACACATGAGAGTCGCAATCTAAAACAGGCCAAGGTTGCCTATTCCAAGGTTGCCTATTCCAAGGTTGCCTATTCCAAGGTTGCCTATTACAGTACAGGTTCTCAAGCCTACAACTAGAATTGAACTAAACTAATGTATCAAAAAGTTTAAATGCATGTTTGTCCCTTTTTGAAACAATGTTTGAATATACAGACCAACTTTCTTTTAATACAGAGGAATATGCATCTGGAACAAGCTAGAATGTTTTGACTATACGTGGATAGATTCTACTATTTGTCAGAGTTTTTTTTTATCTATGATTAATGGTCTTACTGTATTCAGACCAACTAAATGGTTTTCTTGGACCTCTTTGTTTTTTTCTGTTTCTTCTCCATGGCAAAAAAGGATTGTTATTATATATAACAATCCTTAAAAGGATTTCACTTGTCTTTTTACCTCTGAAGAAGCTGCAGTATATGTAGCGAAACGCGTCAGGTCTTCTTTTCACCCTATACCCATTGATACAAATGCATTTCAAACTACAGAGGAACCGCATCTTAGGACTCTTTTGCTTTTTTCCTGGTGTAAGCCTTGTGTACATTTTGCTGTTTTGGAATTGAACTAAGGCCTGACCTAAACCATACTCACATCATGTGACCTTGACCACTAAGCAGAACACAACAAAGCCACTTTAAACTCCCGTGCCTCTCGGCCAGGCAAATTAAACTGCAATGTCTCTGTGATTAGACAAAGTCAAGGTACACCCACAGCTCCACACAAGTCTTTCAATACACAGTGCAGAAAATAAGATGACTTATTTGCCCTTGTTTTATGACTTTCTTTGATTATTTTCTCTTGGCTGTATTTATGAGAGAACGAACCACAGGAAATTGTCAAGGGAATTTCAAACTAAAGGCCAAAGTAGCCGAGTTGGGAAAATCCTCCAAAATTCCATGCCACCCCCTCTTTTTCATGAATAAAGCCCAGAATCTCTCTGGCCACACTTCTTGGAACTTCCTCCCAAGGAAAATTATTCATTGTACTTTTCAACTCCTTATTTTGCAAATAAACCCTTGGCCTAACTCTACAGAAAGAGGATTGCTATCAGTGGAAATATGTTACTCATTTTAAGTTATGTCAAATGTATTAACCAAAGAAAATCACATTATCAACTAGTCTTTTTTTCCCTTCTTGCCAATAACAATAAGAATTGTATAAATTGTGACACGATTAAAAAGTTATTTTGGGTGACAAGGCGATCATTGTTAACCTTATCTGCAAATGCCTACCCAGAAGGGTCTAGGACACTTCTTCGCCGCATCTTCATCGCTCACAGTTCAGCGCGGCAGTTAGAACGCTGAACTGTCAGCAATGAAGTATAACGCGGCCGTTTCACCGCGGCTGCAGCTATGTAAGAGCTGACGGTTCAGCGCTGAACTGTCAGCTCTTACAAATCTAAAAGTAAAACTAAAATACCCCCTCTAATAAATGATTCCCCCCCCCAATAATAACAATAAACCCCAATACTAACACTAAAATTAACCCCAATACTAAAATGAACCCCCTAAAACCTAATACTAACCCTAATACTAACCCCGACCCCTAATACTAAAATGAACCCACTAAACCCTAATACTAACCCTAATACTAACCCCCGACCCCTAATACTAAAATTAACCCCTAACACTAAACACTAAACCTAATTCTAACCCCCTAAACCCTAATACTAACCCCTGACCCTAATAGTAAAATTAACCCCTAACACTAAACACTAAACCTAATTCTAACCCCCTAAACCCTAATTCTAAACAAACTAAAATCGGTAAAATACTTACCTTTAGCGATGAAATGTCCCACGATTAAATCTCCAGCGACGATCTGTCTTGTGCAGTAGAGTCGACGGTGAAGCTGCTGTGCGGAAGCAGCTGCGATGAAGAGTCCCATCCCCTACCCAGAATCCCTTGCAGTGCCGGTAGCACTGCAGGTTTAGGGTTTCTGTGGGAAAAGCAAAGCTTGTTTGTTGTTTGTGGATTTGTGTTTAATTGTGCCTCTGTTATCCTTCTATAGTGAGAGATACTTTTTTACGAGGCTGTAAGTTGGATCATTGTCCCTCATTGTTTTACCCCCTGCCTTGCCAGCTCCAACTGTTCTGACTTCTGGTCATCGTCAAACCATGCTGAGGGTGAGAGTGCCGCACCTGCTCCTGAGAAACGTATCCGGGCCAGAGCATCCCGGTCCAGCAAAGCTTCCTGCCCTCCTGAGGCTCGCCTGCAGCCCCTGCCCCACCGCACGCCTCCTCCATCAGCAAACATTGCATCCGGAATGGGCAGCCCTGGCCAAGAAACAACTGAAGGGTAAAGACCCGGAGAGCCTACGATGGCACACACCAGAGGGCATCGCCATCAAGCCTCTGTATACCAAAAGAGATACGACGGAGCTTCCGGAGGAGCTGCCAGGGGTGAAGCCTTTCAGCCGTGGTCCATACCCCACTATGTACACTCACAGGCCGTGGACTATCCGACAGTACGCTGGCTTCAGCACAGTGGAGGAGAGCAACAAGTTCTATAGAGACAACATCAAGGGTGAGTACCAGTTATCCATCACTTTACAATAATCCTGTCAAGCTTTAAAATGAAGCTCTGGGCTAAAATTAAAAGCCTTATATTAAAAAGTATTTAAAAAAAAAAAAAAAACACAATATTTATCTGCCCATGTTAGTGTTTTGTAGCTTTGCTGCAGAACAAGATCCTCCCACTTTCCTTCTCACTGCCTGAACCTCCAGCTTCTTTTTCTAAGCCAATCACAGGACTATTGTAGAGGTGAATGGAGATCCGCAGTGCATCTCTGCACAACATGGATCGGTCTATACGTTGGTTGATCAGGTGAAGGGGTGAAGTGGAGATAGGGGAAATATTTCATTTCTCACAATTCCTGCAGCTTTCGGGAATGGAAAAATGGGATCTACCTGATAAAGTGCTTGCCATTTTGCCCCCATACAGAAGCAAAAGTTATTCTTGCAGTGAAGTCTGAATGAATGCTTGCATATTGAATCTGACATTTTTATATATTTATTAAATTATTCCATTTTTTTTTTTTCTTTTTAAAATGTAACTTTTGCCAGCTTTCTCTGGGGGATTGCCAAGATCTTTTACACTCTGCATAAAATAGGCATCCCTGACATTACTTGGAGTCATGCCCAAAGCAAATGCAGATGTGCAGGATGTCAGTGATCTCACCTGATTGTCCTGTCCCTCTAACGAGCTACTCTCCAAGTTTCCTGCTCTAGCACACCACTTTCATCCAAGTCTGCAGCAAAACTCCTTGAAAGAGATTTCACAGAATTTATTAAACGCATTTTAAAAATAAATCTGTACAGTGCACTGTTTGATGCCTAGAGTATCCCTTAAAGGGGCACACAATAATAGCTGATAGAATTATTGTGAGGCAGAGCTGATCTGGACGCTGTCATCACACTGTCAGTGTGTGCACAGCCAATCTGAGTGGGAGCTCGCCATTCACGTCTGATCAAGGTCCGACATGTCCGGCGGTCTCTTTCTGCTTTAAAAAGTAGTGTTTCCCCTTTTCAAATGGACAATTAAGCCTGTGGTTTCCTTGTATTCTTTTTGTTATGGCTGCATTAAGATTCTGAGTCATATCAGGGAATTTTTGGCAAAACCGCTGTTCACCTCCCTGATCTCAACTAAAAACAATAAAGACTTTTTCTACACCTTCTGCTCTAGTGACATCAAAACTGTTCTATCCAGGAGTGTCCACTAGGTGGTGTTATTGAATAAGAAATAATAAACTGGGAATACTGTTATAGCAGGATCCGTCGGGTATTGAGCAAAGACACTTTCAGTTGACCGGATTCCCGGTGTAGCCGAAGACGGCAGGCTACTTACATTTAAAAGGCCAGTGGGCATTCAGACCGTCAGAAGTGTCCCTCATTACGTTCCATTATGTGATCATTTAATTTAGATGCATTAAGGGGCTGTGGATATTGATACATTTGGAGTTGTTTCAGGGCTAATTACTCCAGAAGCAGATGACCGCATTAACCAGTCTCACTAGCTACACAATCTTGGCAAGTCTAAAGACTAGCCCAGGGGGATATATCCTGAATGGGATGGTGGGGCTGTTATTAAGGAGCTACCAACCCAGGCACACCTTCCAGAGTGATTTTAAAGGACCCTTTATGGGAAATTGGATCATTACATATATTTTTGATTCATTTTGAACTTTTTTTATTAATTTTTTTGTACACTTTTATAGTGTATTTCACCCGGCTAGGTGAAGAAGTGTGGATTTATTTTATTTCGACACTAATAAAGATTATTTTTAAATGCAAACTCCATTCAACTCAAATCTACCTAAACAGGTTTTCATTACCGACACATAGAAGTCTCCACAAAATCACCGGTTAGGGACTGCAAAATAAACACATCTGTCCAAACACTTGGCTTTATTGCTTTTCCTGAACAACTATTTCCATGTTCATCAAATTGCACTGTTCAGCTGAGGATTATGGGAGTTGACCTATTGCAGGCGGGTTGACCTTTTCTTACATGTGAATGAATAGCCCATGAGTCATGGGCAGAATTCTAAAAATGGAACAATGCAATGTGTCTCCAATAAATAGGCAAGCTCCACCCCCTGTCTATATTTTTACCATTTCTGAGCATACAGCTGTACATTCATAATGCACACTCCAAGTGATTGCCCCACTGGAGATAACGGTGAAACCTTAGGCATTCCCAAAGGTGAGCCGTGAATTTTTTTCTCTAGGCAACTTAAAAAGAGTAGTTAGACGTGTGTTCTGCTCTGAGTTGTCTGATTTTGTTTGCAGCTGGTCAGCAGGGATTATCCGTGGCTTTTGACCTGGCCACCCACCGTGGCTATGACTCTGACAACCCTCGTGTCCATGGAGATGTTGGAATGGCGGGCGTGGCCATAGACACTGTGGAAGACACAAAAATGCTTTTCGATGGAATCCCATTGGAGAAAATGTCTGTCTCGATGACAATGAATGGAGCGGTGATACCCATCCTGGCTATGTTTGTAGTCACCGGCCAAGAGCAAGGCGTTCCACAGGAGAAGCTTACTGGGACCATACAGAACGACATACTGAAGGAATTCATGGTCAGGAACACGTACATATTCCCCCCGGACCCCTCCATGCGAATCATCGCTGATATTTTCCAGTATACATCTCAGGTATTGTGGTTTCATCCCCCCTCTCAAAATAGTAACAATCATTTTTGGACCTCAAGAGACAAAACTGCCCTAGAGACTATTCATCAGGCCAACTGAGTGGGGCTTGCCAGCTTTATCCAGTGTGCTTCCATGACACTTTGGAATGTTTAGAAACAATGGTAGCTCATTGGCCAGGGCAGGGTGACAGATGGGGGCGTGGTCATTTGAAAAAAAATGGGTCGGGTTTGTTTAAAAAAAAAAAAAAAAAAAGGGGGGGGGGAGGGGTGATCCCTAATATGCACTAAACCACCAGAAAGTAGGTAGTTCATGGTGGAGAATAGCCAGGCCTAACCATCGCTCCTCCAAATTGTTGTTATTAGTTTGACCCAGATGCCTAAAGGCTTTATTCATAAAAGGGGAGAATTTAAAAGGGAATTACAATTTTAAAGCCAAAGTAGCAGAGTTGGAAAAATTCTCCAATTCAGACTCTGCTAGTTTTGCCTTAATTTTACAATTCTCTGGATTCACCTCCATCACTCAGCAAGTCCAGTAAAATATATGGCTATGGGCAGAGGGTCAGCAATAGTTCTCTCTGAGTTCGGCAGCAGCAGGTTGATGACCTGTTTTCAGAATCTTGGGGACTTGGGGGAATTCCCCAAATACACAGTGCCAAGGATTTAGCTTCCCATGATGTCTTTATGTAGCAGGGACTAGACAGGATCTAATAAAATGTCACACCGTAAATCACCCCCCTATGGATCCATGGTGACCCACTGAATATCAAGAGATCGCCTTGAAAAAAATACAATAGCAAATTCTGTTTCGTTATATTGAGCAATAGTTTCTTATTTAAATCTAGAATTTATTGATGTATGCCAGCAGTGCTTGTCTATAGATCTGCTGACCGGTTCCACTTATAGAGGTATATTCACTGAAAGATGAGTTGCAGGTGAGATGAGGTGAGGTGAGTGGAACATTTCATCTCCCCATTTTAGCTATACATTGCATGGACAAACCTGGTGATGCATGGACAAACCTGGTGATGCATGGACAAACCTGGTGATGCATGGACAAACCTGGTGATGCATGGACAAACCTGGTGATGCATGGACAAACCTGGTGATGCATGGACAAACCTGGTGAGTTTCCCCTACTAAGCAGATTCACCAGGTTTGTCCATGCACAACAAATAGCTAAATTGGTTCATCTCCCCTCATCTCACCTGCAACTCACTTTTAGTGAGTAGACCGCATAGTGTCCAATTTTTTTTAATGTTTTTTTAAGTAAGTTACTGCATCGTTTCTCAATTTTTCTTTTCATCTGCTAAAAAGTGCATGTTAACATTAATAGTTATTGCCATCTTGTTTAGCGCTCCAATCTCCTCCTTATTGTATGTCAGTAAATTTAGAGTCCCGGTGAAAGGATTTTCAGTGTAAAAAAAAATAGAAGAAATGTTAAAGGACAACTGTAGTAGAAAATGAAGTTAAATTGAAAGATGGCATCAAGTGCAGGCAATTTGTATAGAAATAATACAAATAAACTACCTAACTGTGCAATCTTTACTCCACATAGCTCTACCAGGAGGCAGACATTTTGTTTAGAATCTTTGGTCAGATCTTTGTTCATCTGAACCAATGGGAATGAAGATATGACCCAAGATTCTAAACAACATGTACGCCTCCTGAGAGAACGATATGGAGTAAAAAAAAAAAAAGGCTCAATAAGACACTTAATTTGTATTCTTTTCATTTAATCTACACTTGATACAATCTTGAAATTAAACATAAGTGATTTTTTTTTTGTGCTACAGTTGTACTTTAATTGTTTTAGAGTAAAAATTCCATTACATTAACATTTATTTATATAGCACCAGCAATTTACGTAGTGCTTGGTCCAGAGCATACTCTGTTAGACGAACAGAGACAGACTGATGATACATGAGGTCGCTTACAATCTAGTAAATAAGAAATAGCTTACAATCTAGTGGGACTTTGGGACAGGAGATACATAAGGTGGGTGAAAAGGTCAAAGAGGTAAGCCCGTTTCACACATATAAACACTTGTATAACAAACCGTAAATCCGCTAGGTGGAACTGCCCCTCGTAACATCTGTTCTACTTTCCATCTCTCATACAGAACATGCCCAAGTTTAATTCCATCTCCATCAGTGGGTACCACATGCAGGAAGCAGGAGCTGATGCCATTTTGGAGCTGGCCTACACTGTGGCAGACGGTCTCGAATATTGTCGAACAGGACTGAAAGCTGGGCTGACTATCGACGAGTTTGCTCCCAGGTACACGATACTTAACCCAACCACTTAATGGTTTGCCTGCACAGACTTAACATGGGCCACCAGCCAATCTTCTACCAACCCCGGCTGGTTTGCAACCCTACCTGCTCCATTTTGCATGCTCAAGCCCTGTGCGTTTGTGTTCTGCTAAGTTTGGCGTGACATAATGCTGTATATATATCGGCAATGGCATCTCAGTAGGCCAAAGGTCTCTATCTCTGTGGGCAGGAAAAGGGGCTTTTAGAAAAATACAAAATGGGTGGTCCTAGCATGTGCACTGGACCATTAGAGAGTTGGCAGAACATTGTGGAAGCACAGAAGTAAAGCCATGCAGATTACGTACTAGCCACCTTGTGCAGTTTGTCACTCCTCCTCTCGATCCATTCGGACATCCACTGCACACTGATCTCGCACACATTCTCATTAGACTGTCCCTTTTGGAAGAATCAACAGAGGAAGGTCCATCCCCGGGTAAGGAGGGTATGTCAGACTCCGCACTTTCTGTGTAACACCAAACATTTAATCGTGATTTGCACCATTATTCAAAGTTGTGCACGGGACTGTGCTCACAGGTCAACGTGCTCTACGCATTTCACCACAAAATGGCACTTGGTCATTATGATGTCATTTCCGCCGTCAGGGACTCCCAGCCCCCAGATCACTCTCTCCGACAGCTGAGGATACCGCAGAATTTCTTAATGGTGGTCCTCCAGCCATAGGGTAATAGGGTTTTTTTTTTTAAATGTATTTCCTGGCAGTTCCACCTGGCTTACTTTCTGTGTGGTGTACATGTGTTTAAATCTATATAAAATGCACTTATTCTTACAGTTCTCCTGTAGTTTCACATTGAAAATAATTTAACCGGGGCTTCTAAATTCAGTGTCATCCAATAAGGAGGGGCTTGGGGAGATGGGCAGCACTGTTGCTATAGCAACAACGGTAACTCGATTACACTTTCTTAGCAGTTTTTAGGATATAGGAAAAGATGAGGGAAGCATCTAGAGACATTTATTTCAGTCACTGGAGGGGGTAACTGTCCTATAAAGTTATGTATTACAAACATGGATGATAATAATAATAATACCGTATTTGCTCGAATATAGGACGAGGTTTTTTTCAGAGCAAATGCTCCGAAAAAGACCCCTAGTCTTATATTCGAGGTCGTCTTATAATCTGACCTCAAATCGAGGTCAGACTATAAGATTGGGATCCAGGTCCCCCGCAGAGCTGCAAGGGACCTGAATCCCCCCCGCTAACAGCCGGTGGATGTCTGTGCGATGCGTGCAGACATCCCCCCCTGCCGCCTGGCACGACCGCCGGGACTTCTATGATGAAGCCGGGTCCTTCCGGCTTCATCATAAAAGTCCCAGCGGAAGTGCCGGGCAGCAGCGGAGGATGTCTGCGTGTATCGTGCAGACATCCTCCGGCTGCCTCCACTGGCCACCAGGGATATTTGGCAACCGCCTGTCCGTCATAACAGACGGAAGTGTCGGGCAGCATGGAGGATGTCTCCCACGTATCAGCTGCCCCCACTAGCCACCAGGGAGCGAGAGACAGGGGAGGGGGAGAGAAAGACAAGGGGAGGGAGGGGGAGAGAAAGACAAGGGGAGGGAGGGGTAGAGAAAGACAAGGGGAGGGGGGGGGCAGAGAAAGACAAGGGGAGGGAGGGGGGCAGAGAAAGACAAGGGGAGGGAGGGGGAGAGAAAGAGGAGGGGGGGGAAGAGAAAGACAAGGGGAGGGAGAGAGAAAGACAAGGGGGGGAGAGAGAGAGAAAAGTTTGGGGGAGAGAGAGAGAAAGGTTTGGGGGGAGGGAAAGACAACGTGGGAGGGGAAAAGAGATAACACTGGGGGAGAGAGAGAGAGACAATGCGGGGGGGGGGAGAGGCAGCATTGGCACATAAAAGGAAATAAAAACAAGAAATGCATTTGTTTAATATCATAATTTTTATTAAATATTAAAAAGCTATTTACATGTGAATATATACAAGTTACACTTTTTTCCTATAGGGTAGTCTTATATTCAGGCTTTTGTTTTTTTTTACTAAAGGAATATCCAAAGTTTGGGGGGTCGTCTTATAATCAGGGTCCTCTTATATTCGAGCAAATACTGTAATAATAATAATAATAATAAAAAAGCCTATACATGATTGATGGCATTTTATCAGACTAAAGTGACCCTTTAATCAGCAGAGATACACTGATGGATCTAATCTTTCTACCTGCTATTTCACCAATCCATATAAATCAATGAATCTCACCGGGAGGTGATAAAGCATCAAAAACTAAAAATCTCTTTTTTTTTTTTTTTAATGGATTTTTCGTTCCTTTCATTCTCTCGAGGCTTTAAGTGAATGATTATGTGTCATTATGTTTGAAGTCCATTAATGAGAATTATACTGGGAAATAAAATTGGGGGTATTATTATCTTTTCAATAAATGTGTTAGATTTTCCGTCACCAGCCTTTTTTTTTTTTATTTTTTGATGCGAGAAACTGCATTTTTCTAAAATGAACCAGATGGAGTCTCTGGTAGAGAGACCGGCAAGTGGTTCTTTTGAAGATATTATTGCTTGTAAGTAATGTGTAATTACGAAGATGTTACATTAACCTCCTGAGACTCTCTTCTCTTCCAACTCACACCTGAAATACTTCTCTTATATTGGTACCACGGCGAGTGTTATGCAGGGTCTATTCACTCAAAGATGAGATGAACGATCCATCTGAATGACCTAAAGTGGCACTAAACTTTGCTTTTAACTTTTGCTTCATTAGCAGAATCAAAAGTTCTTCCAGGGATAAACTGAGCCACTCATTTATTCCCTTGTACTACTGTGTTAGAAGCACAAGTAAAAAAGAATTGAAAATTGTTTTCATACTTACCGTAATTTCCTTTTCCTGGTTATTATCCATGGCAGCAGGTCCGTATGGGTTTAGCTCCACCTTCAAGGTAGGCAGGACAGAAAACTAGAACTATAAGGACGCCCCCGCCACTAGCCTCCTTAGTCTAAGTTCCATGCTCCTCGTAAAGATACAACTAACAAAGGGAGGGAACTCACTGCTGCCATGGATAAGAACCAGGAAAAGAGGAGTCCCAACGGGCACAGGAAGCTGGAATATGCGTTCCAGCGGCAAATAACAGAAAAACCGGAAGTGAAGAGGAGGCCGATGCACCCTATCCGGAAAAAGAACTAAGAGAAGTCGTGGCGCCGAAAAATAACACAATGGGAAAGAAAAGGGGTGTGGACCAGCGCCGAACGCCCATGCCAAAAACATCAAAATAAAGGGCGTGGTACGCCCATGCCAAAAACATCAAAATAAAGGGCGTGGAACGCCCATGCCAAAAACATCAAAATAAAGGGCGTGGAACGCCCATGCCAAAAACATCAAAATAAAGGGCGTGGAACGGCCATGCCAAAGACATCAAAGTAAAGGGCGTGGAACGCCCATGCCAAAGACATCAAAATAAAGGGCGTGGAACGCCCATGCCAAAAACATCAAAATAAAGGGCGTGGAACGCCCATGCCAAAAACATCAAAATAAAGGGCGTGGAACGCCCATGCCAAAAACCTCAAAATAAAGGGCGTGGAACGCCCATGCCAAAAACATCAAAATAAAGGGCGTGGAACGCCCATGCCAAAAACATCAAAATAAAGGGCGTGGAACGCCCATGCCAAAAACATCAAAATAAAGGGCGTGGAACGCCCATGCCAAAAACATCAAAATAAAGGGCGTGGAACGCCCATGCGAAAACATCAAAATAAAGGGCGTGGAACGCCCATGCCAAAAACATCAAAATAAAGGGCGTGGAACGCCCATGCCAAAAACATCAAAATAAAGGGCGTGGAACGCCCATGCCAAAAACATCAAAATAAAGGGCGTGGAACGCCCATGCCAAAAACATCAAAATAAAGGGCGTGGAACGCCCATGCCAAAAACATCAAAATAAAGGGCGTGGAACGCCCATGCCAAAAACATCAAAATAAAGGGCGTGGAACGCCCATGCCAAAAACATCAAAATAAAGGGCGTGGAACGCCCATGCCAAAAACATCAAAATAAAGGGCGTGGAACGCCCATGCCAAAAACATCAAAATAAAGGGCGTGGAACGCCCATGCCAAAAACATCAAAATAAAGGGCGTGGAACGCCCATGCGAAAACATCAATAAAGGGCGTGGAACGCCCATGCCAAAAACATCAAAATAAAGGGCGTGGAACGCCCATGCCAAAAACATCAAAATAAAGGGCGTGGCACACACTTCCGTTCGAGCGCCGAACCAAAAACATCAAAATAAAGGGCGTGGAATGCACATGCCAAAAACATCAAAATAAAGGGCGTGGAATGCACATGCCAAAAACATCAAAATAAAGGGCGTGGCACACACTTCCCGTTCCAGCGCCGAATCAAAAACATCAAAATAAAGGGCGTGGAACGCACATGCGTTCCAGCACCGAAAAAACTGAGAAGAAAACAACAACTCGGCCTACCTTCTAGAAGCAGGAAGATTCATCTGTTCCATTCCAAGCACATCTCCGGTACCACTTGCAGCAAGCTTACGGAGGAATCTCAGATCCAGCCAAAGTCAAGGGATGCTGGGATACATAAAGAGGAGGAAAACACATCTGCTAATAATGCATAGCCATCTCCGGTAACAACGTGTAGGAAGTGTACGGAGGAATATTCAATTCTACGTAACCTAAAAAGATAAAACAACCGGACCTCGGGAAGAAAGAGGCTGAAACTCCCCGGTGAGAAAATAAATAAATAAATAAAACAGGCCCTGTCCTGACATCCCTACGAGGACAAAAAAAAAGACTAAGGAGACTAGTGGTGGGGGCTTTCTTATAGTTTTAGTTTTCTGTCCTTTATAAAGAGGTAAATCTGCATTATGCACAGCCAGGTGAGCTCTTCTAGCAGTAGAACCTCAGTAGCTTTGCACAGTTTTTATTCAAAGGAAAACTGCAGTGTAAATATCTACCTTTATCTTGTCCACAATACATTTTGAGATAATGCCATTACATAGTAACATAGGTTGAAAAAAGACACAAGTCCATCAAGTTCAACCCTTCTACCTATCATTCCAGCTTTTGATCCAAAAGAAGCCAAAAACCCCTAAGGAAGCTATTTCGAATTTTGCCTCCCAGGGGGAAAAATTCCTTCTTGACTCCAAGGGGCAATCAGATTCGGTTTATAGACTTTCGGTTTATAGAATAGCAAGAGCATTACATGTATTCTATAAACCGAAAGTCTATAAACCGAATGTCTTTCGGTTTATAGACTTTCGGCTTATGGAATACATGTAATGCTATTGGCTTTCTATAAACAGAAATAGAGTCTTCATTCATAAGAATTTCTTATGAATGGGGACTCTATTTTGGTTTATAGAAAGCCAATAGCATTACATACAATGTAATCGCCGAACTCCAACACGAACATACAGTGAAATGTCAGTGTTCGGGTCCGAGGTCCAAAAACCGTAAAGTTCGCTCAACACTAATTACTATGTTACTATGTAGAATCATTGAGGTAATAATGAATGCTTCTGGCAACTTAAAAATGTACAATTCAGCCAACCAGAGCCCATCTTTCACCCCTTTCTGCCTGTATAGATAACGATAATAGATGGCCCCGGCTACCTCTAATCTACTCTAAAAAAAAGCCGCCTTTGCTTTAATTGCCTGTTTGATCGTAAAAACCCTCGATGTTCATTAAAAGGCAACTGTAGCAAACGAATTAAAAAGGTTAATTGAACGATTACATCAAGTGTAGATGTTTTAAATAAAAATGCTTTAATAAAATACTAACGTACTTTAAGAGGTCTGTCGCTTGTATAGCAAGGGGGCAGACATGTTCTTTAGAATCTTCATTCACCTTGACACGTTTCCATTTGACAAGTAGTTCATTTGCATATCACACTACAGATGATGTCATAAACATGAGACAGGACACATTTTCTCTTACTTTATGCCATTGCTTGCATTTCTGCTAACACGATGTATAAATCCTGTTTAATTCTCTGCATTCACGTTATAAATGATAATAAGGCCCCTTTCAATGCATAATTTCAGTTAAACAAAAGGTAATATTTTTCTCCATTTGTCTTTTAATTGATAATACAGCAAAGTGCTGAAATATGATTTATTGTAACTAATGTGTATAAATGTAGTGATTATTTTATTTTGATGGGGTTTTTTTTAACTGTACAGTAAAATGTCACTTCCATTTTCCACAGACTGTCATTCTTTTGGGGTATCGGGATGAATTTTTACATGGAGATAGCCAAGATGAGAGCAGGCAGGAGGCTTTGGGCAAACCTAATGGAAAAAAACTTCCAACCCAAGGAACAGAAATCTCTTCTCCTGAGAGCCCACTGCCAGACGTCAGGGTGGTCCCTTACTGAACAGGTAGGTACTGGTAGCTGGGAGTACCAGAGGAGCAAGCCTTTGGTGTGCCTCATGTTGCATAGTCTTATGTTTTATACAAGTCCGTGTTTTAATCTGTAGAGAGAAGTAACGTTTTAGAAACATTTTAAAGCTATGAAGAAGATGATCTGCCTACCCTGCAAACATAAACAACCAGATGTTTGCTCTATACATACACTAGCCCTTACAAATGCATTTATGTTAGAATATCAGTAATCTCCTGGGGGAATTAAAGTGCCCCCCCCCCCCCCCCCCCATCATTACTGTTTGTGCATCTTTTAAAGTATGACGCATCATTCAAAAATGACATGGTATTACGTCATACATTTGCTAGCATTTTTAATTTTTATCTATAGAATATTTTTTTTATTAATGTCTTTTTTGTTCACTTGTCGTTGAATCATAGCAGCACATGTGCTTGTTGAGGTACATGCCAGTTTATTCTCTGACCCGCGGCAGTCCTGCTTCCCTGGGAAACTGGGACTGTGGCCGACTGCAAGTACAGCTAAAGACCATCATATTCGTCAGATGCGAGCAGCGAGCCCCCATTCTGTTTCTGCTGAAAGCTCGGAGACAGTACCAGTCTCGGGTTTCACGCTGCCTCAGCTGAGAGGCAGAGCTGAGAGTAAACCTGCGTAGATCTGTAAAGAGACATGCCGCATTCACTCCAGTCAGGTGGCAAAAGACATTGAACTTTTGCTTATATTGATGAATCTGCTTTAAACTTTATCTTTTTATTCCTTGCGTCATACGAGTAAAAACTACCTCTATGACGGCAAAAATAATGAAAACTAACAAATATGGCCACTACAACTCATGCGCATGCATCAGTGCGTCACCATCCCACAATGCTTGGTATGAAGCCCACACGCCAGGTGTTTTTTTTTTTTTTTTTGTGTCAATCTTGGAGGAAACGTGCGGGGCTTGATATAGCAAGTTGAATACTTTATATATAAGTTAGTATATTCTTACATAATATCAACGTTTCAGTCTTGATAAAGGTCCGCGTTGCGGACCAAAACATCCGTGTTATGTAAGAATACACCAACTTATATATAAAATATTCAACTAAGAGCCTTGCTAAATCAAGCCCTGTGAGTGCATTTTTCAAAACTATTTCTTTTGGATATATATATATATTAATTATCCATCAAAATAAACACACTCCCAGTTCTGGATTACAAGCAATATCAATCAAGTTTTATTATAGGTACAAAAATGAACATCTCAGACCAAACTCTGGTCCTTTTGTCAAAACAAAGGGCCATAGTTTGGTAGGAAACTACAATGTTTTTGTACCTGAAATTAAAGTGAATTGATATTGTTTGTAATCAAGACCCGTAAATGTTTTTTATTTTTATGCATGTTTTATATGAGGTTTGAACAGCACCCGGGCAATTGACTCCCATGAGTCCATGACCTATGGACTTTTTTATTGTATTGTGGTACAGAGGTACATCTGGAGAATGCACAGAACGCTGTGAGGTTATTTTCACTATAATCAGGGTTTATATGTTTTTTGTTCTTTTGTTTTGTTTTTGTTTCACATCTCTCAGGACCCTTACAACAATGTTGTCCGCACGGTGATAGAAGCCATGGCGGCAGTGTTTGGGGGTACACAGTCCTTGCATACCAATTCATTTGATGAAGCTCTGGGGCTGCCCACTGTAAAGAGTGCTCGTATTGCCAGGAACACACAGATCATAATCCAGGAAGAGTCTGGTATCCCCAAGGTTGCCGACCCCTGGGGAGGCTCTTACATGATGGAGTGCCTCACAGAAGATGTCTACCAGGCTGCTCTGAAGGTAAGCTCCACAAAGTTATAAACCATAAAGATTATGGGCTTTATCCATCAAAGAGGGAATTGGGTTAAAGGAACAGTCTAGTCCCCAAACTCACTTTGGTGCAAGCTGAAGATCACTGCTTGAATAGTGCATAGGCTTTTATCCCTGTGTGATTTGATGCAGGCATTCTGTATAAATCACATGTTTAATATTTGACTCAAGCCCTCCCCAGTGATTACTCTGCATGTTTACTGCAGGTGCAGCAGCACTGATTATATAGACACTGGGGATATAAAGTTTTGTTTCATATAGTCACTTCCTGTCCTCCTCAAATTGAGTCTATTGAGTGGCCTATGAGCGACCTTGCTCTTGTACACAGTAGGATCTCTTAACAGCGCAACACATTGTCTGAGGACATCACTAGATAGACAGGATATTTCGTTCTCATTGGTCCCTGCAGCAAAAACAAAAGGGAAATTACTTTTAGTGTAAGTAGTCCTTGTTTCTTGCAAACTGCTGTAATTTCTAGAGTTGAGCGGACACCTGGATGTTCGAGAAGTTCGAGCGAACTTTGGAAAAAGTCCTGGTCCGTTCTCGAACTTGACCCCGGACTTGAACCTGAACCCCATGGAAATCAATGGGGACACGGACTTTTGGCCACTAAAATGCCTGTAAAATAGTCATGGAAAGGGCTAGATGGCTGCATAAGGAATTAAAATGTGGGTAAGAGTAGGACAAGTGCTCTGCAAACAAATATGGATAGGGAAATAACTTTAAAAAAATAAAATACATTAAAAAAAAGGACTATTTACCACCCAAAACAATTAGAATTAGGTTCTATTTGACTCTCAGATGTAGTACATGTAATGCTATTGCTATTCTATAAACCGAAATAGAGTCCCCATTCATACGAATAGGTCCATTGACCTATTCTTATGAATGGGGACTCTATTTCGGTTTATAGAATAGCAATAGCATTACATTGTATTCTATAAACGAATGACTTTCGGTTTAAAGACTTTCGGTTTATAGCCGAACCTCGAACTCCATCACGGACATACAGTGAAATGTCCGGGTTCGGGTTCGTGGCACTGACACCGTAATGTCCGGTACGAACCCGAATAGTGCGGTCCGGGTTCGCTCAACACTAGTAATTTCACAATTTCTTCTAGCTATAAGTATTTTATATTTTAAGCAATGCAAAATATAAGACATGCCTTTTAAAGTACTTTGAAAGCACATTAATATTCATTAATATTTGGAAGATGTATTTTGGGCACTAGTTTGAAATTCCCTCTTTCATGAATGAAGTTATATAAGTAATACTATGAGCTGCTTGAATATGATCAGATATTTTTTTATAGCGGTTTACCTTCCTTGGAACCCTCATACTCCTGAAACATTTAGGCCTCACAGTTAACCTTTTCTACTCATGCACCAGTAATACGCTGAGCTCAGTATTTTAAATTAAAAGCTAGTATCTTGAAAAGCAATCTGGATTGCTGACAAAAGGAGCTTCTGTGCTATTATAGTCTACGGACATTTAAATGAAGGATTTTTTGGACTTACCTCGTTTATGCTTCCGGAGTCAGCTGGTGTTTGGTGGTTTCCCTAATGCTAAAGGACCCAGAGAAACGAGTATTTATCCAGCACAAGGATACTATAGGACTGAGCTCCCACACCATTTGCTTATCACTTTCATTCTGCAGAGGTTAAAAATGCGTCGGGTAGATTCTTTTTTTAACACATTAAAAATGGCAAAATTACAGAAAGTAGGACACACTGTAATACATGTAACAGAATTGCTTCTCTATAGAATAAATTAGTTGGTGGCTGCCCCTGGGCTTGTGCTTACCAAAATTTGAGAGAGCTACAGCTGGCCTAAATTTATTTTGGAGCAAAGTTAAACACAAAGCAGCATAGCAGTGCGCAAGTATTCATCCATATGACCACATGCGGGTTGGTGAGGGCCTCTAATCTTTTGGGGGTTTTTAACTTTGCCTGGAAATAAATTTTAAACAACTCTGGATGTTCTGCCACTATAATTTCTCTTAAACTTGTCGACTCATTCACACTATGTATTATCATAGAGATGTTGCTGATTAGATGATTGTTTTCAGCACACAGTCAGGTAATATCTAAATGGGTCTTCTCAGCAAGGTGATAGAAATGTAAATTCAAGTTGTAACCTTTCAATATCTTAAACTTGTCGAATCATTCACACTATGTATTATCATAGAGATGTTGCTGATTAGATGATTGTTTTCATCATGCAGCCGGGTCAAATCTAAATGTTTTTTCTCAGCAAGATTATAAGGATGTAAATTCAAGTTGTAACCTTTCAATATCTTAAACTTATCGACTCATTCACACTATGTATTATCATAGAGATGTTGCTGATTAGATTGTTTTCAGCATGCAGTCGGGTCCTATCTAAATGGGTTTTCTCAGAAAGGTTATAGGGATGTAAATTCAAGTTGCAACCTTTCAATATCTTAAACTTGTCGACTCATTCACACTATGTATTATCATAGAGATGTTGCTGATTAGATGATTGTTTTCAGCACGCAGTTGGGTTTTCTCAACAAGGTTATAGAAATGTGAATTCAAGTTGTAGCCTTTTAAAATATTTGGATTCTATGATATCGGACATGATTATTGCTCCAGAACTAATATAGTAGTTTAGACGTGGCTTAAAGTTGATTAGAATGATATAGAATCATGGTGTGCACTCTCATCTGATATAATCTGAATTAATGACGCGCACGCTATACCTTGCGTTTATCCCGTAGCTCATTAATGAGGTAGAAGATATGGGGGGCATGGCCCGAGCTGTCGCTGAAGGCATTCCCAAACTCCGGATTGAAGAATGTGCAGCCCGGAGGCAGGCCCGGATTGATTCAGGTGAGAACATGGCCGTCTTTAAAAGTAGGGGGCATTAGTCCACAGCAGTTGCCCTTTATACCCTCCATTTTTACCTTCTTCGCCTCTCCTCCTTGTACCCACACAGCACATTAAAGGGCCTGGATCACCTAAACAAAGTTTTTACTGGGAATATAGAGATTTGAAAAAAAAAAAACGATTAAAAATTATCTATACATCGTGTTGGCAAAACTGCAAGAAAATGCCTGAATTGGGAGAAAATAGATTTGTTTTATTTAAATGTGTCTGTGAAGTCTCCTGTTTATGACATCACATAGTTTTTGTTTTATTTAAATGTATTTAAATTTATTTAAATGTGTCTGTGGAGTCAGTCTCCTGTTTATGACATCACCTGTGGCTTGATCCCACATTTCCCATTAAAAATAGCAGGTCATTTGCATATCAAGCCACAGGTGATTTTATAAACCACTCCAAAGACACATGTAAAACACCCTTTTCTCTGAATTCATGCATTACTTGCTTGCAATTCTGCTAACACAACCTTGTTTAGGAGATACAGTCCCTTTAATGCCTCTGATTGGCCAATCACAGGGGAAGAATCTCTTCTCTCAATGGCTGCAGAGAGTGGTCTTCCCAGAGAAGTAGTAGAGGCTTGAACGAGGCCCTGTAATCACTAAACATGAGGTTCCTGATGCCTCGGCTGCATCAAACATTGGGAGCTATTCACTAAAAGCTGAGATTTACATTCCATCTCACTAATATACATGTGCAGTTTCCCCCCCCGATAAGCAAATTATCCTTTTAGTCAATAGTCCCCATTGTCATCATCTGATGGGTTTTAGAAAGAGACAGTAAACTTATATACAAAAGGGTATTAAAATGTACTAATACTTATTGGGATAGCAGAGGCATTATTAAACACACATCTACACACACCAGATAAGCCAGGCCTGTTTTTCCACAGAACTCCTAAACTTGCAGTGCTATCACCACTGCAAGGGATTCTGGGTAGGCATATGCAAATAAGGTTAAGGACAGAAGTGCAGAGCCAGATAACCTCTCGTTTTTGTTTTATGTTTTTTATTTTTTATTTAAAGGGACACTCCCACCAAAAAAATGAAAAGGATTTTTTTATTTTATTTTGCACTGTTGATTTCAGATACGTCTTTTGTCTTTGTTATGTGAGTTTATTTTATGAAATATGTAACTAAACAAGTGTGACTGGGCGCCGCCATTTTGTGAAATATAGTGTTTTTGGGTGCCACCCCCCAGTGACTTTACAGCACTAGTATCTCACTTTGGGGCTGGGGACACAGAATGCAGTCTATAAGTCAGAATTCTGACCATAGACTTGCATTGAATGGGAGGGTAATGTAACTATTACATCACAAGGGGGCGGAGTTATGATCCTGTTTGATCAGTGCAATCTTCTCTCTTTGTGTTGGAAGGCAGGTAAAAACCGGTTGTACACAGCCACCTAGCCCTGCCCACTATGATACACAGGAGCCAATAAGAGAGCAGGGGTGTATCTTATGACATCATCATGCAAGCTTCGGCCACAGTTGTAAAGTGAGACTTGCTGGAAGATTTTGGAGAATGTTGCATCATGGGAAAACTTCTCAAAATGGCTGCTGGTGATAAACACCTAATTTTATTTGAACTTTTATATGCAATTAATTCAAACATAGAAAAAAAAAATGAAATATGTCATGTGTATGTGGTTTTAAATGCACAGGTAATCTAGTTACATCTTATGGTAGGGTCCCTTTAAGGGGCTATAATTTATCATGTGAACTACCTCCAAATTAATCTTACAAGTTCCTGGTATTAGAAGGGATCTCCTGACCTTGAGGCCCTTGGTGGGGAAGTTGGACATAAAGCTGATTGTTTTGTGCTATGTTTTTTGTAATTGAATACTTGCTATTGATTTCTCCACGCAGGTTCTGAGGTCATCGTCGGTGTGAACAAGTATCAGCTTGCGAAGGAAGACGCTGTGGAGGTTCTCTCTATTGATAATACGTCTGTGCGCAACAGGCAGATTGAAAAGCTTGAGAAGGTCCGTCGCCGCAAATGTAATATATTAAATATTTGTCTGACACCGAGCAAATAACTGGATCACCTACACATTGTTTTTACTGTGCATGTAGCAAATAACGAAATGATTGAAATTGATCTATACAGTGTGTCGGCAAAACTGCAAGCAAATACCTAAATTAGGAAACAAATGGGGTTTAGATGGGTCTGTGGTGTCTCCAGATTATAACATCATCTGTGGCTTGATGCAAATGAATTGCTTGTCAATGGGAAATGAGTACCGTATTTATCGGCGTATAACACGCACTTTTTCTCCCTGAAAATAGGGAGAAAATGGTGTGTGCGTGTTATACGCCGAAAAAAAAAAAAAAATCTAAAACTTACCTCGTTCCTGCTCTGTCTCCCGGTGCTCTGAAGCTGCGTGGCTGTGAGGGAAGCGTTGTGAGCTCCCCTCCAGCCGCGTGGTCAATAAAGTGTGTTTTTTTTTAAAACAAACTTTATTGACCGCGCGGCTGGAGGGAAGCTCACAACGCTTCCCTCACAGCCACGCAGCTTCAGAGCACCGGGGGACAGAGCAGCAAAGAGGTAAGTGCTGAGCTATGGGGAAGGGGGGGGAGGAGGGTGGCATAACGAGCATACTAAGGGGCAATATCCTGGCATATTGGGGGCAATATCATGGCATATTAAATGGCATATTGGGGCAATATCCTGGCATAATAAATGGCATATTGGGGGCAATATCCTGCATATTAAATGGCATATTGGGGGCAATAACGTGGCATATTGGGGGCAATATCCGGCATATTAAAATGGCATATTGGGGGCAATATCCTGCATATTAAATGGCATATTGGGGGCAATATCCTGCATATTAAATGGCATATTGGGGCAATATCTGGCATATTAAAATGGCATATTGGGGGCAATATCCTGCATATTAAATGGCATATTGGGGGCAATATCCTGCATATTAAATGGCATATTGGGGGCAATATCTGGCATATTAAAATGGCATAATGGGGGCAATATCCTGCATATTAAATGGCATATTGGGGGCAATATCCTGCATATTAAATGGCATATTGGGGGCAATATCCTGGCATATTAAAATGGCATATTGGGCTTCAAAGTTCTTAATTTTAAGTTCTTAAGTTTTTTTTCCTGAAATTTCCTTCTTAAAATTAAGTGCGTGTTATACGACGGCGCGTGTTATACGCCGATAAATACGGTAATTTGCATATTGTGCCACAGATGAAGTCATAAACTAGAGACGCCACAGACACATTTAAAACACATTTTTCACCTAATTTAGGTCTTTTTGCTTGGGATTTTGCTAACGCAATGTATAGATCATTTTCAACCAGTTTTTTTATTCTCTACAGTCACAATAAAACCAATGTGTTTAGGTGACAGAAATGGTTCGTAGGGAGAAATGAGAATAAAAAGCGCCCTACCGCCATCTTCCGCAAGAGAAGAGCAGATTAAAATGGGACAATATCCATTGCAGAATAACCTCTTGGCGTCGGTTCATCAGAAAGACACGCGGCAGTCAAACATGGGTCAAAATGGCGGTCAGACATGACGTGCATCTTAAAGGCACACGACACTATGTGGAGAGGCTCAAGCCTTTTCGGGATGCCAAACCAGAATCCCAGCTCCTTACAATACAAGCTCACGCATAACCCAACTTCTCTCAGGCTTACTGTTCATAAAAATGCATGGACTGAGAGAAACGCTCCAAGGTAGCACTATAGCTGTGTGACACAGCTTCTATATTTAAGCCGTCCACAGGGCATATCTGTCATTTATCACTATCTGTGATTTATTCATGTTCCTGTATCTGTCTGGAGACCCAAAGAGAATGTGGCATTTATTGTTAGATGGTTGTGTATCTGGTCTTTGAAGGAACAGTGTGTGAGTCCCGGGCTCCTCCCCGTTGTGTCAAAAGCACAGGATTCCTCCTCTGTCAGACCGCTCACTAACTGAACCGCTGTGTGAGAAAGCAGGCTAGTAGGAGATCTAACTTTGTGTCTGTGTAAAATCGCTGCACAATGAACTGTGGGGAACGTTTGCCATAATTGGATCTAATCAGCTAGACAATATAACTTCACAGGAATTTGTTTTTAGATACAGTTAGGCCAAATGTTTAAAGGACAACTCTAGCAACAAATGATCTTTTGTTTAA
Organism: Pelodytes ibericus; assembly: GCA_036172795.1. Classification (NCBI taxonomy): domain Eukaryota; kingdom Metazoa; phylum Chordata; class Amphibia; order Anura; family Pelodytidae; genus Pelodytes; species Pelodytes ibericus. Next base: position 207,128,845 of record CM069861.1, read on the forward strand.
TTGAAAGATTGCATCAAGTGTAGGCATTTTATATAGAAATGCTTTAATGAAAGAATACAAATAATGTACTTTATTCAGCCCTCTTTGCTTCATATACCTCTATCAGGGAGCGGACATGTTGTTTAGAATCTTGGGTCGGATCTTCATTTATCTGCATGAAGGTTAATGCAGAGCTGACCCAAGATTCTATCCAACATGTCTGCCCCCTGTTAGAGCTTTATGAAGTGATAAGTGCTCAATAAGGTGCTTTATTTGTTCTTTTCCATACACACCATTTCCATACACACCATCTACACTTGATGTAATCCTTAAATTAAACATGAGTTCTTTTTTGCCTACAGTTGTCCTTTAAGGTGCTATTTTCACCTAGCTGTTGAATATTGCCATAGCATAAGAAACTGTAGTTGTGGGATCAGTCTATTAATTTACAATGCCCAAACTCTGCTCATAATTAATCATTTAAACATGTGCAATCTATCCTCATTTATATCCAATCAGAAAATTCAACAGCTTTATTGCCTTCAAACTAAATTGTGTTAATGTAGATCTGTCTTTTTATTCTGCTTTCAAAACCTTTTCTTTATACACACGTTAAGTGGTCCCTGTCAACAGAAATGCTCTTTCCTTCATGATCTACACAAGCACTTTCAAAATTGCTAAAGTTAAAGATTTCTAAAAGTCCAGTATCTGCTGTACCTGGGCACAAAGGGAGTATTGCATCATTTCCCTTCTAGCTGGGAGCAAGTAACTCCGTTGGAGAAATCTCTTTTTTTCAGTTTTGTGTCTGACAGCAGCTTTTCTGCCTGAGGAGACTGTATTTCATTGATTTCAGTCCCTCTTTAAATTCAAAAACAAATTCACTTTGTTAAAGGGACTGTCTAGTGCCCAAAATGCAGCTTCCAAATATGAATGCACTGTTAAGAGATCCTACTGTGTACAAGAGCAAGGTCACTCATAGGCCACTCAATAGACTTAATTTAGGAGGACAGGAAGTGACTATATGAAATAAAACATTATATCCCCAGTGTCTATATAATCAGTGCTGCCGCACCTGCAGTAAACATGCAGAGTAATCACTGGGGAGGGCTTCAGTCAAACATTAAACATTGGATTTATACAGAATGCCTGCATCAAATCACACAGGGATAAAAGTCTGTGCATTATACAGGCAGTATTCTTCATCTTTTTTTTTTAAATGAGAAATGCGTAATTTGCATATCAGGCTGCAAGGTGATGTCATGAGCCGCAGACATGTTTTATTTTCTTGAAATTTTGCTAACACAGTGTACTGATCCTGTTGTACTCTCTATATTGACTGTATAAAAGGTTTAGATGTCAGATTAAACCCTCCTTCTTTTGTATGTGTGCTTGTCAATCATGTGGACACAGCCAATAGCAGGAGAGGAGATGGTCATCAAAGAGACTGGTAAAAGAATCATCATTCGGAAGCCATTTTACCTGTTCTCATGTACGGACATTCAATGCTGTCCTGAGATACAGGCCCAAACATCCTCTGAACAGCAGCTTATGGCGGCCCACCGCAATGAGCTGTGCTGACACCCCCCCCCCCCCCCCAATCTGTCAGATGAGGTCACTCTTAGTGTCCTCACTCACTGTCCTTGATCCTTAAAGCACTATTTGGCATTGAGGGGGTTAAACATTGCCATGGACGGTTCCCCAGTAATGTTTTGTCTCAGTGGAACTCGGCATTGTGGGTAGGACCTGTAAAAAGTGTTATGTTATCCACAAAAGAGATTCATTGACTTCTCTGAAAGTGTGACAGCAAATTAACGTGAACTTTAATAATTTACTAGAGACACACAAAGGGGAATTGCCATCTAACAAGGCTGATGTGCACACAGCTGGTAGCTGGGATCTGCTAATCTTTCTTTTATTTGTTGTTTTGCTGTACACATTGTTCTGTTATTTTGCAAGGTATTGTGGCAGCTCCCCAATGCCCTCAGCATTGCGGCTGAGCATACTTAGATTGTGCACTCTGTTAACAGGTGTTGTTATTATTGCTTAATTTATTGGTACTCATTCTGTTGATCTTGAAAGACTGAAGAGCTGTGTAGAGTCTGCCAGTAATAGAACATGGGATCTGAGGATGGAACAGGCATTACAGCTGGAGCATTGGCCAACTGAGTGTCCAGCTATCATGGGCAGTACAGGTGGAAGAGTGAGCAGGAGCTTTTGTATAGTCCACAGGTTTTTGTTTTTTTCCAGTGTGATTTGATGCATGCATTCTGCATAAATCACATCTTTAATATTTGACTCAAGCCCTCCCCAGTGCTTAATCTGCATGCTTACTCCAGGTGCGGCAGCACTGATTATATAGACACTGAGGATATAACGTTTTGTTTAATTTAGTCAGTTCCTATGCTCCTCAAATTGAATACATTTTGTGGACTTTAAGTTACCTTGCTCTTGAACACAGTAGGATCTCTTAACAGTGCAACACATTGTCATGACATCAATAGAGAGACAGAATTTTCCACTGATGTGAATGAAATTATTCTTATTGGTTCCTCATTAGTTCCTGAGTGCATTACTTTTACTCAGCTAGTGTGGGCAGTCCTGGTTTCTTGAAAACTGCTGTAATTTCACAATTTCATTTTAGCTGCAAGAATGTTATATTTTAAGCAATGCAAAATGTAAAACATGTATTTTTAAAGTACTTTGAAAGCACATTATTATGCATTAATATTTGGAAGATGCATTTTGGGCACTAGACAGTCTTTAGGTACCCTAAAAGTAAAGGGTGGTGGGACAGCTGTCTGAAGTTGTTTTAACAGATTCAAACAGTGTATACAAAAACCAGTTGGATATTTTTCTAACACAAGAAATTGCACCAGTGGACACCGGAAAAAAACAGTCCTTAGACTGTTCAAAATCATAGGAATTTAGACAGACATAGTAACGCGCTACAGACTAGACTCCTGACGCGTTTCGCATGCTCAGCAAGCATGCTAAGCGTGCTGATCTGTCATATAATCGTTTTTTTGGGATCTCCTTGGGGCCATATAGTATATTTGTTCTCGTGGTAGATTGCACGTCCTCTTCATTTTTTCTTTTTCAGGTGAAAGCAAACAGAGACGGCGCTGTAGCAGAGCAGTGTTTAGCAGCCATCACAGAATGCGCGTCTTCGGGTAACGGGAACATCCTGGCACTTGCGGTGGAAGCTGCCCGTGCACGGTAAATCTAAAGAAAGACGTATATGCGTTTGTGTGTTTTTCTCTTAACCCATAAAATTCCGGAGGGATGTGAAATGTCTTGCCGCGTAGTATTGATCCATTGTTTTGTTATAATAAGCTTCAGGATGTCCATCTTATTTTTCTAGCGCACCCCATAAGCGCACTAAATGGGCCGAATGGTTATTATCTGCCGATACATTCTAGGTTTCTATACCTGAGAGCGTGAGTGAAACTCTACCCTAGAGAGCTATACGTTTCTCATACCCTGAGAGCAGGAGGTGGGCAGTCCTGGGCGATAGTACTCCTTACCAGACCTGAAATCAAAATGGGAGCTCTGATTTGCTCTCAGAGTGTCTTTAAAGTGGAGTGTCTCTTTAAGACAGTGACGCTACTAAAAATGGGTGGAGCTTTCCAGAAAGTGGATGGACTCGGGTGATGAGTGGGTGGGGCTTATCACTGTTTCCCTGCCTAAGGAGAAAGGATTGACTCGAGGCTTGGAAAGCAGCTCTCCGACTACAATGAAGTCCGTAAGAAAAATTGTATGAAGAGAGAACTGTAGAACGATGGGTTAAAAACACACTTTAAACACCTAAAGCATAACTGTTGCCAAAAAATGAAGTTGTTTTTAATGGAAACATTGCATCAACTGTAGACCTTTTTAAGACAAATGCTTTAATGAAAAAATACACAAAGTAGCACAGCTACTATCACCGCTACTAAAAAGAGAGTTCTGACTGTGAAATAGGTAATGGAGAATTAAAGGTATATTCACCTGTATATTGTTTTTACAGGGTATGTAGAGCATAACAATGAATGAAAATGATCTAGACATTGTGTGCAAGAAAATGCAAATGAACTACTTTTCAATGTGCTCTATATTCACAGTAAAAACAATGTTTAGGTGATACAGTCCCTTTAACTTTTCTAATCCTTGTACTATTGGCAATTAAAATAGCGATAGTTAGAAATTGGAAATCCTTTGCATCTTTAAAGTGGGGAAAAACTGAGTCTCAGTACTTTAGACTCACATGGAAAACTGTTATTACTTAAATAGTGACAATTCCCTTGATAGATACTATTCTATTGATCCATCTGGTCTAGAAGGATCAATACAATATGAGAGTCCAAAGCTAAGACATGAATGGCTGAGCTGAAGTGTGAATGAATAATATTGAGTAGTATATATGCTGAGAACAAGTCATTGCTCTAGAAAATCGAAATAAATGAAATTATTACTGCAGACTTGTTTTATGGAAATGATAAATGTATTTCATGCTTTTTTAAATGTTGTGCTTTAATAATAAAAAAAATACACAACGTAATGTGTCCGCTGTCAGGAGGCAGACATGTTGTTTAGAATCTTGGGTAAGATAAAGGAAGATCTATCCCAAGATTCTAATCAACATGTCTGCCACCAGATAGAGCTATACAAACACTGCAGGCTTTATAAGGTACTTGAATTGTATTTTTTTCATTAAAACATTTTGTATTTAAAATGCGTACACATGCACATATCTTCATCTTTTACAGACAGTTGTCACAAGATAAACAAAACATAAATATATGCTGTGCTGTAATCGAACAGAGTCACCTCTCTCCATCCCAATTACACCTATCCGGTCTATACACACTGTGTCTGTTCCTTTCCCATGGATGGAATAATGTCACAGAGATAAGATGTTAATCCGGTCCAAAAAAATAAGCTATTCTCTTCCCGTGTCATCCCTCATTGTTCCCGTCTCCAGTCTGGACTAATAATTATTACAGCCGAAATATCAGCAAATGTCATACTGACTGACCTGCATGAAGTGTATCTGATGGGGCCGTCCTGTAGCTAGAAATGACTTAAACTACAAGTGACAGCGCGTGTGATCTAATCTCTCATCACAGTTACGGAGCACGCTGTAGGGTTTGCTCATTAAAGAGAGAATTTTCAGGGAATTTCAAACTTTTAGGCCAAAATATCCGAGTTGGAAAAAATCTCCCAAGCAGCTCAACACGGCTACTTTGGCCTTAATATACAAAGAAAGCGAGCGTGCACACTGAAAATGGATGTGCAAATATATTTATATATACAGTTCGGTAATAAAACATCATGCAAAACAATATATACAAAAATATGAAGAGAAAAAAGGTGAAAAAATTAGAGAATGCAAAATATATGCACTGCCAGTGACAGCAAGCAACATACCAAATTACAAGTAGAAAAATACATATAGTGAAAATAATGAAAACAGTAAAAAAGGGCCAGGGGCAGCCATGGGTGTAGGAACCCCCAAAAATCTGGGGGGGACAGCATTTTTGCTCGCCGGTTATAGCAGCAGTAAAAATAAAGCTTGTCACAGTGTATATTATATCACCAAGTTCCCACCAACATTACCAGGATCCTTGGTATACAACAGATACCATCACAGCACAACATCTACATCAGGCAGGTGCATTTTATCACTGTTACATGAAATATAGTCAGCGAGCTGTGTGTACACCATAAAACATACATCAGTATGAACCTACCACTTCTGCTGGAATGCCATTCCATGTATCCACTACCCTCTCAGTAAAGTAATACTTTCATTAGTCCCTGACCTTATCTTATATCTAGGATAGCCTTATACCTATCCCATGCATGCTTAAACTCCTTCACTGTATTAAACTCTACCACTTCTACTGGAAGACTATTCCATATATCCACTACACTCTCAGTAATGTAATACTTTCATTAGTCCATGGCCTTATCTTATATCTATACTTATACTTATCCCATGCGTGCTTAAACTCCTTCACTGTATTAACCTCTACCACTTCTACTGGAAGACTATTCCATGCATCCACTACCCTCTCAGTAAAGTAATCCTTTCATTAGTCCCTGGCCTTATCTTATATCTAGGATAGCCTTATACCTATCCCATGCATGCTTAAACTCCTTCACTGCATTAACCTCTACCACTTCTACTGGAAGACTATTCCATGCATCCACTACCCTCTCAGTAATGTAATCCTTTCATTAGTCCCTGACCTTATCTTATATCTAGGATAGCCTTATACCTATCCCATGCATGCTTAAACTCCTTCACTGTATTAACCTCTACCACTTCTACTGGAAGACTATTCCATGCATCCACTACCCTCTCAGTATAGTAATACTTTCATTGGTCCCTGGCCTTATCTTATATCTAGGATAGCCTTATACCTATCCCATGCATGCTTAAACTCCTTCACTGCATTAACCTCTACCACTTCTACTGGAAGACTATTCCATGCATCCACTACCCTCTCAGTAATGTAATCCTTTCATTAGTCCCTGACCTTATCTTATATCTAGGATAGCCTTATACCTATCCCATGCATGCTTAAACTCATTTAACTGTATTAACCTCTACCACTTCTACTGGAAGACTATTCCATGCATCCACTACCCTCTCAGCAAACAAACATTACATTTCTGACCAGAAAATAAACTGTAAAATATTAAATATTTCCAGCATTTCCAAAAGCTTAAGGTGGACCCCAAATATATGTATATAACTAGTAACATTTATACCAGGGCTTGACAACCTTAACTAAGTTTTAGGAGCCAGGAAAAAAATCTAGGAGCCAGACAACAGCACATACACACAATCACATGCAGTCATATACAGTCAGTCACATAGACACATATACTCATACATACAGCCTGTCACACATATACATACTGTCACATAGACACACACTCATACATACATACATACATACAGTCTGCCAGGCACACACTCACACATACATACAATCTGTCAGACACACACACACTCATACATACAGTCGTTCACAGACACATACATACATACATACATACATACAGTCTGTCGCAGACACACACTCATACATACACGCAGTCTGTCAGACACACACTCATAGATACAGTCTGTAACATAGACACATACACTCATACATGGTCTTTCACATACACTCATACATACAGTCTGTCACAAACACACACACTCATAGTCAGTCACATATACACACAAACTCATACAGTCAGTCACAGACACACAAACTCATACAGTCAGTCACAGACACACAAACTCAGTCAGTCACACACACTCATACAGTCTGTCACACTCCCTCATACAGTCTGTCACACACACACTCATACATACATACATACATACATAGTCTGTCACATACACTCATACATACATACATCCATAGTCTGTCACATACACTCATGCATACATACAGTCTATCACATATACTCATACATACGCACAGTCTGTCACATACACTCATACATACACACATTACATACACACATTCAAGTGAGCAGTTTTTTTTTATCTTAAAAAATACATTTTAAAAAAATGTAGATCAATAGCAGGGATCAAAGCTATATCTCATTGCAGGGAAGGTGGGCATTTCCGTTCCAGGTTTGTCTGTGCCTCTTACAATCATTACTTATTAATTACATTATTTTGCCCATACATTTGTCAGTTTTATTTTGCCCACATTCATTTGCCAGTGGTTTTTTTTGCCCACATTCATTTGCCAGGGTTTTTTTTTTTTGCCCACATTCATTTGCCAGGGGTTTTTTTTTTGCCCACATTCATTTACCAGGGTTTTTTTTTTTGCCCACATTCATTTGCCAGGTTTTTTGTTGCCCACATTCATTTGCCAGGGGGTTTTTTTGCCCTCATTTTTTGATCATCTCATCATTAGTAGAAGTCATTGGCAGATTTAAGAGACATGTTATTATGATTATGATCAGGTGACCTCCGTGATCGCTGCAGAGCTGATTCTCCCGGGACAGTCCCAGGATCGAAAACGTTGCGGGACTGTCCCGGGTTGGCAAGTATGCTCAGGGCCGTCTTTAATAGTGATTGGACCCTGGGCAAGCATTTGCTTGGGCCCCCTGGACCCTGCCCCCTCCCCTGCATGCAATCCCGCCATCCATCGCGATGTTAACCCCCCCCCCCCCCCACACACACACACACATATGCCATAATTGTTGTGCCATTCAGATGCCAGTAATATTGTGCCATTCAGAGCGCAGTATTATTGTGCCAGTCAGAGCCCAGTAATATTGTGCCATTCAGAGCCCAGTAATATTGTACCATTCAGAGCCCAGTAATATTGTGCCAGTCAGATGCCTGTAATAGTGCCATTCAGAGCCCAGTAATATTGTTCCAGTCAGATACCAGGAATATTGTGCCAGTCAGATGCCTGTAATATTGTGCCAGTCAGATGCCTGTAATATTATGCCAGTCAGATGCCTGTAATATTATGCCAGTCAGATGCCTGTAATATTATGCCAGTCAGATGCCTGTAATAGTTTGCCAGTCAGATGCCTGTAATATTATGCCAGTCAGATGCCTGTAATATTGTGCCAGTCAGATGCCTGTAATATTGTGCCAGTCAGATGCCTGTAATATTGTGCCAGCCAGATGCCCAGTAATATTGTGCCAGTCAGATGCCCAGTAATATTGTGCCAGTCAGAGCCCAGTAATATTGTGCCAGCCAGATGTCCAGTAATATTGTGCCAGCCAGATGTCCAGTAATATTGTGCCAGCCAGATGCCCAGTAATATAGTGCCAGCCAGATGCCCAGTAATAATATGCCAGCCAGATGCCCAGTAATAATATGCCAGCCAGATGCCCAGTATTATTGTGCCAGTCAGATGCCCAGTATTATTGTGCCAGTCAGAGCCCAGTATTATTGTGCCAGTCAGAGCCCAGTAATATAGTGCCAGCCAGATGCCAGTAATATTGTGCCAGCCAGATGCCCAGCATTATTGTGCCAGTCAGATGCCCAGTAATATTGTGCCAGCCAGATGCCCAGTAATATTGTGCCAGTCAGATGCCCAGTAATATTGTGCCAGCCAGATTCCCAGTAATATTGTGCCAGCCAGAGCCCAGTAATATAGTGCCAGTCAGATGCCCAGTAATATAGTGCCAGTCAGTTCTGGCTTTTATTTTTTTTCCTAAAAGAATATCCAAAGTTTGGGGGGTCGTCTTATAATCACGGTATGTTGCTTGCTGTCACTGGCAGTGTATATATTTTTTGCATTCTGTTGCCCTCTCTTTTTTTCCACATTTTTAGTATTTTTTTTATTCATATTTTCGTATACATTGTTTTGCATTATTTTGTATTACCAATTTGTTTTTTTATTATATATTTTTTAACTTTTTCTCCTTCGTAGATTTTTCTGCCATTTTTGACAATGAACAATACATTGTTACAAATCAATAGATATGTTTGCAAATAATTTTGTGCATGTCTGCTTTCTTTGTATATTTTGGATTTTCATGCATGTGCCCCCCAGGAGAGAGCATATAAGCAGTCCCTTGTTTTTGCACCTAGTACTACTCCAAATGTTCCCTCGCTAGTAGCTCTCACGACCCGTTTTTTGTACTACTTTGCCCTAAAGTTTAAAAATCCCGTACCAATTTCCTTCATTTCTGTCTTTATTGAGTAGACCCCTCTATTTGGCCAGCACTGTCATGCATGGGAAAATGCAAGGTTATCGTGGTTTTTGTTTTGTTTTTTCTTTATTTTGCTGGACAATGAATGTAAATGAATGTACACACGTTGTGCTACCATTGTTTTCCATTGTGATTATTTTATTCTTCACTTTGCTCGTCAAATATAATGCACCATACCCACCTGGGCTTTTAGCTTTGGCTCATGTGCAGTGTGGCCCTTTTTTAAAGTTTGCTCCAGGAAGTGAAACTAGGCGTTGCCACCTTTTCTTTAAAAAACGAAACATATCGGCTTGGCTATTGTCTGCCTAGACCAGGGGTGGGGAATCTGAGGCCCTACAGCTGCTGATGAACTACATCTCCCATAATGCTCTTTCAGCTAAGAGGCTAGCAAAGGAGTATTGGAAATGTAGTCCTGCAACATTTGGAGCCAAGGGTTCCCCACTCCTGCCATAGACTTAACATTGGCCTCAAGAATATACCGGCTGGTTGGCAACCCTAAGGAAAACACTGGAACAGCATCAAAGGAAGCAGGTCACCAATCAGGACTATCCCTCCGAACATGTTCTGTGCTCCTTCTCATATTACAGTGCTGACATCTTGTGTCTGTCTCACTGTCTGCCTGCTCCCTACTGATACAGTGTCCTACCTCCTAGTTGTTTATATGTGCATTCATTCCTATCCCACTGTCCTTCGTAGCTATTCACACTAGCTTTAGCATTCACCCAGATATTCACATTTGCATTTGGATTGCCATTCACACATACTTTCCTCCCTCCCACCTTACATGATTGACACACAGACACGCCACTAAGAGTGATCGACAAGTCTTTGTGACTATGGGATATCTATTGAATGGGAAAGTAAAGTAGAACCCAACAACTCAAACCCCCTTGTAAAAATGTAAATGGGTTTGAGTTAAGCCATTATTTTTAACCCTGTGTGTGTTATTGTTTTTTTAACTGTGGCCTGCTACCTTGTGAGACCAGTTGTAGGTCGTTTTTGTCATTGCTTTAACCCTTTAGATAATAATGAGTCCCGTGCATTGCACACTTCTCTCCCATTCTCAACTGTCAATCACCAGGTGATGGGTTACAATGCATGATACATATAGTCGTTAATCACATGTTTTTCAGTGCAGCTCAAGGATAAAATATGGGCATAAAATGATGTGTTCATGTATGCGTCTACAATAACTAAATACATATATCATAATTGAACCTATGTTGCAATATAAAAGTTACACATTTGATATATTTGTTGTTTAAATTGTAGTAACTATTTGATTTCATAATGACTCTAATCCTAGCTTAACCAAAAACTGATGGAGGCAATAAATGTAATCTTAACGAATTAATTCCACCTTAAATCTTGTTGCATAAAAACTAAATACATATATCATAAATGAACCTATGTGGCAATATAGAATCTAGGAATTCAATATATTCGCTGCTAAAATTGTAATACCTATCTGATTTTATAATGAACTTAACCTGTTGTAAGATTATACATATCTATGTAATGTCTGGAAAATCTAAATCATAATAAAAAAAGTTAATATAAAAGAAAAAAAGATGGGCCCTTGGGGCACCCCCCAGCCCTGCAATTATTAGGGGAATCCAGGAACCATATCAGCAGCCCTCGGCTCCGGTATTATAAAAGGTGGCCAGGGGACCAAATCTGCAGCCCCCCGCACCGTGATTATTAGAGGAGAAGTGCACCTCCTGCTACCCCAGTTGGTACACGGGCCCAGAGATTCCCCCCCAAAAAATGTTATATCACTGTAGGGTTAACCCTTTCAATGCACTGAAACTGTTAAAGTGCATAAATCGTCTATTTTAAGTTGAACGCCCTCCTTAATCACCCTTATGCATTACTCAGTGTGAGTTTATATTGTGTATATAGTTTGGGGTTTTCTTTAACTGGTCCGATAATGACTATCGCACCCATTAATGCATTTATCGAAGGGCATGAAATCACTTTTCCCTGTTAATGTACCTCAATTGGCTTTCTTTTTTTTTTTTCTTCTCCATTAGCGGGACTATATAAAGAATGAATGCTGAATGATGTTGTTTGAATTATTAAATGACTTTAGTTCTTCTTGCAAGGGACTGATGAGCATTTCAATCAGCTGCACACTTCCTTTTGTTCTTCCAAGTTCATTTTCTTAGCATATCCAGAATATTTTCAAACCGTATAAATATATTTTTGACTGTGAGTCTACTGTGCCTGTGCAAAGCCATTTCTTCACAGCTGAAGTGCCTTTGCTATAAATATATATAATATATATATATACTCTCGTGTAATTTATTAAATCCCTTGCTGAGTGTACCATGTCCTGCATTTAAAATGCTTTTGTAAAGTGTTTACTACCTGTGGCCACTTGTACTAAGGAATGGAAGTTATCCTCCACTGTGACAATAGCCGGTGTTAAAGGGACCCCAAGGCTATGTGGAGCAATGTGGAGCAATGTTTTTACACATTGTGTTAGCAGAACTGCAAGCAATTATACAGATTAAGAGAGAGTTTAAAGGAGCAGTGTTAGCTGATTAGAGAAATACTGCATCGTGTAAACAAACAGATCGGTCTTTTCATGTTATTCCTAAACACTTTTTATCTCCTGGAACGTTTGAGTTACTGTTTAGCAATGGGGAACGCAGGGGGAAGCAATATGAGCAATGGGGAAGAAAGCACATTGAGCAATTAGGGTTGCCACCTAGGCCTTATTTTACCATCAGGCTGCTAAAAATTTGGCTTGAGGTTAATGTTAAAGGAGCATTAAACATTCTTTAACCCTTGCTTCCTTGAAGGTAGCAAGGGTTAAACAAAACATGTCCCGGGTCAGTTGAGTAAACCCGACGCGTATCTTAATAGATGTCAAAATGTCGGCACGTGCACAGCCAATCAGAGTGGGGGCTCGCCCCGCTCTGACTGCCGAATGCGAGGGTCTCTCGCTGCTAGCACAGAGAGAGACCCTAGTTTTTGCATGGGATCAGCAGGGGTGACCTAGTTAAGGTGCGCTAGCAGAGAGAGACGGTCGCCGACCAGACGGCTGTCTGCTTCCAAAGGAAACATGGCAACTGTCTTTCAGAGGATAAACTGGCACGTCCTATTAAAAGTACACAAGTGAAAAATAAAGTTTAGTGTCCCTTTAAGTGTATGGATGCTATAGCATAACCCAGGGAAGATGACATTTTGGGGGGGCCGAGTGCCCAATGTTACGCATGAAACCAAATTCTAAACTTCAAATGGAAAGGTAAAAAAAAACATATACCCTCACTCACATGCATACTCACTCACACATACATACTTATTGGGAAGATGTTAAAGAAGTCCTTTTAAAATGCTAGAAGTTTAGCACAATAATGAGAAAACTACATAAAGCTCAATTCCTAACCCTAACTTTCAATGTATGTAGGCAATATGTGAAGAGTGGGCCACTGTCCATTGGAGCTTACACTCTAGGGTTTACAATAAAATCATCAATACAGAGATGTTTGGAAGACTGGCATATATAGTGATGTGCTGCATTTGACATGTTCTTTTAATTGGCTTTAATGATATAGAAAGATGGGTTTTCACACGTAATTGGTGGGAAGGAACCATTAAGGCAGAAAGGTGTAAATCAAGGTTGAGTGGTAGAGGTGAAAAGAGCAGAGAGGCTGATTGTGGAATGCGTAGGTGCCTATTACAGAATCATAGATTATATATGAAGTTCCTGTGATGGAAGAAAATGCTTTTCACATGTGAGTTTTGTTTCCGGACAGACGCCCAGGAGATTGATTTTCGCACCATTGCTGTGGATGGTGTGCGCTCTCAGAGAGGTAGGGGGGCACGCAGGTTGCTGAATCAATGACTGACCACTTTATTTCTGTTAGGTGTACGGTGGGGGAAATCACAGACGCCATGAAGAAAGTGTTTGGAGAACACAAAGCCAGTGATCGGATGGTGAGTGGAGCGTATCGCCAAGAATTTGGTGAAAGTGAAGAAATATCGTGTTCAATCAAAAGGTAAGATTGTCTGTTAGTCTGTCGTTTTTAGACAATGCTGTTGCTCATTTAGATTGGATATCTATACACCGATCAGCTATAACATTAGGGCCACTGAGGCAGTGTGATGCTTTGGGCAATGTTCTGCTTGGAAACCTTGTGTCCTGCCATTCATGTGGATGTTACTTTGACATGTACCACCTACCTACGCATTGTTACAGACCATGTACACCCTTTCATGTAAACGGTATTCCCTGATGGCATTGGCCTCTTTCAGCAGGATAATGCACCTCTGCCACAAAGCAAGAATGGTTGCAGCCGCTTCACTGTCCCCTCTCGTGCGAGAGGTCTTTGCGGGATCGCTGATGGTGAACATTCTTAATAGGGGTTAATTTTAGTATTAGGGTTCGGGGGGAGCATTAGTATTGGGGTTAATTTTAGTTTTGGGTTTGGGGGGGTTATTTTAGTATTGGGTTAGGGGGGTTGATTTTTGTATTGGTGTTCAGGGGGTTAATTTTAGTAGTAGGGCTCTGGGGAGTTAATTTTATTATTGGGTTTGGCGGGGTCACTTTTGGGGGGGGGGGGTCATTTATTGGGGGGGGGTATGTTTGTAAGTGCTTGCATAGCCGTGATGAAGCGGTCGCGTTCATCTTTATTGCTGACAGTTCCGAGTTCAAACTGACGCGCTGAGCTGTCAGCGGTGAAGCAGCCGCAAAGAAGTGTCCTAGACCCTCCATAGAGGCCCCACCTCATAACTTACAGGACTTGAAGGATCTGCTGCTAACGTCTTGGTGCCAGTTACCCCAGCACACCTTCACAGGTCTAGTGGTGTCCATGCCTCGATGGGTCAGGGCTGTTTTAGCGTCAATAGGGGAACTACACAATATTAGACAGAGGGTCATAATGTTATGAATGATCGGTGTAAATGTCCAATTGGCCCATTTTTTCTGATGTGTGTGTGTGTGTGTGTGTGTGTGTGTATATATATAAATGTATATACAACCAATTGTGGAATGAGGTTAAGGAAGTCAGGATTTCCTAGGCTCTGGACTAGACTGTCCTGAAGAACAAGTTCATCTAAGCTTTCGTTACGGGCAGACTAGAGGGGCCAATGGGGTTCTTATCTGTCATCAGTCTGCCTTTCAATGTTACAAGGATCGAGGTTCAAAGTATGTATTTAAAATGTATGCACTTATAAACAATGGAATATCTGTATTCTAAATATGTTTAATTTACTGACAGATATCAGGTTTGCCACTTCACCCGATCTTCCCATTTAAGTCTCCAGTGTTTGGTTGGAGTTTGGGAAGAAAAAAAACGTAACTATCACAGTGTCTCCAAAAAACAACAAGCACGGCTTCCCAAATGGTAACTGTATTTGCAGTGTGTGTATACATATATAGCACAGGAGCCTGAGCACACATCACCGGGGTTTTTTTCCCCACCAGGTCCATTCTGACCACTAGAAACAGTCAGCCAGAAAGACCCCAAGTCACATGTGCACAAGATTTCCAGGCAATGCAACTATGGAGACACCAGGGGAAAATTCATTTATACAGCTGAAGCCCCATCCCCCCCCCCCCCCCCCCGCCCTACAATATCACCTAGCTTCAGTCTTGCATTATCCCATCCATATGGTTGGCTGAGCGTTCAGGGAACACAGTGCACAACATTTAGAGTAATTTTTATATCTCTATAGTCTTCTGTCTCTCACCTGGATATACCCTGGTGGTCTACTTAATATATGATGTGGTCAGCATCTCTTCTAACACTGCCACTATGCAGTGATTTATTCCCTGCTTACAATGTGCAAATATGTACTCCAATAAAAAATAAACATAAACCATGATTCCAGTTGAGATGTTACTCCTAACTGACTTGCGGCTTATACTGCCTAACTAGCCGATATAGTTATAGCTTCTACCCCACGCCAGCCAGATGCTTGTGTTCCTCGCCTATATTCCAGGGCTGCTGAACGATGGTGTTGTAGAGATAATAATAACCCAATAAACCTCTGCCCCGTGGACTGTACTGAAGATTACCGGATGTTCTTTGCAGTTGCTGTTTTCTTAATAGATCCCTTTGTGTAATATCTGAACACACCTGTCGTTTCCAGCCCTGGACACTTCGTTTGGGTTTGTCATCATCCAGTAATAATATGTCTTCGCACGGCACATTGCTTGAAAAGTAATCCCTATAATCTCTCAAGGATGTGTAGACGCCTGCAATGATTACATTTTGAAATTCTTTTTTTTTTTTCTTCGAGTGCCAGACGGGTGTTAAAGCCCCAATCCCTACATTCCATTATATTGCGATATTATCAAGACACCATTGGTGCTAATATGTTAACTTGCTCACACCATGTAAAAAAACACGCCTAACCCTGTATGTAAACGGACTTTGTATTTATATATATATATACCGGTATAATTAGATATGGATCAACTCAAAAGGAAATCTAGGACTCAGGATTCCGTTTGAGGTCTAAACGTTCGATCATACAGTCAGGGGTTAAGTTTAAAGGTTAATGGTAGTGCTGAGTTCAGTCACCATGGAAACCAATGGAGTGCTCCTGTTAGATTACTTTTAGAACTCAGCCCTATTATACTCCACGACCCCGCAATGTGTCATATTTCTAGCAATTCCATATATTGTGCCAGCTACATTTCTCAAAAATATATAGAATTAATTCATTAGCAATGAAGAACAACGAACATGGCGGTCGAGGGGGCTGCAGTACTCAGACGCGACCTCACCAATGCTTAGCATGCAGACCCCACCCTGCGCATTTTAGTTTGCAGACATTACCATTTGGTGTTAGGCAAATGCTTGCGCGTCCTTTTCTGCCGCCATATTGTTGTATCGAAGAATCGCTTAACGTCTTCTACTGGATGTATGGATTACTGTTGATCTGTTCATTCCTGTTTTTATTCCCCCCTTAGAGTTCAGTGTTTCATGGACCGTGAAGGGCGGAGACCTCGTCTGCTTGTCGCCAAGATGGGTCAAGACGGCCACGACAGAGGAGCCAAGGTCATTGCTACAGGTTTTGCCGACCTTGGTTTTGATGTGGACATTGGACCGCTCTTCCAGGTGATTGATGTCCAGTTTTCTTACATTGCTAGCTCCGCATGCATTTAATGCGGTATAAACTCGTTGGTTAATTCGTGCTCAATATATATATATATCAATAAAGAAAGAAAAAACATTTATAACAAAGAACTCAACCAGTCTGGCAAAGCAGCAAAGCAGCCCTGAGCTTTGTAGCATTGGAGTGAGTAAGTAACCGTATAATATAGACGCAGCACCAGTCTTATACTGTAACCAACTGTGATAATCTGGGATACGTGATAGAGACCTCTACGCAGGAAACAATACATAATATGTTTGAGCTCTATATACAATAACAAGTAGAGTAGGGCACTGTTGATATAGAATGGGTGAGACGAGCCGAGTATAGATGACCGGAAAGCTGTGATGATGCAGGATAGGGTAGTTGTGCCAAACAATACGATAGGTCCTGGACACCAGGATACATCAAATAGGATATACTGCACTGTACTACAACACAGGCCAGGTAATACAGGATATATGTAGTACGTGTAATCCAGCAGGGAGATGATTAAATACAGCAGGAATTATACAGCACTTGTAATCCAGCAATGCGATGGTTAATCAAACTGGAATCATACAGTACTTGTAATCCAGCAATGAGATGGTTAATGGAGCAGGAATCATACAGCACATGTAATCCAGCAATGAAATGGTTAATCAAGCTGGAATCATTCAGTACTTGTAATCCAGCAATGGGATGGTTGATCAAGCAGGAATCATACAGTACTTGGAATCCAGCAATGGGATGGTTAAATGCAGCAGGAATCATACAGTACATTTAATCCAGCAGTGAGATGGTTAAATGCAGCAGGAATCATACAGCACTTGTAATCCAGCAGTGAGATGGTTAAATGCAGCAGGAATCATTCAGCACTTGTAATCCAGCAGTGAGATGGTTAAATGTAGCAGGAATCATTCAGCACTTGTAATCCAGCAATGAGATGGTTAAATGTAGCAGGAATAATTCAGCACTTGTAATCCAGCAGTGAGATGGTTAAATGCCACAGACAATCGGAGGGTCAAAATACAGATGGGGTCAAAGGGCACGGGCAGACAGAGAATAGTCTGGAGAAAATCCGAGGTCAGCAACAGGAATCAATAAATCAATAGACGAGAGAATCACCAGGCAAGGAGTGCATGGTGATTCTGCCTTTTAAATGATCCCGTGTATCGCGGGGAAGCGGCGAGCATGGTGTCACCGGGAGTGCGTCTCTGTGATCATTGGTAGTAGTGGCGTGCGCACACTACAAGAACAAGTGGCAGAGATCTCTGCTGGCATAGGACAGGTAAGTAGTAGCAGGTATTTGGGGGATCTACCGCCCACTAGATCATGACACCAGTACATATTGGTATACCTGGGAACCTTTCATTGTGATTGATTTGTGGATATTTGTGGTACCTTTACACAACTTCTAGTATCACATATATCATGCTGGGGTCTGTGTCAGTTTTATCGCAGTCATTACAGCGCTGACAATCCAGCATGGCCATTTCGGTGCTGAACTAACAGCGTCAGTGTATAACCCAACCCCTAATCCAAATACTAACGCTAGTACTAACCCTAAAATTAACCACTAACATTAACCCTAAAAGTAACCCCTAACACTAGCCCTAAAAGTAACCCATAACACTAGCCCTAAAAGTAACCCCTAATACTAATACTAGCCCCTAACACTAGCCCTAAAAGTAACCCCTAACACTAGCCCTAAAAGTAACCCCTAACACTAGCCCTAAAAGTAACCCCTAACACTAGCCCTAACCCTAACCCCTAATACTAATACTAGCCCCTAACACTAGCCCTAAAAGTAACCCCTAACACTAGCCCTAAAAGTAACCCCTAATACTAATACTAACCCCTAACATTAGCCCTAAAAGTAACCCCTAACACTAGCCCTAAAAGTAACCCCTAACACTAGCCCTAAAAGTAACCCATAACACTAGCCCTAAAAGTAACCCCTAATACTAATACTAGCCCCTAACACTAGCCCTAAAAGTAACCCCTAACACTAGCCCTAAAAGTAACCCCTAACACTAGCCCTAAAAGTAACCCCTAAAACTAGCCCTAAAAGTAACCCCTAACACTAACCTTAAAAGTAACCCCTAATACTTACACTAATACTAACCCTTAAAGTAGTACCTAACCCTAAAAGTAACCCCTAACACTAGCCCTAAAAGTAACCCCTAACACTAGCCCTAAAAGTAACCCCTAACACTAACCCTAAAAGTAACCCCTAATACTAACCCTAACCCCTAACACTAACCCTAAAAGTAACCCCTAATACTAACCCTAACCCCTAACACTAACCCTAAAAGTAACTACTAATACTTACACTAACCCTTACCCCCTAACATTAACCCTAAAATTAACCACTAACATTAACCCTAAAAGTAACCCCTAACACTAGCCCTAAAAGTAACCCATAACACTAGCCCTAAAAGTAACCCCTAATACTAATACTAGCCCCTAACACTAGCCCTAAAAGTAACCCCTAACACTAGCCCTAAAAGTAACCCCTAACACTAGCCCTAAAAGTAACCCCTAACACTAGCCCTAACCCTAACCCCTAATACTAATACTAGCCCCTAACACTAGCCCTAAAAGTAACCCCTAACACTAGCCCTAAAAGTAACCCCTAATACTAATACTAACCCCTAACATTAGCCCTAAAAGTAACCCCTAACACTAGCCCTAAAAGTAACCCCTAACACTAGCCCTAAAAGTAACCCATAACACTAGCCCTAAAAGTAACCCCTAATACTAATACTAGCCCCTAACACTAGCCCTAAAAGTAACCCCTAACACTAGCCCTAAAAGTAACCCCTAACACTAGCCCTAAAAGTAACCCCTAAAACTAGCCCTAAAAGTAACCCCTAACACTAACCTTAAAAGTAACCCCTAATACTTACACTAATACTAACCCTTAAAGTAGTACCTAACCCTAAAAGTAACCCCTAACACTAGCCCTAAAAGTAACCCCTAACACTAGCCCTAAAAGTAACCCCTAAAACTAGCCCTAAAAGTAACCCCTAACACTAACCTTAAAAGTAACCCCTAATACTTACACTAATACTAACCCTTAAAGTAGTACCTAACCCTAAAAGTAACCCCTAACACTAGCCCTAAAAGTAACCCCTAACACTAGCCCTAAAAGTAACCCCTAACACTAACCCTAAAAGTAACCCCTAATACTAACCCTAACCCCTAACACTAACCCTAAAAGTAACCCCTAATACTAACCCTAACCCCTAACACTAACCCTAAAAGTAACTACTAATACTTACACTAACCCTTACCCCCTAACATTAACCCTAAAATTAACCACTAACATTAACCCTAAAAGTAACCCCTAACACTAGCCCTAAAAGTAACCCATAACACTAGCCCTAAAAGTAACCCCTAATACTAATACTAGCCCCTAACACTAGCCCTAAAAGTAACCCCTAACACTAGCCCTAAAAGTAACCCCTAACACTAGCCCTAAAAGTAACCCCTAACACTAGCCCTAACCCTAACCCCTAATACTAATACTAGCCCCTAACACTAGCCCTAAAAGTAACCCCTAACACTAGCCCTAAAAGTAACCCCTAATACTAATACTAACCCCTAACATTAGCCCTAAAAGTAACCCCTAACACTAGCCCTAAAAGTAACCCCTAACACTAGCCCTAAAAGTAACCCATAACACTAGCCCTAAAAGTAACCCCTAATACTAATACTAGCCCCTAACACTAGCCCTAAAAGTAACCCCTAACACTAGCCCTAAAAGTAACCCCTAACACTAGCCCTAAAAGTAACCCCTAAAAGTAGCCCTAAAAGTAACCCCTAACGCTAACCTTAAAAGTAACCCCTAATACTTACACTAATACTAACCCTTAAAGTAGTACCTAACCCTAAAAGTAACCCCTAACACTAGCCCTAAAAGTAACCCCTAACACTAGCCCTAAAAGTAACCCCTAACACTAACCCTAAAAGTAACCCCTAATACTAACCCTAACCCCTAACACTAACCCTAAAAGTAACCCCTAATACTAACCCTAACCCCTAACACTAACCCTAAAAGTAACTACTAATACTTACACTAACCCTTACCCCCTAACATTAACCCTAAAAGTAACCCCTAATACTAACCCTAACCCTAAAAGTAACCCCTAACATTAACCCTAAAAGTAACCCCTAATACTAACCCTAAAAGTAACCCCTAATACTAACCCTAAAAGTAACTACTAACCCTAAAAGTAACCCCTAATCCTAACCCTAAAAGTAACTCCTAACCCTAAAAGTAACCCCTAATCCTAACCCTAAAAGTAACTACTAACCCTAAAAGTAACCCCTAACACTAACCCTAAAAGTAACCTCTAATACTAACCCTAAAAGTAACTACTAACCCTAACCCTAAAAGTAACCCCTAATACTAACCCTAAAAGTAACTACTAACCCTAACCCTAAAAGTAACCCCTAACACTAACCCTAAAAGTAACTACTAACCCTAACCCTAAAAGTAACTACTAACCCTAACCCTAAAAGTAACTACTAACCCTAAAAGTAACCCCTAACACTAACCCTAAAAGTAACCCCTAATACTAACCCTAAAAGTAACTACTAACCCTAACCCTAAAAGTAACCCCTAACACTAACCCTAAAAGTAACTACTAACCCTAACCCTAAAAGTAACTACTAACCCTAACCCTAAAAGTAACCCCTAACACTAACCCTAAAAGTAACCCCTAATACTAACCCTAAAAGTAACTACTAACCCTAACCCTAAAAGTAACCCCTAACACTAACCCTAAAAGTAACTACTAACCCTAACACTAACCCTAAAAGTAACCCTCAATACTAACCCTAAATCCGACATTAAGTTCAGTGTGCCGTGACTAACTGTCAGCTGCTGAAAGGTCCTCAATGAATTGTCCACTCTGAAACTCTGCGAAGAACATTTCCACGACGTCATGCTGTTCAAATGCAAACCTCTATAGAGTACTTCCTCACAGTCCTGTATTTATATGAAGAGCCTATTATTAGTGATCATTCTCCAGGACAGGACCCATGCCATAGACCATTCCTTCCGGGGCATCTAATTCATCTTCTGTTTCAGGTTGGCACGGATGGTGTCCACCTCTTCTCCATATAACATTGTTATTTTTGGTTTTCCTTTTTACATTAACAAATCAGTGTAACAATGACATTTTGCTTCTTTAGCGATTATACCATTAAACGTTGATTTTACTGATCGTTGCTCAACCTTGAAATATAAATCGTCCAAAAAGAGCGAAACGTTGCAGAGAACTGGAGGTTTTCACTGTATAAATAGCTGCCAGAGAGGAAGTCGTTTCACGTGTAAATTGTATCCTTAATAACCTGCCCATCTCTTTCTTTGCGGTAGACCCCCCGGGAAGTGGCCCAGCAGGCTGTTGACGCAGATGTGCACTGCGTGGGCGTGAGCACTTTGGCTGCCGGTCACAAAACTCTCGTCCCCGAGCTGATCAAGGAGCTAGGCGCTCTTGGACGCCCCGATATTCTGGTTATGTGCGGTGGTGTCATCCCGCCCCAGGTAATAATACAACACAACCCCCAGGACACGGCTTCTGTTCCAACCGGTGCCGGGCCATTTTTGAAGCCAGGCTCGGAATGTATGAATCGAAACCTTTATTCTCACCACTGTGTGTACAGCAAGTTTTCTGACCCAGTAAGAATTAAACCATGAATTATTGCGCGTGACCAGAATAAAAATATTTAATCCTCGCGATACAAGGTGGGCAGAAAGGAAATATCAACACTGAGAAGGCTTCTTTGATGTTTTACGGTAATTAGATTGAAGAACACCCTCCCAAGTGGAAGATGTTTTTTTGGGGGGGATTCAATCAATATGTTCAAAGAACAGTGTAGGAGCATGCAAGTCATAGTAGCTTAGGTGATGTTTTTCTATGATGTCTGTGTAGTCAAGAAAGATCTAAGGGTCTAATCAATAAAGAGAGAAATGCTGGGAATCTCAAACTTTAAGCCAATGTCGGGGAAAAAAAATTCTACAATGAAATTGAATGGGAGAATGTTTCCAAATCGGCTACAATGCAACTTGTATTTTGCATTGTTGATTTCAGATATGTCTTTTTGTTTTTGTTATGTGAGTTTATTTTATGAAATGTGTAACTAAACAAGTGTGACTGGGCGCTGCCATTTTGTGAAATATACTGTTTTTGCGTGCCCCCCCTCCCAGTGACTTTACAGCACTAGTATCTCACTTTGGGGCTGGGGACACAGAATGCAGCCACAGAATTCTGATCATAGACTTGCATTGAATCAGGTCAATCTCCTCTCTTTGTGCTGGAAGGCAGGTAAAAAAAAAAATTGTACACAGCCACCTAGTCCTGCCCACTATGATTGACAGGAGCCAGTAAGAGAGGTGGGGAGTATCTTATGACATCATCATGCAGGCTCTGGCCACAGTTGTAAAGTGAGACTTCCGGAAAGATTTTGGAGAATCATGGGTAAAATTCTCAAAATGGATGCTGGAGATTGTATTTTATTTTTATATGCAATTAATTCAAACATAGGGGGGGGGGGACTGTAGAATATGTCTTATATATGTGGTTGTTTTAAGTGCTCAAGTAATCTAATTACATCTTATGTAAGTGGTAGTGTCCCTTTTAAGTTTGAAATTCCCATCTTAATGCCCTACAAATCTCTCTTTATTGATTAGACCCTTTAGTCACTAAAAGGGAGTTGCAGGTCACCTCACTGACTTAATTGACAGATTGCATCAAGTTTAAGCATTTTAAATGGAAATGCTTTGATTACAAAATACAAATAAAGTACCCTATTGAGCCCTCTTTGCTTTTTCTTTTTAGCACTATCAGGAGGCAGACATGTTGTTTAGAATCTTGGGTGAGATCATCCTTCATCTGACCCAAGATGTCAGCTCCCTGATGCAGATACAGTGTCAAAGAGAATAGCCACAGTACTACATCATGTTTATTTATAAACTATTTGTCTAATTGTGGACTGGTGAATAAGTAAACTCTTTGCCATTACATTGTAACCCTTTCTTTCTTTATGCAAATCACAATTCTTGTCTGTAGTTCGTCTAAGAATTCTTTTGTTGCGAGACATGTTTCAGATCAGGGAATTGAGACAGCAATTATCCCATTCGGCTTTCCTGTGTCGATTCCCTACAATTCTCTCGTTATTGAATAGAGCTTTAATTGTTTTAGTGGTTTATATATTTAAAAAAATATATATATATATTTAGTATCTCTAAAACACACCTCCAATCCTGTTTCAGTATTTAAAAGAATAATACAATAATGCGTGTGTTATTAGTTCAAACAGATTTTTTCTTTATTGTAACTTAGATGAAGATCAGATATTGTAAGACAAATTTAGACACAAATGTTGGTAATTCCAAAGGGTTTACTTTTACTCCATGCCTCTGTATAAAAGGGCTTGATAAGGTATTGTTTAGTTAAAGCATTACTATTTACAATTAATGCAATCTTTCAATTAAACCTAATTTAATTGTTGCTAACAGAAATCGTTCATATCACCTGATCCTCACTTTTATTGAATAGCTCCAAATGTTCGGTTGGGGGGGGTTGTATTCTTCTGGATCAACAAATATGGGAAGGGGTGAAGTTGATGGAATATTGGTCTTTTTTCAGACTAGCTGGCTATGTAACTGTCATTCTGTGCTTTAGACTGGGTGTTGGAAAGGGATGGGTTAATATCATATATTTTATGTTCCAGTGGGTCCAAATGAATTCCAGTAGGATCAGAGTTTTTATTGACTGGAAACGGTTAATCCGAAAGTGTGTGTCTGCTTGTTATTGGCCCGGCTGAGCTAATTTATGTGCAAGGAATAGCTCAGTGCCATGGTTTAAAGGGTGATTGGCCCAGCACTCCGTGACAGTGCGGTCAAATGTGTGGTCTTTGTCAAGCCATTGACAAAGACCACAGGGTCGAAACGTTGCCACTGGCGGTTATAAAATACATTTGAGCTCACGATCACCGAGTGCTGGGCCATTTTTTGTTTATTTTTATGAGTTGGGGACCCGGGGGAACGCGGTCTGAACACCGTTTGACCTTCCTTGTTGCTTTGATATGAATGGCGTTTTTATAAAGTAACACTCGAAGAGAGTTTTTACGAGAGGGGCAAAAAAAACCTTTTTAGTCTTCCAAGCCACTGGGAGATATTCACTGAAAGTGAGTTGAGGTGAGATGGTGATGCGTTTCTCCTACAAGAAGAACGGAGTTGGCCCTGGATAATGCATTGTTAAAAAGTAAGATGTGTAATGTAATAACAATGCATTATCCATGGCCAACCATGCTCTTCCATCAGGAGAAACTCACCAGGTTTGTCCCTGCACAATGTGTAGTGAAGTCGATAAGATTGAACGTTCATCTCAACTCACCTGCACTTGAATGACTTGCTCCCATTGAGAATGCAGCTAGAATTCAAATCCTGGTCGCTGACCATGAAATCCATGGTTGAGAATAATATAATGGCCGTCCATGTCATGCTAAATTTCTTCCTATTTACCTCAACAGGATTATGAATTTCTGTATAACGCCGGAGTGTCCAGCGTCTTCGGGCCAGGTACACGCATCCCCAAAGCCGCTGTCCAAGTGATTGACGACATTGAAAGAAACCTGGAAAAACGGCAGCAATCACTGTGAGGTCCAGTGAACCAAATAACGCCCAGATTACCTGCCGTGACATCAGACAGACGCGTGTCAGCGCTCACTGGGTCATCATTGGGCGACGTTGCAGGAGGAATTGAAGCCGTCTATTTGCTATTGTCATCTTAGCTAGAAGGCTTCTTTTTTTTTTTTTTTTTACACAATTTTACACGTTTGATTGAGCTGCTGAAACATAATAATGTACCTGTGTCTATAACAATCCATTTAAAATAAAAATACATCTACTTTTTGTATATATTTGGTTTTGCCTGATCTCATCAGGTATACTGCCGTACTCGGGAGATACTCTCTCTTTTTCAAGTACGTCCTAAGGACTGTTACCTTTTGCCAACTTAATGGCACTCATTTTATCAACCTCCATTCAGTTCACCTTGGCTGGGAATCGGGCCTGCTGCCCTGACAATTGAGTCTACAATTGGTGCATCAGTCCCACTAAGCCATCTAGCTTAAAATATTCTAAAACTAAAAGTTTGGTAACTTCATAGGCTATACTGAAAAATATAATTTAAAAAAAAATAGTAGGTTTCATTTTTTCCCCATACTTCTCTATAAAGTTTGTAGTGTATGCAGTTTTTTTTTAACTCAAATTTCTAGGAGTTCCTTCACTGGGCCCATGTAGTATAAATTCTAATTGATATATAGCGGTGTCTATAGAATCAGTGCTGCCGCACCTGCAGTAAACATGTAATCACTGGGGAGGGCTTGAGTCAAATACTAATAATGTGATTTATACAGAATGCCTGCATCAAATCACACAGGGATAAAAGCCTGTGTACTATACAAGCAGTGATCTTCATCTTGTACCAAAGTGAGTTTGGTGAGTAGACTGTCCCTTTAACTGCATTTAACAGGGTCAACTTTTTTCATAGCAGGAGAAAGTCACCAGGTTTGTCCCAGCACAACATATAGTTAGTCAGTGAGATGTAATTTTTTTTTTTTAGTAAACCCCTACGTTTCTCTTCTAGATTGATTTAGTTTCAGTTAGAAAGCGCTGTCCAGACACACATAAAGTGTATATACAGGGATTGGTCCCCACAAATTTAGATTTCCTGTTCCCTATATGTCACCGCATTCTGATTGGTTAAACATGCAAAAAAAAACGGCAAACTAGGAAACATGATAACAACACAAGCGGAGCTGAATGTTTAGCCTTTGAAAGCCGGAGAGGGGTCCAACGCATGTAACAATGTATTAGACCTGGTATCTAGGGTTGTCATCTAGCCGGTCTCAGGTTTGAGGTCAAGGTTCAGTCTAATAACCTGTCCGGTGGTTTTTTTCTTATAGAAAGGTCGAAACCCTACTTGTGTCTGTCAGTGGCATTCATGGAGTTAACTATTCATGTTGACAGTAATTCCATATATATAGTTGGCCTTGATTTCTTTTGTCACTTGAAGTCATTACCTAGAATGAAACAGGTTCTCAGAGAAGCACGATTACATTTTGCACTAGTTGGTAATGGCTGGCCTGCTGAGATACAAAGTACAGCATGTTTCTTCTGGGATTACCTATTCAAGACCTCCTACAGGCAACATATTGAATATGCAAAGACAATGGTTACTGGAGGACAGAGAAAGTCGCGAGATATAATGCCAATGGTTCTCTCTGCATTACGCACGGGAGTCTGGGTTATTATATACATTGTATGAAAGATCAGCCTCTAGTAACTTGTTTTTCGTGCAGACACACCGACCATTCTACTGATTATTGAACACAATGAAGTACTTTCCAAATGTTTATTACTACATTATATGATAAATCCTATGTAAACAAGTTGATCCAAGAGTTTAACACTTTTTTTTTTTTTTTTTACCACAATGATTCTCGCTTCACATAATGGCAGAATTATGCCAGTTAGCATTGTGCTCTCATATACTTCCTACATAAATACTTTATTTTTCAAAACTGGTTGCTGGTTTATTACAGAAAAAATATATAGCAAATAAAAATAGTGTTTGCTACATCACATGTGCAAAGTACATCAGACCATACATGTACAGGTGGATAGTGGGGGTACTGCTGGTTCTAAAAGTGTCTCAAATCGCCAGGGAAACCAGTGGAATGTTCCATTGTTAGAACCTTGCGTAGGTCCTATTGTGTTTGGTTGTTTTACAGTCTGGTTATTTTATAAGTTTTTTTTTTTGTTTTTTTTTTTATACATCCGAGAATACAGATTTTATTGTGTGATTAAAGTGCAGGAATTTCCCTTATTCATTTTTAATAAAGAAGACATTTGGATGTTCTCTCTTCCCGTCCAAATCACTGATACCGCTGGGTTCTCTGCCGAGTTGTCCGACTGCATGAAATGTATCCGCCACCCGCAGCAGCATTTAAGCTGTTTCACCTTTTGTCGGAATGTTTTGCTGAACATGTAATAAATTAAAGGGTTAAAGGCGGTGGAGGACTTGGCGAAAAGGCAGGGAAGCAAGGTTACCACCGGAGGGATATAATTGCTGGAGTGAAACATCGACCAAAAGCTCACGGCTGCGTACGGCGTCCAAGAAAGAATAAATCCGAAACTGACCAGTACCGCCATCTAAAAAAAAAATTAAATACAAGGAAAGGATTTAGTGTTTGGTTTACAGACACAAAAAAAACAATCAACGTGTTATCTTTCAGAAATGTAATTCCGGTCTAGCCTTGTGTATAAAATGGCTTGCGACCGAAAAAAAAAAATTGCGCCACGATAAAGACGCAATCTAATTATTGTTTGGGAATTTGGGCGCAGCCTAATTATTAAAAAAAAAATAAGGTCACAAAATTGTGCCTGTTTTAGATCACTTTGTTAAACCACAATTCTCAGCCATTCCTAACCCGCCGTTATCCGCAAAAAAGTAACATAGCGAGAATAAAAAGTCGCATGGTGATAATACAAACTTGTCGTTTTTACGCTTATTATCCCATGGCTAAAACCCATTTTGACAGTTTTATAGAAAACCATTCACGCGCAACAACAAGAAAAGTCCTGTCTCACAATTAGACATAAAATAACCACTATTAATACATAACGCACAATGTAGCAATGTGGCAATCCAGTCACCTTGGAAACCAATGTAAGGTTCCTGGTGATTTCATCACTATTTTAATTTTGCCCCAGAAAATACCTTGTTGCCCCTTCTCAATAGTACGGATTTTGCTTTTATTATATTACACTATGTTTTCTATTCTGTCTTTGCACCTATTTAATTTTCTCCTGTCTTTTGAAACATTCAGGTTGAGGGAGCACTGACAGCTCTGTGACTCTTCAACAATAACAGCACAAGACCAACCCCCCTACCCTAAGCACTCCAGGATTTAGGGATTACCCAGTTGTGTTTAAAGGGACACTAACTACCACTTACATAAGATGTAACTAGATAACCTGGTCATTTCAAACAAACACAAATATAATCATATGCTACTGTTTCTTTGTTTTTTATGATTGAATTAATTGCATAAAAAGGAAAAAATAAAATTAGGTGTTTATCTCCTGGCTCTATTTTGTGAATATTTCCCATGATGCAACATCGCCCAAAATCTTCCAGCAATTCTCACTTTACAACTGTTGCCATACCCTGGATGATGATGTCATAAGACACTTCCCTTCTCTCTTACTGGCTTCTGTGTATCATAGTGGGCAGGAATAGGGGGCTGTGTACAACTTTTTTTTACCTTCCTTCCAATACAAAGAGAGGAGACTGACCTAATAAAACAGGATCATAACTCTGCCGCCTGGAGATGTAATACTTATATTACCCTCTCATTCAATGCAAGTCTATGATCAGAATTCTGACTGCATTCTGTGTCCCCAGCCCCAAAGTCACTAGGGGGTGGCACCCAAAACCACTATATTTCACAAAATGGCGGCGCCCAGTCACACATGTTTAGTTACATATGTTATAAAATACAGTCACATAACAAAAATAAAAGCCAAATCTGAAATGAACAATACAATATAAAAAAAACTTTTCATTTTTGGGTGGTAGTGTCACTTTAAAAAAAGACTATGTATAACATCTGGTGTGGTTCCCTAATCATTAAGGAACCACACCAGATGTTATACATATTCTTATTTAAACACCCCTGGGTGATCACTAAATCCTGGACTACTGGGGGCTCTTGAGGTCAGGTTTGAGAAGCACTGTTCTCGGAGGCCTGGCCACTTATGCCATTTGTTGTCAGGGTAACATTACCAATATCAAAATAGCTCTTTAGCACCCTGACAAAAAAAAAAACGGAATGTGGTGTAAATTATATTGCTTATGTTTAGTGTTTGAAAACCCCCTTTTTTTTTGTCAGAAAAACTGCTTTAGATACTGCATCGTCTAAAGAAAAAATTATCCATTTTATTGTTTGTTTGGTTTTCTCTCAACTCTTCCTACCGTATAAAACACTGCGAAATAACATTTAACCCCTTCCCGATGCTAGGATGTTCTATGCCATCCTCATTTTGGTGGACCTAAAAGACGCTAGGACAGCACAGAACGTCCAGCGGCTCCCCCGCGACGAGCTGTGCTCGGATGGGACTTGCAGCAGAATCGTACCTGTCATTTTGAGTGACCTAGGTCTTGCAGGGAAAATGTAGCCGACGCGAGCACCAGTTACATTTTACCAAATTGCGCTGTGCCTGAAATTCTGTGTTCAGGCACGCCTCCGTGACATCCGGAATCATCACGATCTTTAGGCATGGACCCAAAGGATCTAACCCTAACCCTATTACTAACAATAACCTCCCCAAACCCTAATACTAACACTAATCCCCCCAAACGCTAATACTAACACTACCCCCCAAACCGTAATACTAACACAAACCCCCTGAACACTAATACTAACACACTAACCCCCCAGAACCCTAATACTACGAACTTACCCCTTATAATACTCACCTTGTACACGATCCCGTGATGAACTGTGCAGCATAGAAAGGTCCGGCGATGACCTCTCGCACGTTGAACTGGTCATCGTGTAAGAGGTCACGGTGAAGCGGCTGCATTTATGCAGCAGCGAAGAACCGTCTCTTCCCCCCTCCCCTCTGCCAGGCTAAACCTGGTATCCCACCTTAAATAATAATGAGTGTGTGTAGACAAGTCAGTCTACAGAGCCAATGTGGTCTAACCTCCTTCACTTCCATTGAGTGATGTCATGAGACGGCACACAGATGATGCATATAATATGCGTTAGTATATACCGCTGGGCTAACTCTGCCTGCTCTTCCCACCATTAAACAAATACCAGTCTTTGCCGTGCCGGCACCTAATGTTCAATTAACAGATGTGCCAATAAAATACTGGCCGGGTGGTAGTCCTAATCAGTGGATGGACATGATTAGAATCATGGGTTAGATCTGCCTTTATCTTAGATCATCTGACCAAAGATTCTAAACATGTCTGCCCCCTGACTTAGCTACGCAAAACATTGAAAACTCAAGAAAGTACTTTATGTGTAGTCTAAACTATTTCTATTTAAAACATTTACACTTGATGCAATCCTGCAATTAAACATACGTTCAATTTGTTCCTACAGTTGTATGGAACAATGTTGTTCTATGTGTCTTGTCCCTGTGCAGACACTTTTAAGTACTTACCAGAGTGATCTTCCGCTCTACTTTGGCAGCGTTAGGGATTTTATCATAGTTTTGGATCTCCTGGTAGGCTTTATGGAGTCTCCAGGCTATGCGGGAGTAGCAGGCGATGATGATAACCGCTGGAGTAAGAGTACATAGGGTGAACATGCTCACAATAAAGGAGAATCCATTGGAAGAGTCCTGGAAGTCCGCCCAGGCTATTGTACAAGAGATCCCAAAAGGTTCTGGACCGTATCGGCCCCAGCCAAGCAGAGGTAGTATGGCCCAAAGCAGAGCGTAGAGCCAGATGCAGGTAATGAGAATATAGATTAATTTCTTTTTGATTATGTTACCTAAAAAAAAAAAAATCGAAAATAAATTTTCAGTTAATTTTATTATATGCCAAATAAAGATTCTTCCAAAAAAAAAAAACACTCTGGAACTAGATACATTTGTCTTCCGAGGATTTAAGGTAAGAACGCTTTAATATTATCAGTATTTTACCTCTGGTCCGATGAAGAATTATTTTTTATTTATGTTAAAAAATGATATCAGTGGCAGGAATCATTCAATACGGTTATTACTTTAATAAAAGAAAGAGACAGCGCTAAAATAAACCCCAAAAAGAACAAGACATATATTTATGAAAATGAAAATAGTTTATTATACATTACAGAATAAAATGTGTATACATATAAGGTAAAAAGATCGCATAAGTCCAGTACCACAATAGGATAAAATACAAAAAATGGTCACATGGACAAAAAATAAAATTAACAAGGAAAATAGTACAATATGATATATACAGAAATATATATAATAAAATAAATAAGATACAAAGCTTACCCACTGTTTTTTTTAGTGTTGTTCACCTGGCCAGGTTATAGAACATATGTATAAAATATACACTTTTGCACAGACACAAAACAGGACACCCCTCAGGACGCGTTACGTAGAAAAACTTCTTCAGCTGGTGGGTGTGTGTGCATAGGACGGTTATTACATTGCTTTTTAATACAAGGTTAATTCTAAAAGCAATATTTACAACAACACATTCTACAACGTGATAAGAAATACACTTTTCCCACTGGGTGATAGAGTTTTTATGGGATAGTATCTTGTCCCTTACTTTGCTGCACTCATACTCAAAGTTTTTTTGATGCAACCTTACTCGTTTCGCCACTCCAAATGGCTTCCTCAGACGTAAGTGTTATAAAATATAAATATAAAACAGATCTTCTTTTCAAGCTTAACTTTCCCGTTGACCATCTTTCAATGTATCTCCTTTGACATTCACAAATTAAATTTTCTAAATGAATTGATGTAAAACAAGCCGAAAATATTTTGGCTTTGTTCTTACATATATATCATAGAACGTAATATTTATCCATTGCCAACAAGTCTGTTTTCTTCTCCCATTCATGTGAGATGTACCTAAAGTCACCTTTGTCTACTGTGCTTCTATTTAAAAAAGGCCTTCTCTTGCTGGGCAATGCTTTAATTGTACAAATGTGTGCAGATCACACCACAATTTGTACATTCAAGCCAAATGCATCATAACCTTAAGCCATGCTAGAAGAACAATTCTCAGAGGTCAAAAAGTGACACTATTTTTGCATTCCATCAGAACAGTGTCTATTAAACTACTGCAAGTTAACAATTCCCAAATGAACATCAACACCCAATGAAAGTGTAACTTAATCCCAGTCATTTCTTAAAATAATTTTGGGATGTGGCTAGATCCCAATCTCTCTTTTGGTCTTCATGTTTATAAGCTATCCCTGGAACATTGATGAGATGGTGGAAACAGTTACAATCCATCCTTTCAACAACAACAAAAAAAGGGCTATATGTAGTTAACCAAAGCACGATTGTAAAAAAGTAGCTATATTAATTATGCATTCTTAGAACAAATCGCTTGTTGATACAGTGGGACAATAGATTTGACAGTAAAAATGGAAACTACTCCATTGTGTATTTTCTTTGTCTCCTTGAAGTTGATCAGCATCAGCAAGAGAGGTGTGTTAAAGGTTGAACTCAATTAACTTTTTTAAACCTAAATTACCTTGGTAAGAATTGTCACTATAAAAGGCAAGGGAATATACATTTTTTTTTTATTATTCTTTATTTATAAAGTTAGTTTTTTTTTGTTTGTTTTTTACCAGGAAGGATACATTGAGATTTCTCTAGTTTTCAAGCATGTCCTGAGTACGTTGAGTACAATGACACTAATACCTAACATTTAATACAAATACCTTAATAAGGTACTGCTGGAAGCAAAATTCTGAGGAAATTTCATGGTAGATGTTAATTGTTCGGAAGTGTTGTTCTTTGTGTCAGTAATCAGGGGACGGATGGGCTATATTGGCTGTGGGGGGATGACCAATTTAGCGTCCTATGGAGCAACCCCTCAGCCAAGCCATTATAATCAGAGAAAGCTATATATAGGCAGATATGTTGACAGGCAAGGTATCGGGATTTATAGAGAGGCAAGACCAGTGTGTAGAAGGTTAGAAATCACTCTGCTCCGGGGCATCTAGAAGGGAAAATTGGTGCAGCCCCCAGCCATGTGAGAGGGCAGCTTGGGGTGCAATTATCCCACTGTCCCTCTTCCCTGTCCTCCCCTGTCTGTAACATTTACCTCTGTGCAATGAGCCATGTCAAGTAAACTCTGTTTTTACACATTTACGGTCAATTTAACCAACTACTAGTTACGAATCAGAGATGTTTGTCCAATGGACCAGACACACAGCCAAATGTAGACTGCTGGCAGATTTAAAAAAACACTGATTAAAACATTTTTTTTCAAGGCCAGTGTTTGCGAAATCAGCACAGGAATAATTCTGGAGGGAAATAATTGCACCATGCCGAGCCACAAAGTGTTAGTAGAAACCATTGACCTGTATTATTGGGATATCTAGGTTTGCAAAAAAAAAGACTGGGCCAAGTAGTGTTTGAATAGTCATTCCTTTAGTGCTCATTACACAAAATGCTCTTACAATGTTTTAATGTAATAAAAGAAATAGAGTACCTTGTTGGGTCATCTTTGCTCCTTTTACACAGGACAGACAAGTTGGGTCATAAGATCTGACCAAAGACTCTAAACAACATGTCTGCCCACAGATAGTATTATAGAAGGACAAAGATTGCTCAGTAAGGTACATTGTTTGTATTCATTAAATCATTTCTATTTAAAACGTCTGCAAATAGTCTTAAATCTTTCAATTAAAACATAACTTCATTTGTCGTCCGCAGTGGTCCTTTAAGAAACGCATGGAAAAATAGAAAGTGCCATCTCTGTGTGTGCGCCAGTGTATGCTGCTAACTCCTGACAAAAATTAGGAACTTGTACTTCCTGCACGAGACCTGAACTTCCGGGTTGCCAGCGTGATCCACTGTTATTACAACCACTTTCTATACTTGCTTTTTTAATCATATTATGCATCTCCTGTCCCCCACTCACTCTAGATTGGAAGCTTGTGAGCTGGGCTCTCTAACTCATGTATTGGTCTGTACATAGCTGGTAACAAATCTTTATGCTCTGTACCAATTGCTGCAAGTCCTGGGGTTGCTATGGCTAGTCAGTGGGTGCAGGAGTAAGTCTTTGGGTGCAACGGCAAGTCCCTTGGATGCAATAACAAGTCCCTTGGGTGCAATACCAAGCCCTTTAGGTACAATGGCAAGTTAGTAGGTGCAATGGCAAATCAGTAAGGTAAAGACAGGTTCATTTTTGTGCAATGGCAAGTCCAGTGGGTGCTTTAGAAGGCTCAGTGGGTGCTGCAATGTAGTGCAAGTCTTTTGTCCTATTGGGTCGACTTCTATTTAAGCTTTTTGTCTTTTTTTTTTTTTATAATACATTTTGGGGGTCGTTTGCGCAAATGCGGCCTTCTAGTCACACTGTCACGTTGCAATAATCGTCAGCTAATCAAGCCGTCAGCGATGCAGGTTATATTAACATTAATTTGCTAAAAAAAGAAGCCTATTTCACATGATAATCATTGGAGTCGACACATTCGCTAATCATTTGAACATGATAGACGTAATTAGCGACTATAAACAGTATCCTATAATGACAATAGCATTGCCTTTGGGGTTTGGTTAAACCGTATATCTTCTGCAGTGACACATTGTTAATGGATCGTTCTTTTCCATGATTGAATGTGACCAATTTACTTATGGAATGAATGAACACCGTGGAACGGAAAAGACTATTCTTTGGGGATGAGGATTGCAAGTGGAGCACAAATATATATATATATTTATACACACCAGCAGTGTGGGTCTTTGTACAAAAAGGTGAGATGGGGAGAATTGAACATTCTATCTCACCAACTTAGCGATACCTCGTACAGGGACAAGTTTGATGAGTTCCTCTTACAAGAAGAATAAAGTTGGCCCTGTAAGAGTTTCAGAAGCTATAACCAGGGCTCGAGTCCTGCAGGAACGCGTGGGAACGGCGTTCCTGCACTTTTTTCATGGCAGGAACGCCAATCCCTTTGCTCCTGCAGGACCAGGGCAGCTGCCTCCTTTTTTTTTTTTTTTCCCGGCAGCCGCATCCAATAGTATCGGTCCGAGAAAAAAAAAAAAACTTCCTGTCACTGCCACCGGATTTGACAGCATGTCATATCCGGTGGCATTTTCCCTCCTCCGTGCAGGAAGGAAGAAGACTGCACGGAGGAGCTGGACGGAGACAGGGAGCACCAAGGAGATGGTGAGTACTTACCTCCTTGTTTGCTCTCTGTCTCTGGTCTTCTCCTCCGTGCATCTTCCCCCCTGCACGACGGAAGGAAGCTCCGGTCGTCACGTTTTATTTATTTTTTTACTTTATTGAAGTCGCGCGACCTAAAGTTAAAAAAAAAAAAAAACGTGACGACCGGTGCTTCCTTTCTCGGTGCAGGGGGGAAGATGCACGGAGGAGAAGACCGGAGGTAAGTACTGTCTGGGGAAGGGGGAGGAGGGTGGATTAAACAAGCAAATCCTGGAATATTGAGGGGCAAAATCCTGGCACATAGAGGGGCAAAATCCTGAGATAGAGGGGCAAACTCCTGGCATATAGAGGGGCAGAATCCTGGCATATAGAGGCAAAATCCTGGCATAGAGGGGGAAAATCCTGGCAAAAAAAGGGGCAGGGGCAGAGTCCTGTCATATAGAGGGGCAAAATCCTGGCATATAGAGGGGGGAAATCATGGCATAGAGAGGCAAAATCCTGGAATAGAGAGGCAAAATCCTGACATAGAGGGGCAAAATCCTGCCATAGAGGGGCAAAATCCTGGAGTATAGAGGGGCAAAATCCTGGAATAGAGGGGGAATAGACAGGCAAAATCCTGGAATAGAGGGACAAAATCCTGACATAGAGGGGCAAAATCCTGACATAGAGGGGCAAAATCCTGGCATATAGAGGGGCAGAATCCTGTCACAGAGGGGAATAATTCACTGAATTTTCGGTAAAATATATATTTGGGGGGGGGGGGGGTCGCAGTGGATTTTGTGTGAGTTCCCACACTTTTTTTCCCAGGACTTGACCCCTGGCTATAACTATGCATGATCCATAGCCAGGAGAAAATCAACAAGCATGTCCCTACATAATGCATAGAGAAAGAGCCATTTGTATGTGTTTTTTATGGTATATGCGTGTTAATCCACTCCTCTCCCCGTCTCTCTCTAGATTGTAAGTTTGTGAGCAGGGCTCTCTACCTATAATGTATAATTCTGTCTCTTTGTCTAATGCAGTATGTAGTTCCCTTCTATGCTCTGTACCATGTGCTGCATAAACTGATGGCGTTATATAAACAAATGTTCATCTAATGCAATGTAATCCTCTGATATGATGTTTGTTTGGAAGCATTATGGCTTAGCCTATCACCAACATGTTGAACGCAGTGAGAGACCTTCATTTTTGTCCTAGCAGAAAGACCGTCGGCCCTGACCGACCCTGAACAGACACTAGCAGCAAGTCCCTGTGCTGATTGGCTAAGCATGCGTTGATACTGTACACTAGTAAAGCAAAACTTAAAAAAACACAAAAAACTTTACGGGTCTATTCGATATCACGCAATTTGTCAAGAAATGGGCCTTGATTGGAAAAAATAGGCGAAAATCTGAGATTTCCAAATCGGCTATGTTAGCTGATCTCAGGTCAATATGTCGGAGGCATTCAGTTTGGCGAAATTTTGCCATTGAAATTACACGATTTCGGCTATTCGGAAAGCGTCAGTTACTTTAAAAAAAAGGGCCAAAATCGGAAGAAATTTCAAATACAATATTTTTTAACTTTTAGGTGGAAAACTGAGCTTTTAAAGGGCCTAAAAGTATAGGAAAAAGTATTTGAAAGGGGTTCATTTGGAAATTGTTAAATATATTCTCTGATATCATGTTTGATAAAAAAAAATTCTGCATTGGAATAGGTTTACAAAATATGATATTTGTGCATAAATCTGGCAATTACCGCGTCAATCAACCGATCATGTATAAAACACACACGTATCCCATCAGCCGGTTAGTAACCCCAATAAACGTCAAGGAATTTACTCTTGTGGTATAACAATTATGTATTGTTATATGTATGTCATTAGTATTTTATATATTTATGTATATTAATAATATGTATTTATATGTTTTTATATTATTATTATGTAATTGTATGTATTATATGATTGTATGATGTTTTTAATTATGTTATGTGTTATATATAATTATTAAATTATTATATTAATATATATTTATTTTTATAATTATTATTAAATTTTAATAGGTTTTTTTTTTTATGGGTTTATTTATTTAGGGGGCATTTTGGGGGAACACATAAGGATTTTGGTTATTTTTTTTCCGCAGTAGTCAAAATCCTGCCATTGACTTTAATTCTCCCATACACTTCTAAGTGTGGAAGATCTTCAGTTAAGTTCGTCTGCTGAAATGTTGGCCAAAATGCCCGATATACAAGCTGAAATGAAATATAAAAAATGAACGATATACAAGCGGATTCAGTCCCTACGGTGGTACCCGAATAGCACAAATTCCAGGGCCATTCGTATCACCGACATGCTCCTAATCAGTCCGAAATTCGGGGCTCCAATTTTACCTATGAATATCGGAGTTACCTAAATCTATGGGGTGTATTCACTAATCTTGACTTCAAACTCGAACAGACTCACCTCCTTCTCGGATTCCTCAAATCGAACAAAATGTTATTGATCAACATTTAAAAAAAAATCTTTGATTAATTTGCCTCCCATTGTAGCCTATGAAAGGCAAAATGAAACTAGTTTGGAGGTCGAATTTGACTTAGAAGATGAATGCCAGTTTCATTTCGCCGTCCATGTTCTATAACGGGAGGCAAATTGACCAAAGCTATTTGACTTAGAAAATTAAACACTTTGATAATTTCGCCTCGAAGATTAGAAACTCCATTTTCTCTTCTAAGTCAAATTCAACCTCCAAACTCAACCTCTCAGGATTTTTAGTGAATACAAGTCTTTATGTTTTCTATCGATCTCTTTGGCGAGACATGAATCGACTTTGGCGAGTTTTGTCGAGCTGGGGTCATCTCGGATTCTGAGCCTGGGTCATCTCGGATGCCGAGCTGGAGTCATCTAGGATACCGAGCTGGGGTCATCTCGGATGCCGAGCTGGGGTCATCTCGGATGCCGAGCTGGGGTCATCTCGGATGCCGAGCTGGGGTCATCTCGGATGCCGAGCTGGGGTCATCTCGGATGCCGAGTTTTCTTTAATGAATATTTCGAGGAGGTCAAGTTGGGAGGTCGAATTTTACTTAATCTAAAAGTGAAAGTTGACCTCCTTGAGCTATTCTCAATTTTTTTGTGAATAGACCCCGATGAACTCAAATTATTTATTATTATAACACTCACATTCGTAAAACGATTGTCATCACCAATGTGACACTTCAGAATCTGAATGGACTAAATCGCTTCTAATATCGCTACTTGCTGGCTGAATGCCCAAATGTACACATTGAAGTATAGCTAGCTGGGGCCAGCACCCGATACACAAGCAATGTTGGTCATACGCTTTGGAAATTCTCATTATAATCAACAAAGTAACCATAATGTCTAAGTCTGCCATTCATAGTAAAAGTTGGTAAGGCAAAAGTAAATATCACTAACTGTCCCAACTGTCAATGCCAGTGATAGCTAACCTTGGCACTGTGGATATTTTGGGATCTGCATATCCCATGATGCTTAGTCAATTATATAAACTGACTTGGTTGACTGAGCATCATGCTATATGTAGTTCGTAACATCTGCAGTGCCAAGGTTAGCCATCACTGGTCTGTGCTAAAGCTGGTGTGTTTTTTAGTTTGGTTCACAATTCGAAAGCCATTATTAACAGTTCAATAACCAATTCAGCTCAATGTGTGTAAATCTAAATAATAAGTGCTGCCCCCATCCAACGCATTTCACCGATTCTAGAATATTTTCTCCCAATAATTTGAAGTCAAATAAGGAAAAGTTTCAATAGAACTTTTTTGCTTTGAACTTGTGTCTTGACCATAACTGCAGTTTCTATGTCAGCTTATAAATTGTGCATTCCCATCTGTGAAATAATTAACTACTAGCTGATAAAACACCAATGGAGGAGCCTACATTGAAAATTCCCTTTTTTCTTTTCCCAAGGAGAGCACTTTTGAAAGATATAAACCGGACTGGCAAGATTTGCTACTCTCTGTATACAAACCTCAAAACTATGAAACATGTAAATGTACTCCATCATCTAAATATTGTCTGGACTGTGAATGAGGATTGTGGAGAATGATCACAAATAAGTGAGTGAGTTTTGTCCAGAGATACAGAGAATGAAAAGGGCTTGTTAGAGACACCATAGGGAGTTCTCTAGGGGCAATTATGGATAATTAGGGAAGAACTGACCATGGGGGGGGGGGGGGGGGGCTTGGGTCTTCCTTTTTTTTAACATTTCTGTTTTAAAAAAAAAATTACATTTTTTTCTATTCTCTTTTTAATAGGGCTCTCTTTCTGACCGATCTACGATCGGCAACACACTTGATTTATTCTAATACTTTGTGTTAAAATATCATCATTTGAGTGATGGATTGAATTCATTTTTGTGGAACTTGATGTGTATTCAATGTGAGTTGTCTTCTCTGTATTTGAGGTCCCCAGGAGAAATGAAAATTAAATAATTCCTACAAAAAATGTATTGTCTCCTGCTTATGACATCACCTCGTGGATTGGTATGCAAATGAACATTTTTCAAAGGGAAATGTGTACTTTGCATATAACGCCCCAAGAAGATATAATGAGCAGGGGACAACACGGGCAACTTTTGTTTTCTCTGAATGTAAGCATTTGCTTGCAAGTCTGCTAACACAGAATGTACAGATCCTTTTTGATTCTCTTTATTCACTTTTGGGATGTATTGATGAAAGAGGAAAATTTCAGCTGAATTGGAGTATTCTTACAACTCGGCCCCTTTTCGCTTCGAGTTTGAAATTGCCTTCTAAATTCCCTGCAATCCCCACTTGGCTCCTGTGTAATGTTACTTACGATTGGAGGTGGGCGAGCTGGTCACCAGATACCGAATCACGGCCATGGCGGTTAAGGTCATCATACTGGCCACTCCGAAGAAGAAGCCCATCAAGGCGTAGTAAAGACAGGAGGCGTCTCCTCCCAGCCAGGCATGGTTCCAGGCGGAGGCAATAGCCAAGGGGTACATGCTGATTGCCATCCCGAAATCGGTCACTGCTAAATTTATCGACAGGAGGTCGGGTGACTTGAGGTGAGAAGAACATTTCACCGCTGTGGTCAGGACTGCTAAATTACCCACAATGCTCAGTATACCTGCAACAACAAAAAACAAGTAAGTGGATTGTATTGGATATATTGGAGAGGATGCATCTTAAACTGTTTGCCATTTTACAACAGCATGGGTCAATTGTGTGTACGAGCAATACATTTATAGTCATTCTGAACAATTGAAGATTGTGTGATTGTAGAGAATTAAAAACAGACAATACATTACTTTAGCAGAATTACAAGCGTAGGCATAAACTAACACACAAAAAAATGTGTTTTAAAGAGACTGTATCACTTAAACAATGCTTGTGCTGGAAATGCAAAGAATAAAAAATGATTGAAAATTATCTATAGATTATGTGAGCAAAACTGAAAATGCAATGCCTAAACTGGGCGGGAAATGCATTTAAAATATGTATGTGGAGTCTCCTGTTGATGACATCACCTGTGGTCTAATATGCAAATGACCAATTTCCCACTGAAAATCAGTTTAAAACTGTTTTTTTTTCTCCTAATTTAGATCTAATATACATCATTTTCAAGCATTTTTTGCTCTCTACATGCACAGTAAAAACAATGATACAGCAACTTGAAATGTGTCTGTGGTGTCGCCTGTTAATGACATCATCTGTGGTTTAATATGCAAATCACACATCTACCGCTAAAAAAAAATGGTTTATTTGTTTATCAAGCTGCAAGGTGATATCATAAACAGCAGACACGATTGCTGTTCGGCAAACACAATGTATGGTAATGGTAATTACGGTAATTCATTATAGATCATCTTTTCATTTTTACATTCACATTATAAATAATATGTATCTAATGGAGTCCCTTTAGGCTTTATCTAGCCCACATGATGATAATAATAAAAATAATAATAGTATTTTTTAGCAGAAATGGCACATTGTGATATATTCTCATTTACAACCATATCCTGAGAATATCCACCAACCGGTGGTGGGTCAAGGCTTTTGAGAGAACAACATTTCAAAAAATTACCAAAACTCAATACTCTGGCTCATGTAATCAAGGCCTTGTCATTGGAAATTAAACCTTGTACCTCGTTTGCTAAGAAAACAATAAAGCTTCACCACAGACTGCGTAGAGCACACTGGCTTTGGGTGATACCTAATTTCAAGGCGTGGACTGGTAACGAAGGACTAAGCCCATGGCGTGAGTGGTGGTGCAAGAGGTGGGTGCTTCATAGT
The DNA here is from genome assembly GCA_036172795.1 of Pelodytes ibericus. NCBI lineage: Eukaryota > Metazoa > Chordata > Amphibia > Anura > Pelodytidae > Pelodytes > Pelodytes ibericus. The sequence continues at coordinate 207,170,803 of CM069861.1, forward strand.
TGCCAACATAGGCCATGTTTCCAGGGACACATATTTGTTCCACATGCTGCAGAAAGAACATGCAAAGTGCAGCCCGGCAGTATGTAGGATGGATATAAGCACAGACACAATCCAATTAATGAATCATGATAGGTTCTATGAGATCTCCACTCTGATTAATTAATTGGATTCTGTCTGTGCGTATATCCATCCTACATACTGCTGGGCTGCACTTTGCATGCTCTTTCTGCAGCATGTGGAACAGATATGCGTCCCTGGAAACATGGCCGATGTTGGCAACTATGGTGCTTTGTGTCAAGTATGGCGGGAGCCTCCCAAGCAAGCCACCTATACTTAAATTCATATAGGTTTGACACGCATTAATTGTACAGACTGTCCCTCAAAGAGTGAACATGGGAAATATAATGAAACCCTTTGATGAAGAGGTCAGGGGTGGATGTTTTGGAAGGTGGAAGTTTCCTCCTTATGTTTATCATGTGTTCCTTCCACAGATAACCAATTATAATCCCTCTCATTCGACGCGGTTGGATGACGAACATAAACGTTTTAACTTATTGAGTAATGTTTTGTGGTCAGTAAAGTCCCTGGAGCTATAACGGACATAAAGGAATGTTTATGTATAAGGTTCTCCATCCAGGGGACATAAACGCTGGGTTTGTATTCATTAAAAATGCAAATCGCAGATTTTATGTTATTTTAGCACCGATAGGTCAAGGGGTTATTCAGGAATAGGTTTCACAAAAAAAAAATATGATTAGAAGAAGAGGAATCCGCTATCGAAAATAAGAATTTATTTTAGTTCTATGGTAAATGTTAAAGACTTTTGCAACAAAACAAAAACATTTTTTGATGATGTAACATAAATAAACAATATTAGTAAATGAACTTGAGACATGTTGATAGAGCTCGGAGGAGGCGTTAGTGCATAGAAAATAAAAAGGGGCTGTGGAAAATAATAAGGGGAGTTGGAAAAAATTACGATAATAATGATATTTCCGCATATTGTAAAAGGCACTTTAAAACTTAAACTAAATGTTAACTTCATTAAATCAGCACTTTTATTATGCCAGTGACTAGCTCACTACACCTCGTTCCATTGTACTAATCCTGGTATACCTCTGCTTGATTAATTCTGCTCCAACTGGTTTAGCAATATTCTTTTCATTGTCAGTCTAATTTGTTTTGGCTTCAGATTGAATAATATTGCTGATTCCCGCTATAGGAGGTAAATGAATCAATTCCAGAATGTATTTGCTAGTTTTCTGCCACCCTTATTAGAATATCCTGGGTTTAACACTTTCATCTCCTGTTTCAAGTACAGGCATAACCATAATCAGTGGTGTATCTTGGTTTTGTGCTTCCCATACAAAATGTGGGCACCCCCACCCACCCATGTTGTACCCCTACAACATGCCTCATCATCCACGTTGCACACTCACCACATTCCCCATCACCCACGTTGCACACCCATGACATGCCCCATCACCAACATTGCACACACATTAAATGAATCCCAATCACCCCCTTACATGCCCCCATCTCCCTGATTAATTGGAAGGAGCTAAAGCTTGCTGAACTGTGGGGGAGGGAACGAAAATGTTTCACCCTCTGGCAAAGTGCCGCCCTAGGCTAGTGCCTTGTTAGCCTTGTGGAAGATACACTACTAACCATTTATATGTTATACAGTGTATAGCTCTTTGAGTATTAATTATACTTTTTGTTAGGAAAGGTGTTTTAAATGTGTAGAATAAAGGCTAAAAAAGGTATAATGTGATTGAATATCTATTCCACTCAAATGTATTTTTATGCCTCTGGCTAAGGTGGCCCCGTTTTCTTCCAAAGTATACTGGCCAGTCTATCGCCTCCATTGATATAGAGGGACTGACTCACCTAAACCTTGTTTTACTGCGCATGTAGAGAAAAAAAAATGATTGGAAATGATCTATACATTGTGTTAGCAAAACTGCAAGAAAATGACTAAATTAGGAGACAAAAAGGGGTTTAAATCTACCTGTGGAGTCTCCGGCTTATGGCATCACCTGTGGCTTGATATGCAAATTAACTGTTTTTTAATGTGTCATTTGCATATCAGGCCTCAGGTGATGTCATAAGCAGGCGACACATTTATAACACATTTTTCTCATAATTTAGACATTGGCTTGAAATTCTGCTAACACAATGTATCGCTCAGTTTTAGTCATTGTTTACATTCACGGTAGAAACACAACGTTTGAGTCCTTTTAAGCCTATGGAGACAATAGCCTGACAAGTATTTTTGAAAAGAAAATATGTCAACCTTAAGCCACATGCATAAACATAAACTGAACTGGATCAGATCCAATGTTAGATGCGTCAGTCCAATGTTAGATGCGTCAGTCCAATGTTAGCTGTGTCAGTCCAATGTTAGATATCTCAGTCCAATGTTAGATGCGTCAGTCCAATGTTAGATGCGTCAGTCCAATGTTAGCTGCCTCAGTCCAATGTTAGCTGCCTCAGTCCAATGTTAGCTGCCTCAGTCCAATGTTAGATGCCTCAGTCCAATGTTAGATGCCTCAGTCCAATGTTAGATGCCTCAGTCCAATGTTAGATGAGTCAGTCCAATGTTAGATGCGTCAGTCCAATGTTAGATGCGTCAGTCCAATGTTAGATTTGCCAGCCTAATGTTAGATGTCTCAGTCCAATGTTAGATGCGTCAGTCCAATGTTAGATGCGTCAGTCCAATGTTAGATGCCTCAGTCCAATGTTAGATGCCTCAGTCCAATGTTAGATGCCTCAGTCCAATGTTAGATGCCTCAGTCCAATGTTAGATGCCTCAGTCCAATGTTAGATGCCTCAGTCCAATGTTAGATGCGTCAGTCCAATGTTAGATGCGTCAGTCCAATGTTAGATGCGTCAGTCCAATGTTAGATGCGTCAGTCCAATGTTAGATTTGCCAGCCTAATGTTAGATGTCTCAGTCCAATGTTAGATGCGTCAGTCCAATGTTAGATGCGTCAGTCCAATGTTAGATGTGTCAGTCCAATGTTAGATGCCTCAGTCCAATGTTAGATGCCTCAGTCCAATGTTAGATGCGTCAGTCCAATGTTAGATGCGTCAGTCCAATGTTAGATGAGTCAGTCCAATGTTAGATGCGTCAGTCCAATGTTAGATGCGTCAGTCCAATGTTAGATTTGCCAGCCTAATGTTAGATGTCTCAGTCCAATGTTAGATGCGTCAGTCCAATGTTAGATGCGTCAGTCCAATGTTAGATGCGTCAGTCCAATGTTAGATGCGTCAGTCCAATGTTAGATGCGTCAGTCCAATGTTAGATTTGCCAGCCTAATGTTAGATGTCTCAGTCCAATGTTAGATGCGTCAGTCCAATGTTAGATGCGTCAGTCCAATGTTAGATGCGTCAGTCCAATGTTAGATGCGTCAGTCCAATGTTAGATGCGTCAGTCCAATGTTAGATGTCTCAGTCCAATGTTAAATGCGTCAGTCCAATGTTAGATGTCTCAGTCCAATGTTAAATGCGTCAGTCCAATGTTAGATGTCTCAGTCCAATGTTAGATGCGTCAGTCCAATGTTAGCTGTCTCAGTCCAATGTTAGATGTCTCAGTCCAATGTTAGATGCGTCAGTCCAATGTTAGATGTCTCAGTCCAATGTTAGATGTCTCAGTCCAATGTTAGATGTCTCAGTCCAATGTTAGATGTCTCAGTCCAATGTTAGATGCGTCAGTCCAATGTTAGATGTCTCAGTCCAATGTTAGATGCGTCAGTCCAATGTTAGATGCGTCAGTCCAATGTTAGATGTGTCAGTCCAATGTTAGCTGTGTCAGTCCAATGTTAGCTGTGTAAGTCTAAAGGACCAATAGCAGGAGCACTTCTCCCTGAGACCTGTCACCAATTTATGAAGAGAGGCTTGGGACATAGCCCTGGAAAATGTCCTGCCCATAAAGATAGATGGAGTGTTTGAGTGTACAAAGAAACCTCGGTCCAGCATAATGAAGTGAACACAGAGATGTGGGGGCAATATGGCACTGTGAAGAGGGATGTGTGGGCAATATGGCACTGTGAAGAGGGATGTGCGGGCAATATGGCACTGTGAAGAGGGATGCGCGGGCAATATGGCACTGTGAAGAGGGATGCGCGGGCAATATGGCACTGTTGTAATTTATGCGGGGGCAACCAGTTTCAGTGGAAAGGTTATGCAAGGACATGGTGGGGTGCATGAGTTTAGTCTCCTCCCCTCCTGTTCACTGCCTCACAAGTACTATTTGGACAATTTTGAACATCAAAGCAATGTGTTGCCATGATGGTGACTGGAGCAGCTGGGATGTCAGGAACTGTTGGTCCAAACCTGTAGGCAATCGATGAGGTATTTAAAATGACATTACTTCTTCTTTAATGTTCTTCTAATAATGAGATACGCTAACTCAAGAAAACCTTTTTTTTTTTTTAAATTGACAGGAAACATTAGCTATTGCCATATTCAACGTCTCTGGGGTTCTACCTTTGGTCTGTTCATGACAATCATCTTGAAAAGTGGCATTTATCACAGAGTACATTTTGCACAATTAGTATAAAAAGCATTTAAGTTCAGATTAGGAATTTCCTTTCAACATTAAAGTACATTATTGAGTACCATATTGCTGGTATAGGACTCAGGGGGGGGGACATCAGGGGGCTAGGGTTGCCACCTTTTGTTCAGAAAAATACCGGCTTTGGTACTGTCTCCATAGACTTAGCATTGGCCTGATGCCAATCAGGCAACCTTACAGGGGGCGGACATGTTGTTTAGAATCTTGGGTCAGATCTTTTTCATCTGACTCAAGATTCTAAACATGTCAGGCCCCTGATAGAACTATTCGGAGCAAACATGGTAAATAGGATTCATTATTTGTACTGTTTCATTCCAGTATTTCTATTTAAAATGATACAGTCTTTAAATTAAAAAGAACTTCTTGACAGTTATCCTTTAAAGATGCTCCAAAGAAAAATATCCCTTTAAATAAATCTTTGTGTACATCTCATACAAACAAAACAGGTGTTGGCAGAAATGAACCATTTGGCCCATCTAGTCAGCCCAATTTCTGCCTAAAAAAGAAACTATGAATACTTTGAATATTTTTATCCTGGCTTCATCTTCTATCTAAACTGGCCTTCTGCCCATCCCATTCACTCCTAAACTCCTTTACTGTATTAACCGCTACCATGTCTGCTGGACTGGAAGGCTATTCCATACATCCACTACCCTCTCAGTAAAGTAATACTTCCTGATATTACTTTTAAAACTTTACCCCTCTAATTTTAGATTGGGGAATGCCCTCTAGTCCTCTTGTTGTGGTGGTTTTTCTTTTAAATATGCTCTCCTCTCTACAGTGTTGATTGCCTTTATATATTTAAATGTTTCTGTCATACCCCCTGCATCGTCCTTGCATATAAAACATGGAATCTCAACAAAAGTATTTCCAGGTGTAAATCTGAATAAAGGGTGACACCAACAATATCTGATAACAAGTCTGTGCTATGGTCTAAAATGTAAGATGAACATTCCATCTCACCAACTCAACTCTATATGTTGCAGGACCAAACCTGGTGAGAGTCTCCTGCTAGAAAAGCTAAGTGGCCATGGATAAAGCATAGTTAAATCTTTCAAAACCTCCGTTTTTAGCAATGCATTATGCACTCTGTTCTTCCAGCAGGGAGAACGCGCCAGTTTTTCTTACACAAAGGGGGCTATTCACTAAAAAGTGAGTTGAGATTAACATTTACTCACCGATTTACTATACATTATGCAGGGACAAACCTTGTGAGTTCCCCCTGCTAAGCAAATGTCCCTGCACAATGTATAGCTAAATGCTCATCTAATACACCCATAGCAGGAGCACTTCATCATGGCACCTGGCCCAAATTTAAGAGGAGAGGTATGGTCTGCTGGGGAAGGAGGGCAAAAGGAGGCGGGGGAAGTACATTTTGTCCCAACTTAGTTGGGCAAAAGTTTACAATTAATATAAGAAAGTATTACTTTTACTGAGAGGATAGTGGATGTATGGAATAGCCTTCCAGTAGAAGTGGTAGAGATTAATACAGTGAAGGAGTTTAAGCATGCATGGGATAGGTATAAGGTTATCCTAGATATAAGATAAGGCCAGGGACTAATGAAAGTATTACTTTACTGAGAGGGTAGTGGATGCATGGAATAGCCTTCCAGTGGAAGTGGTAGAGGTAAACACAGTGAAGGAGTTTAAGCATGCGTGGGATAGGCACAAGGCTATCCTAGATATAAGATAAGGCCACGGACTAATGAAAGTATTACTTTACTGAGAGGGTAGTGGATGCATGGAATAGTCTTCCAGTAGAAGTGGTAGAGGTTAATACAGTGGAGTTTAAGCATGTGTGGGATAGGCACAAGGCTATCCTAGATATAAGATAAGGCCAGGGACTAATGAAAGTATTACGTTACTGAGAGGATAGTGGATGCATGGAATAGTCTTCCAGTAGAAGTGGTAGAGGTTAATACAGTGAAGGAGTTTAAGCATGCATGGGATAGGCACAAGGCTATCCTAGATATAAGATAAGACCAGGGACTAATGAAAGTATTACTTTACTGAGAGGGTAGTGGATGCATGGAATAGCCTTCCAATAGAAGTGGTAGAGGTAAACACAGTGAAGGAGTTTAAGCACGCGTGGGGTAGGTATAAGGCTATCCTAGATATAAGATAAGGCCAGGGACTAATGAAAGTATTACTTTACTGAGAGGGTGGTGGATGTATGGAATAGTCTTCCAGTAGACGTGGTAGAGGTTAATACAGTGAAGGAGTTTAAGCATGCGTGGGATAGACACAAGGCTATCCTAGATATAAGATAAGGTCAGGGACTAATGAAAGTATTACTTTACTGAGAGGGTAGTGGATGCATGGAATAGTCTTCCAGTAGAAGTGGTAGAGGTTAATACAGTGAAGGAGTTTAAGCATGCGTGGGATAGGTATAAGGCTATCCTAGATATAAGATAAGGTCAGGGACTAATGAAAGTATTACTTTACTGAGAGGGTGGTGGATGTATGGAATAGTCTTCCAGTAGACGTGGTAGAGGTTAATACAGTGAAGGAGTTTAAGCATGCGTGGGATAGACACAAGGCTATCCTAGATATAAGATAAGGTCAGGGACTAATGAAAGTATTACTTTACTGAGAGGGTAGTGGATGCATGGAATAGTCTTCCAGTAGAAGTGGTAGAGGTTAATACAGTGAAGGAGTTTAAGCATGCGTGCGATAGGTATAAGGCTATCCTAGATATAAGATAAGGCCAGGGACTAATGAAAGTATTACTTTACTGAGAGGGTGGTGGATGTATGGAATAGTCTTCCAGTAGAAGTGGTAGAGGTTAATACAGTGAAGGAGTTTAAGCATGCGTGGGATAGGTATAAGGCTATCCTAGATATAAGATAAGGCCAGGGACTAATGAAAGTATTACTTTACTGAGAGGGTAGTGGATGTATGGAATAGTCTTCCAGTAGAAGTGGTAGAGGTTAATACAGTGAAGGAGTTTAAGCATGCGTGGGAGAGGTATAAGGCTATCCTAGATATAAGATAAGGCCAGGGACTAATGAAAGTATTACATTACTGAGAGGGTAGTGGATGCATGGAATAGCCTTCCAGTGGAAGTGGTAGAGGTTAATACAGTGAAGGAGTTTAAGCATGCATGGGATAGGTATAAGGCTATCCTAGATATAAGATAAGGCCAGGGACTAATGAAAGTATTACATTACTGAGAGGGTAGTGGATGTATGGAATAGTCTTCAAGTAGAAGTGGTAGAGGTTAATACAGTGAAGGAGTTTAAGCATGCATGGGATAGGTATAAGGCTATCCTAGATATAAGATAAGGCCAGGGACTAATGAAAGTATTCAGAAAATTGGGCAGACTAGATGGGCCGAATGGAATTAGATGTACAGCCGCACCCTGTAAGCAATTAAGTACGTACTTAAAATTAAATGACTTGCTCTTTAATGGGTTTTTTTTTACTAATAAGATACAATAACTCATGAAAAACTCATTGTTTATTTTTAAACCGACAGGAAACCTATAAGACATTGTCATATGCAGTGTCTCTTGGGTTTTACCTTCTATCATCTTGACAAGTGACATTGATCACCATTTAGTGATTAGCCCCCAATGTATTAGCTGAGTCAGTGAGATTAAATATTAGGGCACCTAACCTTTTAATAAATAGAACCAACTGCTAACGCATAATCCAAGTTATACCACACATTACTAGCGCTCGGATTATACCACACATTACTAGCGCTCGGGTTATACCACACATTACTAGCGCTCGGGTTATACCACACATTACTAGCGCTCGGGTTATACCACACATTACTAGCGCTCATGCACTTTATTTTTAGTTTGTTATTTATTTATTATTTATTAAGAAGTCAAAAATAATACCTGAACATGTATTAACACCTAGAAAAATGTCAATATAATTCTTTTTCCCACTGTCACGTTTTCTGTTCTGTATATATCACTACAGATTAAAAAAAAGTTAACCTTTTACCCTCATCATTAGTTTGTTCCTATGTGAAAAGTTTACCTAAAAATAGTTCTAGTTAAATCACATAAAACACCAAATTTTCAAGGATAACCATTATCTAAATGTCTTTGTTTGCGAGGACAATAAACATCTCTTCTTACCCCATTAATTTTTATTTATGGGTATCCTGACTGCATTAATCACAAACTAGGACCTCTCGGAGCCGTCTCTTGGGTATATATTGATTTAATTAGTAACACATGTATCCCATGTTCTTAGGCATTTTTGTTATTCTAAACAAATCCATCTGAAGAAATGTATTTTAATATAACTGACTATTTCTCTTTCTGTCATCGCTGTGTATTAAACAAAATACAGGTAAATCCGTTGCAAAGTAATTTTTGTTTTAATAAAAACACTATATTCAATAAACTTTTATCCGTGGGAACCAGAGCTATTTAAAAAAAAAAAAAAATCATAAATATATATATATATATATATATATATATATATATATATATATATATATATATATATATATATTATATTGACTTAATATATCTTTTAAGAATGTATTCACACAATATGCTCACAGTGTTCTAGAAAATTATCAATCAATTAATAATTGTAAATCTTACAGACATTATCAGGTATTTGAATAAACCATCAAAAAAAAAAAAATAATACCTTGATCCCTAAAATATTTTATTAAATTGTGTTCTTCAGATTAAATAAAAATGTCATAAAGGAAATTAAACTAAGTAATACAGGTGTTTATTGCTGGCTGTTCCATGTATTGAAGTAGCCTATAAAGCAGAGAATATTACAGTATTGGCACAAATAGCAAAAATATTCATTTTAATCATCTCAGGGCTATTCACAAAGAAGATAGACTGTACTCACCTATCACAAGCAAAAACACACCTGCCCCATAATCCACAATAGGATGTAATTTAGAAACAAACTGTTCCATTGTCCAGTATGTAAAAGATGAACTTCAAGTCATGGAGTTTTTAAGGGAAATGCATATTGAAGATACTCTTATCAGCTCTGGGAAGAGTCAGTCTTATATGTTGCTGAAGAATATTTAAAAAAAAAAAACAGTCCTTTTGTATGAAGGGGAGGGGGAGTGTAAATAGACAGAGGAGGCTGTGTGTGAGGTTTGGAGGAGCAGGGATCAGAAGGGTTTTTTTGTATTGTGCATGGGAGAGTAATCAGTAAGAGGGGAGGAGGTCTATTTATGGGAAAGGAGGAACATCTCACAGACAAGTGCTTGAAAGACTCCATAAAAAAATGATTAAAGACACAGGCAACAGGGGGTCTGATAATACAGAGAAGGTGACCAGTATTTGAAGGCATGAATAGGAAAAGAGAAGTGTAGGTTGGAGGATTGCATGAAGTGTATATATTTTTTATAGAAATATCTTAATGAAAGAATATAAATGAAGTGCCCTCTCTGCTCTGTATATCAGGAGGCAGGCATGTAATGCTTTATTTTATGTTATTTATCTTGTATTATATTTTGTTATATTTATGATTTGTTTTTTATAAATAATTACACATATGAAAAATAAAGGATGTACACACACACAAAAAAAGAGAAGAATATTGGGTCATCCAAGGCCAGCCTTTGAGGTGTGTGACCAGTGGGCACCAGCAGCACTGGCTGGAGATATCAACATTTCTTCCCTCACCTGCCTTTTCTCTACAAAGTAGGGAAGAAGGGGGCAGGTAGCCTTAGATGTACAGACATCCACCTACCTACCACTGGACAACAGGAAAGTCCAGGGCATGGTTGTAATCTGGGTGCTGAATAGGGGAAGTCCTGTGTGTGCAACCTGGGTGATGGAGCAAATCCGGTGTGTGCAATCTGGGTGCTGGAACAAATCCTGTGTGTGCAATATGGGTGCTAGTGCAAATCCTGTGTGTGTAATATGGGTGCTGGGGTATGTCTTGTTGATGCAATATGGATGTTGGAGTAAATACTGTTGGTGCAATTTGGGTGCTGTGGCAAGAAGTGACTGCATTGTTGGTGCTTAGCAAACCTTCTGTGTGCAATCTTGGTATTTCTGAGACCCATGACAAATAATTAATTGTAGAAAAAAATAAATGCTTTTATTAAAAATTTTATATTTGTATTCTAAATATTTTTAATTTACTCAAAAATATTAGATTTGCAGCTCTGGGTGGCGTCTGAGTGGCATTTGACCCTACTGTATGTGGGGGGGATGCACTGACTAAGTCTGGGGGGCAGATGGCTAACTGTGTGTAAGGAAATGCATTAGTTACATCTGGGTTGGCTGATGGCTAACTGTGTGGGGGGATGCATTGGCTAAGTCTGGGGGCAGATGGCTAACTGTGTGGGGGGATGCATTGGCTAAGTCTGGGGGCAGATGGCTAACTGTGTGTGGGGGATGCATTGGCTAAGTCTGGGCGCATTTGGCTAACTGTGTGTGTGGGGATGCATTGGATAAGTCTGGGGGCAGATGGCTAACTGTGTGTGGGGGGATGCATTGGCTAAGTCTGGGGGCAGATGGCTAACTGTGTGTGTGGGGGATGCATTGGCTAAGTCTGGGACCAGCTAACTGTGTGTGGGGGATGCATTGGCTTAGTCTGGGAGCAGATGACTAACTGTGTGTGGGGGGATGCATTGGCTAAGTCTGGGGGCAGATGGCTAACTGTGTGTGGGGGATGCATTGGCTTAGTCTGGGAGCAGATGACTGTGTGTGAGGGATGCATTGGCTAAGTCTGGGAGCAGCTAACTGTGTGTGGGGGATGCATTGGCTAAGTCTGGGGGCAGATGGCTAACTGTGTGTGGGGGATGCATTGGCTTAGTCTGGGAGCAGATGACTAACTGTGTGTGGGGGGATGCATTGGCTAAGTCTGGGGGCAGATGGCTAACTGTGTGTGGGGGATGCATTGGCTAAGTCTGGGAGCAGATGACTAACTGTGTGTGGGGGATGCATTGGCTAAGTCTGGGAGCAGATGACTAACTGTGTGTGGGGTGGATGCATTGGCTAAGTCTGGGAGCAGATGACTAACTGTGTGTGGGGGATGCATTGGCTAAGTCTGGGGGCAGATGGCTAACTGTGTGTGGGGGATGCATTGGCTAAGTCTGGGGGCAGATGGCTAACTGTGTGTGGGGGATGCATTGGCTAAGTCTGGGAGCAGATGACTAACTGTGTGTGGGGGATGCATTGGCTAAGTCTGGGGGCAGATGACTAACTGTGTGTGGGGGGATGCATTGGCTAACTATGGGGGCATTTGGCTAACTATGTGTGGGGGGATGCATTGGCTAACTATGGGGGCATTTGGCTAACTGTGCGTGGGGGGATGCATTGGCTAAGTCTGGGGGGCAGATGGCTAAGTATGTGGGGGGATGGCTAAGAGGCATATTGGCAAATAAATTGAAATACAAACAAGAAATCCATTTTTTTCCAATCATAATTTGTATTAAATATGAAAAAAACTTTTACATGTGAATTCATATTTACAAGTAAACCTTTTTTCTATTAGGTAAATCGTGCCTTTTCTTTTTTTCCTAAATGAGTATCCAAACTTTGGGAGGACGTCTGATAATCAGGATCATCATATATTCGAGCATTTGCGGTATACATTCTACAGGTCATAATATAAAAGTTATTTGAATCCCTCAAAAAGATGGCCAAACATACACTGCGCCTAGAGGGACATCAGCCGTACCATTCTGACTAGGTCTATGATATGCCGAAACATAGAAACATTCGGTCCATCTAGTCTGCCCAATTTAGAAACGTACGACTGTGGTTGCTGTGTTCCTCATACAGAGGAGGCTTGCCTTGAGTTTTGGGTCCGGATAGCCCCGATCTCAGCTGAAATAGTGACGGTAGCAAAAAATGGTGATGCCCCTTCCAAGTAGGTACCATACCTACTGAGAGAAGGGACAGCCATTTTCGTTTGTAGATGTGACTCACACTTTCTTTTTTTCGCCATAGGTTGTTCTAGATAGTTCCAGATGTGGGTTCTGGCTCGCTATTCCTAGACGCACATCAGCCATACCACACTGATGATGCCTGCGATAGGCCAAAACGTCCGTCTGTGATTGCTGTGTTCCTCGTGCGGAGGAAGCTTGGCGTGCATTTTGGACTTGTGCTGCTCATTTGGTGGGACCAGTCTGATAAGGTTCCTTCTGTACTGGGGAGAGCGAGCACGGTGCATGATCCGGAGTAGGTCTCACAGGGCTCGCTGTTCATTCTCAGTCTGAGATGTGGCTTCCACTGTTCTTCCCAATGAAGATACATCCATCTGAATGGAGTCCCGAGTGGGAGGAGTTAATGTACGGTCTATTCAGGTGAACCTTTCGTTTGCCTTCAAATGAAACTACTACAATTCCAATCTCCTGCGTTTCCCTTTTATTCGCTGACGGAGATTTCCTCTGACACATTGCCTGTTACACTTTTAACAGCTTACTTTTAAATAGCTATTAAGCCTAGCACTTCTATGTGTTTGCTTACACATTGCTACATGTGCAAGGTAATAACACATTTCCGAGGATTGCCTGTCAGCCATTATGCGATGGCCTCATACTGAAAGGTCAGAAAATGTAAATGTTCATACTTTGGCAAGCTTTTTATATCTGATATGAAATGGAAGGCCAGCAAGCACGCTGTGTTCCAGCAAAAAAGCTCTTACTCTTGAAATGGGTGAGGTGTTTTACGGCTTACTCTTGTCTGCGAAATGCATGAGGTGTTTTACAGTTGACTCTTGCCTGCGAAATGCGTGAGGTGTTTTATGGATTACTCTTGCCTGCGAAATGTGTGAGGTGTTTTACAGTTTACTCTTGCCTGCGAAATGCGTGAGGTGTTTTACGGGTTACTCGTGCCTACCAAATGCGTGAGGTGTTTTATGGTTTAATTTTGCCTGTGAAATGCGTGAGGTGTTGTTTTGTTTGTGTAATTACACCTCTGCAACGTATCGTGCAGACATCCCCCAGCTGGCCGAAAGTCCCTGGTGGCTAGCGGGGCAGACGGAGGATGTCTGTACGATACGCGCAGACATCCCCCGCTGCTGCCCGGCACTTCCACCAGGGCTTTTATGTTGAAGCCGGAAGGACCCGGCTTTATCATAGAAGTCCTGGCGGTTGTGCTGGGCGGCAGGGGAGGATGTTGTGCAGACATCCTCCGGCTGTTAGCGAGGGGGATCCAGGTCCCCTGCAGCTCTGCGGGGGACCTGGATCCCAGTTTTATAATCTGACCTCGATTTGAGGTCAGATTATAAAACGACCTCGAATATAAGACGAGGGTGCTTTTTCAGAGCATTTGCTCTGAAAAAATCCTCGTCTTATATTCGAGCAAATACGGTATATATATATATGCCCCTGAAATGCAATATTGCCATGCTGCCAGAGGGGGCAGCAATGTGGGATTTATTTATTTTTTACAAGTGGAAGCTTTATTGAACATTATCCAAACATTTTTCGTCAAAAAAATAAAAGGAAGTTATAACATAAGGAACATGTCATGGTTATAATTAATTATGTTGTAAAAAAAAAAAAAAAATATGCAGTCCTTACACATGCCCATGTGCTGATCCAGGAGAAGGTCCACTGAGACACTTCAAAAATTTCATTTCAGATAGTCTTAGCAATTTTCATTCCTAGAAAAGCACCCAACTGGTTCTTAAATATATTTATTGAATCTGCCAAAACATCAGATGGCTAGCTGTTCCACAATTTTTTTTTCCATTTTTTTTTTCTTTCTTTTATTATTAATGTATCAAAATTTACAGACATAAATAGAAACAATGACATATATGGACATATCCTAAGAAGTGTCTATTTCATACCTACATACCAACATACATACAACAAAGATCAACAGTTTCCTGCCATTACAAAATATACGAGGCATTTGCTTAAAAAACTCGGTTGCATTTTTTTTTTTAACAAACTTTATTGAAGCCACATGGCTGGAGGGGAGCGCAGAACGCTTCCCTCACGGCCGCAGACTGGCAGACCAGAGCACCGGGAGACAGAGCAGGAAGGAGGTAAGTACTGGGGAAGGGGGAAGGAGGGTGGCACATAACGAGCATAACGCTGGCATATTAAGGGGCAAAAGAATGGCATATTGAGGGGCAAAATATTGGCATATTGAGTGGCTAAACACTGGCATATTGAGGGGCAAAATATTGGCATATTGAGTGGCTAAACACTGGCATATTGAGGGGCAAAATATTGGAATATTGAGTGGATAAACACTGGCATATTGAGTGGCAAAAGAATAGCATATCGAGGGGCAAAATACTGGAATATTAAATGGCAAAAGAATAGCATATTGAGGGCAAAATACTGGCATATTAAATGGCAAAATAATGGCTTATTGTTTGGCAAAATAAAAATAGCATATTGAGGGCAAAATATTGGCATTTTAAATGGCAAAATAATGGCATATTGTTTGGCAAAATGCTGGCATATTGTTTGGCTAAATACTGGCATATTGAGTGGCAAACAAATGGTATATTAAATGGCATATTGAGGAGCAAAATACTGGCATATTGAGTGGCTAAATACTGGCATATTAAAAGGCAAAAGAATGGCATATTGAGGGGCAAAATACTGGCATATTGATTGGCTAAATACTGGCATATTGAGGGGCAAAATACTGGCATTTTGAATGGCAAAATACTGGCATATTAAATGGCAAAAGAATGGCATATTGTTTGGCTAAATACTGGCATATTGTTTGGCTAAATATTGGCATATTGAGTGGCAAACAAATGGCATATTAAATGGCAACAGAATGGCATATTGAGGAGCAAAATACTGGCATATTGATTGACTAAATACTGGCACATTGAGGGGCAAAATACTGGCATATTGAATGGTAAAATACTGGCATATTAAAAGGCAAAAGAATGGCATATTGAGGGGCAAAATACTGGCATATTAAATAGCCAAAGAATGGCATATTGAATGGCTAAATATTGGCATACTGAGTGGCAAAATATTACTGGCATATTGACCAACTGCTCCCAACCACCCTCCATATTACACTAGACCGGGATAACATGCTTGTGAGGGTAGGTGGGGTGAGTGGAAGATATTGTTGGGGGGGGGGTATAAAATGTGTTCAGTAAGGGGTCCTGAAATTCCTGGTGGCAGCCCTGGCAGGGAGAAGGATGTTTCAGACAGTGCAGTGCCTCTTATCCCTGCAGAGGCAGAACATTGTCTGATAGCTACTTCAGAGCGCCAGATGTCAGCTGGCTCTCTGAGTATCCGGAAGTTACACAGCATGACAGGACAGAGCTTGCACCCTACTAATGGGCAAATTGGCTTTGGCATATTAATGGCACAATAATACTGGCATATTAATGGCACAATAATAGTGGCATATTATGACAAAACCACACTGGCATATTAATGGGCAAGCTGTGGCATATTTAATGGACAAACGGTGGCATATTTTAATAGGCAAACTGACTGTTGCATATGTTAATGACAAAGCGACTGTGGCATGTTAATTGGTACCTGACAGTGGCTTATTTTAATTGGCAAAGTGATCTTGTGGCATGTTCTGTGGGGATTCCAAAACTAAAATATTGTTTATACGGTGACTGTAGGGAATAAAAAAAAGAGAAAACTTTTAGCCATTCAATATGCCATTCTTTGGCTATTTAATATGCCAGTATTTTGCCCCTCAATATGCCATTCTTTTGCCTTTTAATATGCCAGTATTTTACCATTCAATATGCCAGTATTTTGCCCCTCAATGTGCCAGTATTTAGTCAATCAATATGCCAGTATTTTGCTCCTCAATATGCCATTCTGTTGCCATTTAATATGCCATTTGTTTGCCACTCAATATGCCAATATTTAGCCAAACAATATGCCAGTATTTAGCCAAACAATATGCCATTCTTTTGCCATTTAATACGCCAGTATTTTGCCAGAGACTATGTTTTAAATATGTCTGTGGTGTCTCCTGTCTTTGACTTCACCTGTGGCTTGATATGCAAATTACATCAAGCCCCAGGTGATGTCATAGACATGAGACGCTACATTTACTTGCAATTCTGCTAACACAATGCTTAGATCATTTCTCATCATGTTTTATGCCTTCCTGGCAGCATCCCTCTAATCAGTAAGAAGTGAGCACTGAAGCACAGAGCCTGAAGGGGTATCAGGCGTATTTGGATTAATTTACACCAATAATGGTAATATTGTCAGCCCTCCAATTGTAAGTTCTTGAGCCAAGTGTCAGACTGGTTCCCTGGATTTTTCTTTTTAATCTTGTGACTATCCCTTCTGCTGCCACTAGGGTTCTTTGGTCTCTTTCTGGCATTCCTGGGGCAGTTTCTCAGCCGTGCACCTGTCTCGTTAGGCTCCCAATTATCTGAAGCACTGTCTTTAGAAACCAGTTTACTGTTGTAATTGTGGCCTTTTGGCTCTGCTCTGTTGTTTGTGTTTGATATCCTGGTCAGAGATACCTGTTATGCAATCAGACATCCTCCTCAATGAGATAATGCTTATCTTTAACGTTGGATTTCAATCAAACAGCTGAGAAGCTGTGTAAAAAAGCCTGATAATAATTATCACCACGCTATTTAATTAATAGGGATAAAGACAAATAAAAAGGTTTTTTTTTTAAAAAGGAAATCAAAGAGTTTGCCAGCAAGAGTATTTAATGAAGGTGTCTGTATCTCACGGTCTATACTGTAATATTGATAATATGCCTTCTTGACACTGTGAGCTTACATTCTATTTCTAAAGCGTTCTGTAGAAGGTCCTTTCATCACTGATCAAAAACGTTAGATTGTAATATTAAGGACAGTTGTAGCAAAAACACAAGTATCGTTTAATTGAAAGATTTCATCAAGTGTAGAAATTTTAAATAGAAATGCGTTAATAAAAGAATATAAATAATGGACCTTATTGAGCTCTCTTTGCCCTGTAAAGCTCTGATAGGGAGCGGACATATTGTTTAGAATCTTAGGACATTCACCTTGGTTCAGATAAAGGAAGATCTGACCCAAGAATCTAAACAACATGTCCGCCTCCTGATAGTGCTAAACAGAGCAAAGAGGGCTCAATAAGTTGCATTATTTTCATTAAAGTGTTTATATACAAACTATCTACACTTGATGCAATCTTTCAAGTAAACACTAGTTTGTTTGTTTCTTGCTATAGTTGTCCTTTAAACCAGACATGGGCAGCACTATTCAGAAGTAATTGCGATTTCTTCAGGACTCCTTACAGTCGTTCTGCCAGGCTGTCATCATCATCTAACCCCTCGCTATTGGCTGGACTGGCTGTCATTGCTACCAGAGAGGAATGCTCCGTGAGATGGCAGCTCTAATACTCTTTGGTTTTGCGGAATATCTTTTATAGCTGAATATATTTTTAAATAATCAACTATTAGTGCACCAATCAAACACCACAGGAGCATTCAACGTGCAGCCCATGGGCCAAATACGACCCATTTGGACAGCATGGTGCGGCCAGACAGACTTAACTCCCCATTCTTTCATTACCCCAATACTTAGGTAGTTTGTTTTGAAGAAAGTTGGTCTAATGGGGATGTAAACATAGGGTCAACCTGTGGGTCCTCTTTCTCCCCTTCCTATCTAAAGTCGTGGGGCAATGTGTCCATGAGCAGCGGTACGAATATTACCAATGGACCAGCTTTCTGCCAGCGCTTCCTCATTCTCGTTGCCGATTAAGTGGGAGTGTCTCAAGGATCTATCCTCGGCCCCTGACGTTTTCGCAACTTATAAATGATCTACACCACCATCTATAGAAGTAGGAAAGCGTACTAAGCGATACTTTTTTTAAGGTTGAAAAGTATGTTGTATAATTGTATACTCTGTCTGTGCTCTGCCCAACTTTTTTGTTTAAATATGTATATGTTGGTTTACATTTTGAAATGTGTTATTTGGCCCCCAGAACTCACTTGAAAACAAGAAATCCCAGTGTATTGTTCCTGGTGAAATGCTTTGAAAATAAATAAAATGAATTAAATACAATGCATTTCAATTAATAATAATTACAATCTTTTTTCGAATGGTCTTTGCATTGCTGCTAAATGACCAAACATATTGCTAAGGCTAAAGAGCATTTCTTCACCATTACAATAAATACAAAAAATCCAATGCAATTTGAAGACACATACGCATCTCCTAACGTGTAGCTAACTTTGGAATTAAAAAAACTATTTTGAGTTTAGTCCCTCTTCTAAGTAAATCATTTTCCTGAGTGACCCCCGATAACCCTAAGATAAGATCTTGCCATACCAAGTCTTAAACCAATACAGATAGAAAATAAAATCAGAAAAGACAGTGGTAATAGATAATGTTAGGCCAGTTGGGCTTACCACTGCTCAAAATGAAGACAGTCAACAGCTAGGCACTCACATCACCCCACCATTCATATCCAATGCAGGCTCTGAGATAACGCTTGAACGATGGGAGCCATATTATAGGCTTCATTCAGGGTGTAATCAGTCGTCTAATGCGTTTCGAGCATGTGCTATAATGGGCACTCACATGAGTGAGAGCACATGCGCGAAACGCGTTAGCAGATCTGTTTCCCCCTGTTGGAAGCCTGTGTTTGTTATTAATAAACTGGATACATTGAAGAGGCTCTACTGAAATGTTTGTTTCCCCCCACCCCAGCAAGCATGGCTCCCATCAACTGAGCTTAGTCCCAGAGTCTGCACACTTGAGAAGTGTGGTATTTTACAGCGAGGCATCCTAGGCAAATTTCAGGGGGGCGGCAGCAAACCCCCAACAGTGAAAAACTCCCCCAAGAAAAAAATGCACAAGCAGCCTGATCGCGACGATCGGACTTCCCGTGCATTTTTTTCTTAGGGGGTGGAGAGATGACAGGTCACGTGACCTGGCGCTCTGACGTCAGATGCATGCCGGGCCACGTGATCTATCTACACTCACGGCAGGGAGCTGAACAGCGATTTAATTTAATTATTTTCAGACTGACCCAAGGTACTATGATATTTTCTAAGATTTTATTTTTACCATCTGTATCGTTTAATAATCATTTGTTATCCATATTCCATATCCATACAGATAGGTCTTCCATGTTATTATATATATTTTGTTCTTTTTTATACAAGGCTTGTGATTCTACCCCTTCAGTCTGCATATTATAAACATGCTGTATAATGCCTCAGTCTCAGTCTCAGTCTATCCCTCCATCTTTTATTCTTTTTGCCATACGAGTTAAACTTATAGGGCGATATTTAGCCTTCCACACAACGTTTTTGAATCCCGTTCATCGGATCATTTGTAGCCCGGTCAGTGGTATCATCCTCAATAAATATGTCCATCACATATGATTTTATAATCTTGATTTTTCCCACACCACGATATGTTATTGGATTGATAGTTTTTCATATTCTTATTGGAATAATAATCAACAAGATTACAAATAAAAAAAAAGTATCAACTAAAACCGAAAATTAAATAAAGAGAAAAAAAAACGTATATAAATTATACTCAGATCAGGACAACGTAGGTCTTGATGAAATCAAATTCCTTATTTGAACGAGAGTATTTGAAGCTGTGTTAATGGTTTACATTTTTTGCTACAGAACACACTATGTGTCACATTTTTTTCATTTCACATGTTCTACGTGTTTGAGATCAGTTTCTGTCTGAATTCATCAAGATCTTAGTTGTCTGGATCTAAGTATAATTTATATATATTTTTATTGTATTCTCTTTATTTCTTTTTGGTTAAATGTGATACTTTTTTCTTTTCTAATTTTATTTATATCTATTTTTAGCGCTCTACTTTTTTCTGTTTTTTTTTTTTAATTTGTCTAAGAGGGGGTCATAGGGTTACTACCGTTAGTTTGCTACAAATATTTTTATTTAGTGTATTTTTGTATTTGTATGTAGTGCCATCACTATTTATTCACTTGTCCATTCAATGATTGTCTCCCCCTGTTACTATGTGTCCGTGGAGGTAAACCTTACGATTACACCTTCACATTTGGGCAGCCTGGAGCATAGTTTCAAACATGTTTATAGAATGTATGCCATTGTTATGTGTTACCTGTCTGTATGCAGCCTCCAGAGGTCTGAATGTAACTATAAATAGAAATACTTGACTCCATTTAGGGGCATGCTTAGAAAAAAAAAACAACAACAACAAAAAAACAATAACATATGCTATAGATTTGAAGGAGGCTTTTCAAGGACAAACACTAATCCTTGAACTCAAACCACCTCACCCTCCACTAAAAAGGACTATAGAGCAGCTGTGCGTAAAAAAAAAATTAAAAAAAAAAAAAAAAAAAAAAATATATATATATTTTTTTTTTTTTTTTTTTTCTTTCTATATATCTTTGGTGTCATTCAAAATACATATACTATTTTTAAAGAGTAAATGGGGAAAAAAAGATTTTTTTTTGCATTACAAATAGCACGAAATAAGAAAAAAATAAAAATATATACAAACCTTAATTTTAGTCTTACACTGGCCATGGCTGGAACTAGCGTTTAATTCCCCTGATCCAATTCCGCAAGTCTATTCAACAAAGCACTCAAAAATTCAGAAAATTGCTTTCCTCTGTTGTTCTTCTTCTGCAGCTGGAAACATAATTTATTATATAATAGATGTTGAACAAAGTCTTCATCTTGACTCCCTCCTCTTGCTATAATGATTTTTTATATATATATATATATATATTAATTAAGAGAATTAAGGTCCAGATGTAATAGAGCTATTTCTAGTTGACGGCTCAAGGTAATATTATTTTCTAGGTTTTACAACAAGTCAAAAAACATACCCCAGAGTCATCTGACACTTTTTGAAAGGTACTTTTGCAAAGGACCATTCCCAAGATATAACCAAACTATTTTTTGAAGCTATTTTTTGAAGAAAACGTATATAAATTATACTCAGATCAGGACAACGTAGATCTTGATGAAATCAAATTCCTTATTTGAACAAGAGTATTTGAAGCTGTGTTAATGGTTTACATTTTTTTGCTACAGAACACACTATGTGTCACATTTTTTTCATTGCACATGTTCTACGTGTTGGAGATCAGTTTCTGTCTGACTGCATTAGATTTCGTCAAGATCTTAGTTGTCTGGATCTAAGGATAATTTATAGATATTTTTATTTTATTCTCTTTAATTCTTTTTGGTTATTTGTGATACTTTTTTCTTTTCTAATTTTATCAGAAATTACTGCTCTACTGAGATGGTTTGGCGACCATTGGTCTCTCCTAGTGGTCTGACACTCCACAAATCAGACAAGAAATATTATTATAGGATGAGTATTCCTTATCCAAAAGGCTTGGGACCAGAAGTATCTTGGATAATGAATCATTTCGAATAGTGGATCATTTTCACCAATAAGATATATTAAAGCCTCTCAGCTCTCATGAAATACAGTAAGATTAATGCAAACACTTTACAGAGCAAATAACTCACTGTTACTGTGATGTAGCTGCGATGTGAGGCATCGTTGGGAACCTGCCGTTGGCGTGTCAGGTCTGCACACGTCACTGTAGGGGCGTAGGGGAATCTGAGCATGCATGGAAAGGCTAAATCACAGTTGAAGGGGGGCTGCACACTGAATAAATTGTTGTGGCCCTATTGTGGACTGGAAGGGCTCAGACCGTGGATGTTACTGTGTCTCACTTCTGTGGCTGTATATGTGTTCAGATCACCCAGACGTCCGTGTTCAACCGAGCTGGAAACAAAACAGCTAGTAATGCAGGAAGGTGATGGAGACCCCCAAATGAGCAATTGTTATGTTATTGGTTTATTAAAAAATGTAGGGCGCCTTTGACATGCATAGTTTGTCAGGCACCATTGGTTGTTCAGGTTTGCGAGTTCAATCCCACATGTTGGAGAAAAGGTTGTCTTTTTAGTTCTTCGTTAGAAGTTGAACATTTAACTAATAGGAATGCTCTGCAACTGGAAGAACAAACATTTCATAGACAGCAAAGAAAGGGATTCTTTAGGACAATAAAGTTATGGAACTCACTGCCAAGAGAGGTGGTGCTATCAAATACAATAGATGCCTTCAAAAAAGGTCTGGATAATTGTTGGGGGTAAACCAGGACATACAGGGCTATTAATAATATAGA
Organism: Pelodytes ibericus; assembly: GCA_036172795.1. NCBI lineage: Eukaryota > Metazoa > Chordata > Amphibia > Anura > Pelodytidae > Pelodytes > Pelodytes ibericus. The sequence goes on from CM069861.1 coordinate 207,193,416, forward strand.
AAACATTAATATTTTAGAGATTTTTGATCCAAGGAGAAATCTGATTACCTTTTGTCGTCAGTAAGGCAATGGGTCAAGTAAGCAAATCCAAATATTGGTGCTTAAGGGGCAATGTGCCCCTTAAGCACCAATATTTGGATTTGCTTACTTGTTTTTTTTTACCCTCTTTTGGATCAAAAGCAGGAATAACAGATGTAAAGGTTTAACTTGATGGACCTTTTTCCTTTTCTGACCTAAAATACTAGGTAATTATGCAATACCAAACAAACTACTGCAATTCCAAATGAAACTACAGAAATCCATTGTCTCCAAAGCATTAAAAAACTCTTCCTGCCCCAACCTTTCTTATTTTAAAGGCTACCATCTGACTTATCCAGACTCAATGACTTTTATTTTATGGCTGTGCATGGAGCATGGAGTCATAGTACACAACAATGTTCAGATGACTGATATATGAGATGCTAATCACCCTTTGGCAGGACGGTCTCGTGTGATGCTCCTGGAAAAGCAGCTACTGCTTCTCTATCTTTCTCAAGGTTCCAGATCTGTAACAAATAATACTATAGAATTCAAAACAATGGCTACTGAATTTAATTGGTCTGCTAAGGCACTGATTTTTTTTTGATGGTTTACATGTATGTTTAAAATATGAATTGTCTGCTAAGGATTTCCCTTCTGACTTGTCCATGTCTCTCAGAACTGATAACAGAATCAGAATAAGTTCAGAGGATCTGTATATCCTAAGATGCCTAGTAATGTATTTGATAGAATATAAGATTAGGTTTTTTCAGAGCCAATGCTCTGAAAAAGACCCTTTGTCTTATATTCGAGGTTGGATTATAATCAGACGTCAAATAGAGGTCTGACTATAAGACTGGAATCCAGGTCCCCTGCAGAGCTGTAGGGGACCTGGATCCTCCTCCCAGGAAGCCTGTGGACTTCTGCGCGGTGTGGGAAGACTTCCTCTGATTCTGTTCCGCTGGGACTTCTGTGGCACATGGTGCAGACATCGACCGGCTGTCCCCACTAGACGCCAGGGAGTCTGGAGGAGCATTGCCAAGGCTGGGGCTCAGATAGTTAAGTCTGGGGGATGCATTGGCTAAGTGTGTGGGTGAATACATTGGATAAGTCTGGGCGGCAGATGGCTAACTGTGTGTGTGTGTGGGGGGGGTGCATTGGCTAAGTCTAGGGGTCAAATGACCAAGTGTGTGTGGAGGGAATGCATTGGCTAAATCTGGGGGGGGGGGGGGAGGCGGCAGACTGTCAAATACAAGGAAATCATATTTTTTTTATTAATGTTTGCATTTGAATTCATATTTACAAGCAAAACTATTTTCCTATAGGATAATCTTATATTCAAGCTTTTTCTTTTTATTCAAAGTTTTTGGGGGGTCGTCTTATAATCAAGGTCGTCTTCGGGCAAATATGGTAGTTCTGCTACTAAAATCTTCAATGAAGACCCCATGCAAATAGGAGCTACCAAACTTTCCATTGAGGCAAAGACTCACAGTGAAACTGAGGGTTTATGCCTACACTGTGGTACTGAAAGGCCCATAGTAAAAAAATACCCATAGTAAAAACCTACCCTAAGAAGATGGAAAACTCACAAACCTAAGTCCAGAAAAGCAAACTTCTCCTAGCTGATCTCTGTTCTGTCCATCCAATCAAGATAAAAAGAGGGGAATGCTGGTAGGACATTTTTATAGACCCAACAATTTACGTAGCGCTAGGTGCAGAGCATAGAAGGGAACTACATACTAAGTTAGACAAACTAGAACAGACTGATACATGAGGTAGAGAACCCTGCTCGCAGAGCTTACAATCTAGAGGGAATGGGTTCCATGAGACACATAAGGGAGTGAAGAGGTCAGAGGGCTTGAAGCTGTAGTAACATTAGTGTGGATGGTTGGCAGTAGGTGGCATAGGCCAAAGATGAGTTGTGTGTGTTCCAGCTAGGTGGGATCAGCTAGCGGTAAAGTTACCAGTTTTCTAGTGGGTTGGGTAGTAAGCTTCTTTAAAGATATGTTTTGATGGACTTTTTAAAGTTTGAGAAGTATTGAGAGAGCTGGACGCTCTGCAGAAGGTAGTTCCAGAGAGAGGGGGCAGCTCGGGCAAAACCTTGGAGATGCGAGTGAGAAGTGGTGATGAGTCAGGAGGAAAGTTTTAGTCCCATAAGGAGCCCAAAGGTCGTGCAGGGAGGTATCTGTAAACAAGAGAGGCAATGTACAGAGGGGCGGAGGAGTGGAGGGCTTTGTAGGTTAAAGACAGAATTTAACATTTTATCCTAGAGCAGACGGGGAGCCAGTGGAGGGCGTTGCAGAGAGGAGCTGCCGAATCGGACCAACGAGAGAGAAAGAGGAGTCTGGCAGCTGAGTTTTGGATTGATTGCAGGGGAGAAAGACGAGCCAGAGGAAGTCCAGTCAGGAGCCTGTTACAGTAGTTAAGGCGAGAGAACTGCCGAATGCGTGCGATGTTCCTTAGGTGCAGACAACCCTATAAATTCGGTCAGTGTATACCCTGAAGCGCGAAAGGGAACTCCAAATATCTGCCATTCTATTGGTGAAACACATGGGGCGTAGCTAGAGGCAGCGCGGATTACGGAACGGGATTAAGGAAGCATTCTCAGCAGCACACAACGGAGGGTCGACTGAGGCTCGAGCTCCGTGAGATCATTGTTTTACATTGATGTGCCCTTAACCTTTTTATCACCAGTAAGCAGATTTGAGCAAGGGAGTAATAAAGACCTTTTTGTTCGTATTATACTTTGTTCTGCATATTCTTTTTCCCCTATATCCTTCCTGTCTGGGAAACATCTATATATACGCATTGTTCAGCAGAGGTGCTCGCGGGGAGGGAGAAGACTTCCAGTCTCATTATGCTTTCACACCAGAGCCAGAGATAATATAGTGAGTGTATTTCCAACCGATTATTACTATCAGCAGATACACACAGTGTTTGTTTCTCTCTGTTTTGTTTTATGTAGTACTCTGCTTGAAGATCCAAGTTCTGTATTTCAGATAAGTTCATTTTTTTGTGCAACACCTTTATTAGTTTTCTATTTGTCATCACTTTTTTAAGTATGCTGGGAGGAGAAAGCGCACAGGTGTTTTTTTGTAGCATTTCTTTCACATTTAAAGCGCCAGTGTATTTCACTTTATTGTTGTTGTTTTTTTCCCACGAGTAAAGAGTAGCTGATCCAGTAACCCTGGGATGGAATAAATTATCAGGGTCTTCTTTTGCTATGATTGACTCCTAGGCTTCTGGCTCATTCATAGATATTAATCTTGCCAAGAAAAACCATATACCTTTGGGTTCTATCTCTTTTCCTATTGCTAATTATGGTTATCCACTTCATCCTGCCTCTATCACCCAGAAAACTGATCGGCTTCTGTTCATAAGAATATATCATTCAATGTCATCAATTCTCCCAGCTGGGACATCATGTTGGGCCTTCCTTGGCTTGGCCAAACCAATAGACTGGCAATTGGTTGAGTTTTGTTTCTGGAGTAAATCTCGTTGTTTGCAAAGACCATATCTTGAATTTCTAGATGTGTTTGACAAAAGACAAGCTAAAGAACTGCCCTTCACGTCGATCCTAATGAATTTGCTGCTGGGCTCTATCACTCCACGAGTAAGAACCTACCTCTTGTCTTTACCTGATATTGTGACTCTAAAAGAATATATTAAACAGAATCTAGAAAATAGTTTTTATTTGTAAACCTACCTGGTTTCAAAATGCTTTCTAAAAAAAAGATGGGAGCCTAACGCCTTGTGTTGGTTATAGAGGTTTTAATCAAATCACAGTCAAGAATAAATACCCTCTGCCATTAATTCTTGAGTTATTTGATCATCACCATCTACTGTATTCTCCAAATTAGATCTCTGGGTCGCTTATAACCAAATTCACATAAGACAGGGAGATGAATGAAAGAAAGTATTCAGTACTAGTATGGGACATTACGGACACACTGCCATGCTGTTCGTTTTGTGCAACGCTCCAGACGCGTTTCAAAAATGTGTCAATATATTTCCAGAGATATTGATCATCAGTTCGATATTATGTATTTGGACAATATTCTGATACATTCTGTGATCCTTGTTCTTAGTTAGCACGGTCCTCTTGGGCGAAAACCTGTGCAGTCATTTGAATCCAGGTACTTTATTTGTGTGCTTCACCCCGGATACAGCAGAAAGTAACCAAAATATAACATATACCTTTGTAAACAAAAACCTAGCTCGTCTGAGCACTTACTAACATAAATTTCCCTATCTGTCAAGGGTTAAACTATAAGAAAATAATACAGGTTTCACCAACCTATTTCCTTGTCAGCCTGCTGTACTCTGGTTCTCAGGCAGCCTGTTGTTTTTCAACCCTTCCAGAGAGAAACAAACAAAATCTCCCCTTACCTGCCTAGCAGGGAGGGGTTTATTCCTACTGCTGCAGCTGATTACCTGCAGCTGAGCAGTGTATTTGGATACAGTCCAAAACCCAGACATGGACCTATGTCTCCCAAGAAAACAGCGAAGTGGAGCACTGGCCCACCCTGCTCTCCAAATGCTCCACCGCAGGGGCCCATAACTAAACAGTAGTTTAAGTCATATACACACATATATAACACCTACTCCCCCTGGGGTTAAATATCATATGCCCCTCTGAGCATTTTATGGGAAATATATAGTCCCTCACAAACCACCCCATTCACCTTATCACAATTCCTAGCATCTCGTGGTGACCATGTAAGGATAGTCCTTCAAAGAACCATCTGTATGCTAAGATGGAGAAATGTCAGCGTGAATTTCCCAGAATTACTTTCTTCAGGGTGGAATTTTAGTCAACCGCCAAGAATGTTTGGCTCTAGACAAAAACTCCTCAAAACCAGATTGTCTGCAGCACTTATTGGCTGGTCTTAAAAATGAACATATACATGTTCATTCTGGGCTGTTACATTTTTTTCATGTGCATGCACAAATTATACTCAAGCATTTTTTATATGTTATCCTACATTGTAATAAATTATGTAGGAAAGAAAAAAAAGCCACAAAAACACACTATTAATTTGGGAATATGTAAAAATAATAATTTCATCCATAGTTGTTTATAAGAAGCAGTAGTAGAACCATAATTCAGCAGAGCAGAATGTTGTGATTTTTTGGTTTCATGACTTTGACTTTGGGTCAAAGGAACAAATTCTAAACGGGATCAACACAGTAAACGAAGAGAGTATATTTAAAAGAAGAAAAACTACCATAACTAGAGGACATAGTCGTAAATTAGAGGGGCAACGATTTAAAAGTAATATCACGAAGTATTACTTTACTGAGAGGGTAGTGGATGTATGGAATAGCCTTCCAGTAGAAGCGGTAGAGGGAAACACAGTGAAGGAGTTTGAGCATGCGTGGGATAGGCACAAGGCTATCCTAGATATAAGATAAGGCCAGGGACTAATGAAAGTATTACTTTACTGAGAGGGTAGTGGATGTATGGAATAGCCTTCCAGTAGAAGTGGTAGAGGTTAATACAGTGTAGGAGGTTAAGCATGAGTGAGATAGGTATAAGGCTATCTTAGATATAAGATAAGGCCAGGGACTAATGAAAGCAGGGCCGATCCTGGGCAGGTGCACGGGGTGCACCGCGCCCAGGCGCACCGGGAGGAAAGGCGCTCCGATGATTTCTCCCTCATTCTGGAGGTGCGGCCCGCAGGTGAGCGCCTGCGGTCACCGCACCTCCTAATCTCATTACAGCGCGACGGGTGCAAGCTCCGCCCCGTCGCGCTGTCTGATTGCCGGATGTCTCTGGTGACATCCGGCAGAAGATCTGAATGACGGTGTTCTGCCTCCTCTGCAGACACCGTCCGGAAATGTCCTCCTCCCTCCAGGGAGGGGGACCGATAGTAAAAACGAGTTTTTTTTTGTTTTGTTTTTTAAATTAAAAGAAGTGTGTGTGTGTTTCAATGTGTATGTCTGTGTGTGTGAATGTATGTAAGTGTGTGTGTTTCAGTGTGAATGTGTGTTTCAGTGTGAATGTGTGTTTCACTGTGTGTGTGTGTGTGTGTGTGTGAATGTAGTAAGTGTGTGTGTGTGAATGTGTGTTTCACTGTGTGTGTGTGTGTGTGTGTGTGTGAATGTGTGTTTCACTGTGTGTGTGTGTGTGTGAATGTGTTTCAGTGTGTGTGAATGTGTGTTTCACTGTGTGTGTGTGAATGTGTTTCAGTGTGTGTGAATGTGTGTTTCACTGTGTGTGTGTGTGAATGTATGTAAGTGTGCGTGTGTGAATGTGTGTTTCACTGTGTGTGTGTGAATGTATGTAAGTGTGCGTGTGTGAATGTGTGTTTCACTGTGTGTGTGAATGTATGTGTGTGTTTCTGTGTGTTTCACTGTGTGTGTGAATGTATGTGTGTGTTTCAGTGTGTTTCACTGTGTGTGTGTGAATGTATGTAAGTGTGTGTGTGAATGTGTGTTTCACTGTGTGTGTGAATGTATGTAAGTGTGTGTGTGAATGTATGTGAATGTGTGTTTCACTGTGTGTGTGTGTGTGAATGTGTGTTTCACTGTGTGTGAATGTATGTGTGTGTGTTTCACTGTATGTGTGTGTGTGAATGTATGTAAGTGTGTGTGTGAATGTGTGTTTCACTGTGTGTGTGAATGTATGTGTGTGTGTGTTTCACTGTGTGTGTGAATGTATGTGTGTGTGTGTTTCACTGTGTGTTTGAATGTATGTAAGTGTGTGTGTGTGAATGTGTGTTTCACTGTGTGTGTGTGTGAGAATGTGTTTTTCTCTGTGTGAGTCAATGTGTGTTACTGTCTGTGTAAGTGTGTGTACATAAGTGTGACTGTGTGTATTGCTCTGTGTGTGTATAAGGGTGTCTGTGTGTAATGGTGACTAAATGTGTTCAGTAAAATGTGTTCAGTAAGGGGCCCTGAAATTCCTAGTGGCGGCCCTGACTAAGTGTGTCTGTGTAAGTGTGACTGTGTGTATTTATGCATGACCCTGTGCGTAAGTGTGGGTGTGTGTGTATGTATGCAGGGCAACTTTTAACTGGTTAAAGGGGCCACCGCTGCCCTCTTGACAGTCCCCATCCAGTCGGCAGCTATTTCCCGCCTCCTGCACTGCACTCTGAGTGTGCATAGAGGGAAGACTGTGCGGAGGAGACACGAAACAGCAGCAGCAAGGTGAGTACTGGGGAATGGGGGGAGGGGGTAATGCTTTTCTTGGGAAAACTGGTGGTGGCATATTAATGGACAAACTGACACTGGCATATTTGTGGCCAAACTGACACTGGCATATTAATGGGCAAACTAACTGCTATATTATTGGATAAACTAACTGTGGTATGTTAATGGAAAAGCTATCTGTGGCATATTAATGGGAAAACTATCTGTGGCATATTAATGGGCAAACTGGCAGTGGCATATAAATGGGCAAACTGGCTGTGGCATATTAATAGGCAAATACACAGGATTATGAGGAGGGAGAGACATACATGTGAGTTATGAAGAGAAAGAGACAACAGACATGGGTGTATAGAAGGAGAGACAGACATGCAGAAAAAAAGACCACCATGGGGAGCATGAGGAACAGAAAGATAGACATGGAAAAATATATGGGGTATGAAGGGAGAGATATACATGAGGGTATGAGTGGAGAGAGATATACATGAGGGTATGAGTGGAGAGAGAGAGTTATACATGAGGGTATGAGTGGAGAGAGAGTTATATATGAGGGTATGAGTGGAGAGAGAGTTATATATGAGGGTATGAGTTGAGAGAGAGAGAGTTATATATGAAAGTATGAGTGGAGAGAGAGTTATATATGAGGGTATGAGTGGAGAGAGAGAGAGATACATGAGGGTATGAGTGGTGAGAGTTATACATGAGGGTATGAGTGGAGAGAGAGAGTTATACATGAGGGTATGAGTGGAGAGAGAGAGATACACGAGGGTATGAGTGGAGAGAGAGAGATACATGAGGGTATGAGTGGAGAGTGAGAGATACACAAGGGTATGAGTGGAGAGAGAGAGCCACATGAGGGTATGAGTGGAGAGAGAGAGATACATGAGGGTATGAGTGGAGAGATACATGAGGGTATGAGTGGAGAGAGAGTTATACATGAGGGTATGAGTGGAGAGAGAGTTATACATGAGGGTATGAGTGGAGAGAGAGTTATACATGAGGGTATGAGTTGAGAGAGAGTTATACATGAGGGTATGAGTTGAGAGAGAGTTATACATGAGGGTATGAGTGGAGAGAGAGAGATACATGAGGGTATGAGTGGTGAGAGTTATATATGAGGGTATGAGTGGAGAGAGAGAGATACATGAGGGTATGAGTGGAGAGGGAGAAAGGCATGGCGGTATGGGAAGAGAGAGACAAGTGAGTGACTGACTTGGTGGAATATTATTTATTGCTCCTTGTGTACTTCTTTTCCAATGATGCTCAGCCAGACTAATGGGAGACTTTGGCTGGTTGGACATCATGGGAACTGTAGTTAAAACTGCTAGCCAGCAAAAAGTCTCCCATGTTGATGGCTGAGCATCATAGACATAAATAAAACCACTACACTGTTTTACTGCCAAATAAATATCTTTATTTAAAATAAAACCTTGTGTTGGTCCTTCATCTAAAAATAAAGTTTGTGCTCTCTACAAGAATCCCCCCACCCCAATAATGAAAACTTGGTATGCCTGGAACATACATGTGTAAAGGGGAGTGGTTTATCATATAGCCACGCCCACCTGGGGGCGCCAAAAAAAATCCTGCACCCAGGCGCCCGTGACCCTAGGATCGGCCCTGAATGAAAGTATTACTTTACTGAGAGGGTAGTGGATGTATGGAATAGTCTTCCAGTAGGAGTGGTAGAGGTTAATACAGTGAAGGAGTTTAAGCATGCATGGGATAGGTATAAGGCTATCCTAGATATAAGATAAGGCCAGGGACTAATGAAAGTATTACTTTACTGAGAGGGTAGTGGATACATGGAATAGCCTTCCAGTAGAAGTGGTAGAGGTTAATACAGTGAAGGAGTTTGAGCATGCATGGGATAGGTATAAGGCTATCCTAGATATAAGACAGGGAACTGTGGACTAATAAAAGTATTACTTTACTGAGAGGGTAGTGGATGTATGGAATAGTCTTCCAGTAGAAGTGGTAGAGGTTAATACAGTGAAGGAGTTAAAGCATGCGTGGGATAGGTATAAGGCTATCCTAGATATAAGATAAGGCCAGGGACTAATGATAGTATTACTTTACTGAGAGGGTAGTGGATGTATGGAATAGCCTTCCAGTAGAAGTGGTAGAAGTTAATACAGTGAAGGAGTTTAAGCATGCATGGGATAGGAATAAGGCTATCTTAGATATAAGATAAGGCCAGGGACTAATGAAAGTATTACTTTACTGAGAGGGTAGTGGATGTATGGAATAGTCTTCCAGTAGAAGTGGTAGAGGTTAATACAGTGAAGGAGTTTAAGCATGCGTGGGATAGGTATAAGGCTATCCTAGATATAAGATAAGGCCAGGGACTAATGAAAGTATTACTTTACTGAGAGGGTAGTGGATGCATGGAATAGTCTTCCAGTAGAAGCGGTAGAGGTTAATACAGTGAAGGAGTTTAAGCATGCATGGGATAGGTATAAGGCTATCCTCGATATAAGATAAGTCCAGGGACTAATGAAAGTATTACTTTACTGAGAGGGTAGTGGATGCATGGAATAGTCTTCCAGTAGAAGTAGTAGAGGTTAATACAGTGAAGGAGTTTAAGCATGCATGGGATAGGCACAAGGCTATCCTAGATATAAGATAGGGAACTGGGGATGAATAAAAGTATTTAGAAAATTGTGCAGACTAGATGGACCGAATGGTTCTTATCTGCCGGTGACACATTCTATGTTTCTATGCCGCAGCTGACCATTTAGCCCTCAACAACCTGGAGGACAATCGCATGCCCGCAGCACTTACTGTGCGATTATATACCTGTTGAGTACCCCTTAACAGAAATGCTTGGGAACAGCAGCATTTTGGATAACGGATACTTTCGGTTTACCTGCCCTATAAATGTTCTACATGGCCTAAATTCCAATGTGCGACTAGCCATGCATTTCTGGTCTGAACTTCCCTTATGGGTGGGATTAGTCTGATTTGCTAATGGAGTGGTTCCTCTGTAATGGTGTAAGCGAGCAAAAAAAAATGGAGATGCCCTCCGGAGTAGGTACCATCCTATAGGACTGGGGTCTCCACCTTCTCTTCAAAAAAAGACCGGGCCAAGCTACTCCCTCCATAGACTTAACATTGGCGTCAAGACAATTTTTTTACCAGCCTGCCAGTAAAATAATGGCCAGGTGGCAGCCCTATATAGGACAGGCCATTGTAGTGCTGTCCGTTCTCAGTGAGTTTGTGCACCCACCTTCCTTTTTGCTCTTTACTAATCCTGTTCTCATTGTAAATATGTTTAAAGAGAGATAACTTCCGAAATAATGTTTCCTTCCTTAGACTGATTAAAACGCGTTTTCAATTACTTCCCCAGAGAGGCCCTACAAAAATGATTCCAGACTGACATATCACAGAGGTTCAGCAAGGATTGTCCGGAGGGGGTGAAAAGAGGGTGACAAGGTGGTGCCCTTGCCTCCGACCCCTCCCCATGTAAATTCAATCAAGTCCACTGGAACATCAGCAAGGGAGGGAGAAGCAATAGGCCATCTGGGGAAGATGAAAAAAAAAAAACACCTGGCAGACAGGGAAGTGCAGCAAATAAAGCTTGTATTTAATTCTATACACCTCCTTCATGTCAGAGTGGTTGGGTCTGCTCTCTTCTTTTAGCATCTGGACTCCTTCCCATTCATTCTACCTCTTACAGCTTCCCATTAATTTTAGCTCCTGGGCAGAAACACAAGGTATTGCATGTATAGGGAATGGATTGCAGCCAGAGTTGGTTTACACTCCAGCTTTTGAAAATACATTTCCCACCACTCTCAGCCAGTGTTTTAAGCATCATGGGAAGGAGAGTACTCCACAACTAGAATGCCAAAGGTTAGGTATTATTTGATTAGGGATTGGTACTGCAGCTGCTGTGGAACGCACATCTCATGATTCTCAGCCATCCATTAAGTTGGCTGATCATCATGAGAAATGTAATAACAGCACCTGGAGTGCCAAAGGTTACTACCACTCCTGCATAACTACCACGTGCCCTATTTTAGATCCAAGCCTTTAGGTCCATATTTACTACCCTCTAACTACCCTCTTTTTTTGTAAGATCCAAAATATTTGCTACGCACCACAGAGGTACAGTATACTATGATTTTTTTAATCGTTTAAAACTTCTATATTTCTATATCTACATTTATCTGCATAATTCTATATCTATTTAAAAAAAGCTAAAGCACATTTGTTTAGGGCAACAAGAAGTGTGCTGTGCCTATTTATCTCCATTTCCCTGTGTTACAATTATGTATTCATTCATGTTTACAAATAAGTTAAGGGTAAAGCACTTTAACTGAATGCTGTACTATATATAAGAGGAACGTCACCATCATATGTAGTGTTTAGCGAACCCGAACCGCACTGTTTGGGTTCGTACCGAACTTTATGGTTTTGGGACCCCGGACCCGAACATGGACATTTCACTGTATGTTCGTGTTGGAGTTCGGGGTTCGGCGATTACATTGTATGTAATGCTATTGGCTTTCTATAAACCGAAATAGAGTCCCCATTCATAAGAAATTCTTATGAATGGGGACTCTATTTTGGTTTATAGAATAGCAATAGCATTACATGTATTCCATAAGCCGAAAGTCTATAAACCGAAATACATTCTGTTTACAGACTTTCTTTTTATAGGATAGCAATAGCATTACATGTATTCTATAAACGAAAGTCTATAAACTGAATGTCTTTCGGTTTATAGACTTTCGGTTTATGGAATACATGTAATGCTATTGCTATTCTATAAACCGAAATAGAGTCCCCATTCATACGAATAGGTCAATTGACCTATTCGTATGAATGGGGACACTCACCCACATTTTACTTCATTTTGCAGCCCTCTAGCCCTTTCCAGGACTTTTTTAGAGGCATTTTAGTGGCCAAAAGTTCGGGTCCCCATTGACTTCAATGGGGTTCGGGGTCAAGTTCGGGGTCAAGTTCGACCCTGAACCTGGACTTTTTTTCTGAAGTTCGTCCAAACCCGCCGAACCCGAACATCCAGGTGTCCGCTTAACTCTAATCATATGTATTAGGCTCAGAATGCAGAACCGGACCCCAGGAGCGGAGCTGGAACCGCACAGGTATCAGGAAAAACTCTACGAGCAGAAGAGAAGTTCTTCACCCTCCTAACTAACTGCTAACCAGGTGGATCAGACAGGAGAATAGTCACAATGGAAGCCAAGGTCGGGAAACAGGTCAGGGAAGGTCGAAGCCGAGTCAGGAAGCCAGAAGTCAGAATAAACCAAAACAAAGAAGAACACCGGAAATACACTCTGGATCGGGCTACAGACATTAGATCATCCAAGGGCATGGCTGAACTGCAAATTAGTTGTCTAAACAGCAGAATACCTACAACAGCTTCAGTGGCAAACGTGGTCATGTGAAGTGTACTATATGATGAGTAGTGGGGCAACTGCACGGATGGAGGAAATCATGGCCTGGTGGTCACACATGGAACTGCAGGAACGAAGTGACATCACACGTTAGAAGAGGAGGAGCGCTACAAGGAATTACTTTGTATATTATATCGATTTGTCTTATAGATAGAGCCTTTATTTTAAGGGAGGCTATACCTAGAGTACCATTATTTTACCATATACCCAAAATCCACAAAACCCTTATTGATCCTCAAGGTAGGCCGATGATAGAACCAATCATTTACTATCCCCGTTAATAAAATATATTGATTTTCCCCAATCAAAACGCATAGTTCGTTTGTCCTCACACCTGAAGGATATGACACATGTCATTAATTTAACTAAAGGTGTTTTATGGAAAAATAATTATATTTGGCTGACTCTTGATGTACACTAATTGTACACAGACCTGTGGAAGTGCCATGGGGCCAAGTTCACCTGAAGTTACACTAATTTATTTATATGGTTACTTTAATGTCTATGGGATGTACTATATGGAGAGGAGTGTATTTAGTTGTGAGGATTATGATGTACTCTTTGACAAAGTCTGATCAACGAAATGCAAGGTGTGTAATCATCGAGTTCCCACTTTGTATATTATATTGTCTTTTTCATACTTCATAACAGGTTGTGCCTCTCTTCTCTTTTTTTTTTGAGGGGGGGGGGTGGTTTATATAGATTGTTTATGTCTGAGAATGTTGCAGTACTTATTTATCTATGTTGTTTTCTATGCTTGTTGTTTTCCATCAACATTCTGGGACTTTTATTGGGCAATTTAATTGTGCTAATGCTGCACTGTGTACCTTTTTATCATCTGCATTATTTATATTGTTTACTTTGATGGTTTCTCGCATTTATTTATTTTCATTCTTATTTATTCATTTTTTTTTTTTCATATTACTTCATATCGCATTATATTATATTTATTATTTGAATATTTCCCCATGTTCTATTTGTTCATTATTCTTTAGTTAATCATTCTGGGCTTTACCAGTTCATGCAGTTATTTAGAGTATTTGTTTTATTCTGTTCAATTTTATTTTATTTGGCACTCACCACTGTTGTTTAGTTGTTTTTTGTTTTGTTATTGTACACACTGTTTGAGTTTTATTTTCTGTTTTATCCATATATGGTAATATTTCATACTAACAGCATCGTAGACCTGGATTCCATTTGAGATAATTTTATTGTTATGTAATTTCAAACTCTAGCTGTTATACACATATTCTTTTATACTGCTGGGTAACAGTACCAGCGTCATTTTTATTCCTCCGGTTGGACAATCAAAAATATAAAAGTTTTGAGCAGATGGCAGGACAGAAATGTCAGGACGAAAGGTCATTGTGTAAAACTAGAGAGACGTGGCATTAGATAAGATTATGTCGACTGTAGACAGGTGGAAAGGGAAATGGACAAAGAAACAATTTAAAGAAAGAATAAGACAGCAGAGAAGAATGAACGACAATACGATCAATACAAGCCAAGGGGAAAATAATTAGATACGTTCAAAGAGAAAAAACACCAACCACACAGAAAATTGGTCGTGGTTCAAAGCAGTGGAGGAACAATAAGTTCAACATCACCGGTAATGTAGTCCACACAGCAGACGTGTCATCTCCAGCTAAGGCACACCAGCTATACGGACTCATTACAGACCCTAGCTGTGTCGCCACATACAGCGCAGGAAGCAGAGAGAGGGAGGCCCCGAGAGGATCCAGATCCTTGCTCCATAGTGGTGCGCTTAGGTAGGAAGGATATGGGGTTTATGTGCTACAGGGAACATAAGCTATTTCCCCATATTCTTCCTTTTGTGCATTGGGCCCCGTGGCTTAGCACCACCCATAATTCTGCCCCTAGATTTGCAGAGATGGATGAGCAATCATTCATTAATGACACATTGAGTTACACGTAGATTACAAGCCAGGAAGGCTATATATTGTTATGGGCACTTGCAGAAATGACCCCCTTCTTCCACCTTGCTACTTTCAATAGAAAACATTGTTACTTCAACTGTGTTCTTTCTGTTATCCAACTGGCATAACGCCAACCTTGGCGAATGTTTAGACTATAGACGCCATTTTGTCCTGCTAGGCCAGGTCATGCGCCTCGTTATTTTGTCATGGCCTTGCCTATTTGCGAAGGAATCAAAACTTAAGGTTAATTATTTTTTTTTTGTTTATTGACCAAGGTTTACCCCAAAGTAAACCATAGTTTACCTGTTTTAATTTATAATATAGTTTTCTTCCTTCCCATAAATTACCGGATATAATGCTATCTAAAGTCTGTAAACAACCAGGAGGGCATGGGATTTTGGATATTTTGCTTATTGAAACCATATACATTTAACTCTATTTACTCTGCTTTTATTTTCATGGATTATTATGCTCTTTTTTTTTTTTTTACTACTTAATCTTTTATTTCCATTTATAAATAGGGACCATATATAGTATGTTTTTTTTTTTTTATATTGCTTATATCTATTGACATTCAATCAAATATTTTAAAAGGCAAACAGCTATTGCTTCCAGAACCCTAATTTTTATTGTATTCTCCATTATTTATAAATATAAACAGAGAAACCTGCCGGTCTATTTAATATTGTTCTTAAAAGATATTTGTATGGTCAGTCCTGTTACATTTAGAGCAATCAAGACATTATCAAGGGAAATAGAGTACCACAGCGGTCACAATATTATGTTTCACTTGCTTTCAAGTATGTCCTGGGGATGTTACTATGGGATTCTTACTGGTGCCCAACTTTATGGTACCAATTTTATTGACCTTCGAAGGATGGAATGCTGAGTTGACCCAGCCAGGAATGGGATCTTCAATCCTGAGAATTTACCAGCTGGAATAGGACTAAACCATCTCACCAGTAAATAGTAGCAGGAGCGGCGCTCGAAATTCAGGGATGCTCGAACCAGGCTCAAAGAGGTTCTAAAAGATCAAATTAATACAAAATGCTCAGCACTCCAATTAGTGAGGTGTCTTTCATTCTATAAGTTTCAATCACCAAGGTCTTTTTGTCCAGCCCTGTGGATATAGAATGATCTATAGCAGTATAGCGGAAATCTGTGGCGATCCAGTAAGTGTGGTTCCTATGGTTCCTGTAATGCTCAGCCAATCAGATGCCATTACTTCTCTCTGTGAACCATGCGTAGATATAATGGAGCTCCATCAGTGAACTCAGTCAGCTGGGAAATTTCAATATTATGCCTCATCACAGGAACATCCAGTAACCTGAAACGGAAACATCCAAAGGTCACAGGGTTAGCGGTATTGTGCCTATAAAAAAAAAAAACCCAGCAAGAGCAAAATGGATTTCTTCACCCAATGGTTCCATTGAGCAAGACTTGGTCATTTGGACTCCATTTTTTTATTAGTAAATAACTTTGTTTATTCTTGTGATCACTGTTTTGTGCTCTAACATTTTTGTATCCAGTACTAGGAGAAATTCACCCAACCTGTATCTACTGTGAATGTGGAAAATACAAATAATTCGCCTAGCAGAATCGCAACTACGTACATGGTTAGAGACGTGGTGTCTCCGGTTTATGACATCACCCTGTGGCTTCGTATGCAAATTAGGCATTGCTCATTGAAAAGTAGCTCATTTGCATAATGAGCCGTAGACAAAGGATTCCAAGGACCTTTTTTAAAACACATGTTTCTCTGATTTTATGCATTTGTTTGGAATTCTGCGGCACAATGTATAGCTCCGTGTTCACAGTATAGATATTGTTTAGGGGATGGAGCCCAATAATATGACATTTTTATGACGGTTTTTGTACTTTTGTGTATAAGGAGGGCTTGGAAAGACAGGCAGGACTGTTACAATGGCACCAGCAATCCATCTGTTGCAGGTTAGTGGAGGTTATTAGGACATGATAAGACAGATCTCTTTCCTTCTTTTTTCTTTCCATGATGCAGTATTTATCCGCAGTCCCTTAAAGTCCCTTAAAGTCACGGACAGCGTTAAGAGTTCATTCAAGCTTGTGCTCTCAGTTTCAATGTTTGTGGCAAATTGCTAGTCTGTCTTTAACAAATGGACAGATAATTACACCCATTGCCAAGCCTGAAGTCACACGGCGGACCATAATATGCTTATTATCTGCCGCGATTTCAAAAAACACATTTAAATGTCAGGTCTCAGTAAAAGACAGTCTAACAAGGGCATTTAGAGAGGGAGCAATACATTAGTCTATGTCACTTTCTAACCAGAATTAGCCCAGTATTAGAGCAGGGCAGCCCTAGGTGCCCACAGCTACTGAATTAATGAGTATTTAGTATGAAGTTTGCACTTCACTCCTTGATAAGTGGGCATTGCAATATAATATTTTTATGTTCTTTTTTGATAATATGTGTTACGCCTTCTGTCATATACACTGATCAGCTTTTATGACGCCCTGCCTAATATTACTTTTAACGCCAAAACAGCCCTGACCCATCGAGGCATGGACTTCACTAGACCTCTGAAGGTGTGCTGTGGTATCTGGCACCAAGACGTTAGCAGGAGATCCTTAAAGTCCTGTAAGTTCTTTTCGGGCATGCTCCCCCCCTACCTGAGTGGCATGCTCGGCCCTGCACATCCTACAGTCTCAGATCCTGCACCAACCCTTCACTAGCGATCCCTCACTTCAAAAAGGAAGCGGGTCGAGGTGCGTTCTCTTTCAGAGCTCCTCATATGTGGAATCAGCCTTCCTGATTCTGCCAAATCATCATCTAGTCTAAAATCCCTGAAAATGAGTGTCCCAAATCCTCAAAGCAGATTGTACCTGTTATTAGTTTACAAACTCCTTCGTATACTGTACATGTTGTTCCTATTTTGTATCAATAATGATTTACCCTGTATGTTCTCCTTCCAACTTGTTTAAATATATGTATGTATGTATTTATTTTTAATCTCCTGTTAAATGTGTAACTCTGTGTAACTCCATTCTGGACTGGGTCCCCAGGACATACTTGAAAATGAGAGAAATCTCAATGTATTCTTCCTGGTAAAACACTTTCTAAATAAATAAATAAAAGTTGCGAGGTGAGGCCTCCATGGATCGGACTTGTTTGTCCAGAACATCCCACAGATGCTTGGACTGAGATCTGGGGAATTTGGAGACAAAGTAGTGTATATCAGATCTACTTCTTTAAAGTGACCCATATATCACCTAAAGATTTTTTTTTTTCTTTACTGTCACTGTAGAGAATAAAAAAAATGATTGAAAATGATCTATACATTGGGTTAGGAAAATTCCAGGAAAATGTCTAAATTAGGAGAACAATGTGTTATAAATGTGTCTGTCGGAGTCTCCTGTTTATGACATCATTTGTGGCCTGATATGCAAATAACCTGGTTCCCCCTGGACACACGTGCATTCTACATTTTGTACAGGTGGGAAAAACCTGCATCTGTGTGCTCCGTACATGATTCTGTGAAACATATGTGTGCACACATTGCCATTATAGCTATTATTATTATTATTTGAATATTTTATGGCAAATCCTAGTATACGCCAGCCAAAGGCAAGGTCATTAGAAGCTACACACCTGCTCTTTGTGAGTCAATTAAAATATTTATAATTCCCATATTCAGATTTTAATGACGTACATTGTTTTTATCATTATTCCACTTTAATATGTTTTAAACAAAGTTTGTTCATTCTCCTCTCAAAGTGGACCTTTAAATGAGCATTTCCCTCTAGCTTATTTTGCACATGTATTTTTTACTTTAAACTGATTTACAGTTCTCCTGTAAGCAGCACTTATCTAACACTACAGGTAGCGCTGCCCATTTTACATTTCTTTTTTTTGTAAAAAAAAAAAAAATTCCACCACAGAGAATAAATCAATAAGCTGATATGGAGCTGGTGACAAAAAAAAAAAAAAGAAAGAAAAGAAATGCAATGACTGTAAATGTCAGAAAACTTTGAAAATTCGCAAATGTCTTCCCTGTTTGAAGGTTATCCTGAAATCAAATATCTGTAAACCCATAGAGCACTGGGGATAGAGTATGGCATACCCACTGAGTTTGGCCCACCATGCACCTGGCACGGTATTCTGCTTGATATGAAATGTAAGACAGGAGCACAGCGGGAGGGCTTGGAGAGGTCTGTCTGCCTGCAGCTGATAAAACCAGGCAAAAAACAAACAAACTCTGTATAAAGGCAAAACAACAGAACTTTTATTACAGCACTGTAACAAAAATATTGTCCTTTACCTGTGTCAGCCTCTGCTTCTGCTAATACAATGAATGGATTATGTTTTACATACTTTTAATTCTGTACATTCACTATGTAAACACTATTTAGGTTACGGTCCCTTTTACCCCTTCGTGACGCGGGGATGGTAAACTTCATCGCGGCTGCATTGGCGCAGCCGCTTCACCGACGTCACTTCACCACACGACAGCTCGTCGCGGGATATTTCATCGCGGGACATTTCATCGCTAACGGTGAGTCTTAATGTGTTAGAGTTAGAAGATAGAGTGTTAGAATTTGAATTTTAGTACTGGGGTTAAGGGTTGTTAGAATTAGGGTTTAGGGGGTTAGAATTATTTTTTTGGGTTCGGGGTTAAATTTAGTATTAGGGTTTAGGGGGTTAATTTTAGTATTAGGGTTTAGGGGGTTAATTTTAGTATTAGGGTTCCGGGGGTTAGTATTAGGGTTCGGGGGTTAGTATTAGGGTTCGGGGGTTAATTTTAGTATTGGGGGTTAATTTTAGTATTGGGGTTAATTTTAGTATTAGGGTTTGGGGGTTAGTGTTAGGGTTCGGGGGTAAATTTTAGTATTGGGGTTAATTTTAGTATTGGGGGTACTTTGGGTGGGATTCATTTATTAGGGGCGGTATTTTATTTTAACTTTTACGTTTGTAAGAGCTGACAGTTCAGCGCTAAACTGTCAGCTCTTACATAGCCGCGTCCGCGATGAAGCGGCCACGTTATTCTTCATTGCTGACAGTTCAGCATTCTAACTGCCGCGCTGAACTGTCAGCGATGAAGTCACCGCGCTGAACTGTCCTAGACCCCGTGACGCATGGTGCTTGCGTCCCAGATGGCGCAAGCACCAAAACGCCACGGTTTGTTCCTGGCCACAGATCACGAGGTGATCAGTAGCCAGGAACACTATGGCAGAGACCCGATCAGGGGTCTCTTAATGGACCCTGTGGATCCCTGCCAAAAGGCCGCGATACCTCCGGACGTCACGCGCGGTCTTGTAGTTTGTAATTCCCTTGCCCATTGAATTTGACATGAATAAAGCCCTGTGTATTCTGGTGATGATACTATGACCATCCGATAAATCACACATGTCCAGCAAAGAAAGGGACAATCCTCCCCTGGATTCTGTAAGAAAGTGAACAGCAATCAGATGCCTGAAGATGCACAGCAGGGTATGTAATGGAAGCAGCATCAAACCATATACATTATCATGATTAGAACAGGATTCCAAGCTTCCATGGTGAAAGACTACCAATAAACACACACACAGGGAGACAGGACAATCTTTGGGTGTGAAAGAAGATCGAGTTTGGAAAGCTTGTTAATTGACGGACAAATGTTGACAAAAAAAATGACTTGTGTTTAATTCAAAAGGTTGCGTATATGTTTTAAGTAAAAAAATGCTTTAAGGGAAAGAGACAATAACGTACCGTATTGAGCCCTCTTTCCTCTGTATAGCGCTATCAAGGGGAGGATGTGTTTAGAATCTTGGGTTTCAGCTTCATGTTCGATTGGAGGAAGGAAGATCTTAGCCAACATTCTGAACAATATGTCTGCTCCCGATAGGGCTATGTGGGGTATTTATATTCTTTCATTAAAGCATTCCTAGTTAAAAGGTCTACACTTGATGCAATCTTACATTTAAAACTAAGTTTAAATATAGTACGGTGTGAGTGGGATAGGCATAAGTTTGGGGACTAATGTACGTTTTTCTAAAAATGTGGCAGACTAGATGGACCGAATGGTTCTTATCTGCCAGTGACACATTCTATGTTTCTATAGAGCAAAAAGGAGTTTCTGCTACCAGTTCTTTTCTTTTAAAATAATTTTTATTGGTTTTTCACAACAGTAAATCAGGGGTTGTGGAGGGAAAGGGAACATGGAAGTGGGGGAGGGGTAGCCATCCATTTTTAACAATGAACAATACAAAATATTTGGCAAAGAAAGTATTCGTACACCAATACGATGTTGCAAAAACAAGAAAAAAGAAAGGGTTTTTCACAAACGGTAAAACTTTTTAATGCTATTTTCCCAGAGATCCCATTTATTTTTTAACGTTGGAAAATTATGCATAGTCGCCCTGTGGAAGAGCTTGTGCGCCTTATTTTCAAGAATCAAATTGAAAACCTCTCTAAGAGATGGCACTAGTTGTGATTTCCAATATCGAGGAAGACAGGACGAGGCAGCGATCAGGATGCGTCCTATAATTATTTTGTCTATTTTCTTGACGGATGTCGGGAAACATTTAAACAAGGCCAATTCTGACGTAAAAGTGCTGATGGTACTGTCCACTTTGATAATTAAGTCATGTATTAGTTTCCAAGATTTGGTCAATTTAGGACAGAACCACCAGATAGGGGCCATGTTACCCAAACCCCCGCAATCTTTCCAACACCGGTCAGAAAAAGTATTGTTCATGTAATGGAGTTTTGACGGAGCCAGGTACCAACGATACAAAATTTTGTGGTTATTCTCAAAGTGGTTAGTGCAATATGATACACCTTTCAGAGCTGTAAAAAAAGTGAACCACTCTTCAAGTTTGTATTGAGTACCCAGCTCCGCCTCCCACGACAGCATGTGTTTTAATTTAACTAGGGGCTTGGAATTGTGAAGAGAGTAACATAACAAAATCATATACCAGTTCTTTTCTGCACTACACACAGATCTGTTGGCACGGACACGTTTGTGTTTTTTTAATTAATAGTTTCACAATGCTTTAATAGTTTTTTTTTAAATGGGTGGGATTGAAAGGGGCCCGATAGCTCTGCCCAGTGCCCACCAGTGATTCAGTGGGCTTGACTACATCCCTGGTAACCTGCAGTGGTGTATGTTGGTTTTGTGCTGCCCTAGGCAGACACATTTTGGGCACCCCCCCCCTACCCAAGATGCACACCCACGACATGACCCATAACCCACATTGCACACCAAGGACATGCCCCATCACCCCATTTACATGCCTCCGACACCCCATTATATACACATTGCCAATATTATTTGCCATTAATATTCTCCAGCTAATTTGCCCAATATTTTTTTTTACATTTCTCACTCTTTATTGATTTTCATTATACAATAATATTTTAAAAATATATAAATACAATTATAACAAAATGGGTCGTTGCATAAGATTTGCCCAAGCCTCAAGGATCACTTACCACAGTTATACTACTTTGGGGGTGGGGGGGTGGGGGGTTTATCAATTTAAATTGGTGGCAATTTTGTCCCTATGTAATCGTGCTGTCCTCTTGCTCCAACTTCCATGGTCTAAGTGTAGCTAGGCGTACCCATTGGCACTAATAATTCTTCTATCTTAACTCAATTAGTCTTTGGTGCCTAGGGTCTAAATTGGGGGGGGTTCCAAAAATTATCCTATTAACGTATCTTAACCCAAACATGCTGCATATCATCCATTCAATCATTCATCAACATACCAACATATATTTCACCTTCTTCCTCCAGTCTCCCTCCCCGGGCTGTGGCGGGCACCCCGCCCGTCGCGCACGTGACCCTACATGCCTCTCATTGTTCGCATCCTACGCACCAGTGCCTTCCTCGTTCCTCTCGGGTTTCCAGTTTGCCCATATCTTTAGGTGAGATTCCCTGGTCTCCTTAATTTGCCCAATATTAAGGAAGTATTATTTGCCATTTAATATGTCCCTGCCAATTTGCCCAATAATATGTTAGTGTTATTTGCCAATAATAAGCCCCTGACAATTTGCACACTAATATGCCAGTGTTATTTGCCATTTAATATGCCCCTGCCAATTGACCCAATAATATGCCAGTGTTATTTGCCATTTAATATGCCCCTGCTAATTTGCCCAATAATATGCCAGTGTTATTTGCCATTTAATATGCCCCTGCTAATTTGCCCAATAATATGCCAGTGTTATTTGCCATTTAATATGCCCCTGCTAATTTGCCCAATAATATGCCAGTGTTATTTGCCATTTAATATGCCCAGCCAATTTGCCCAATAATATACCAGTGTTATTTGCCATTTAATATCCCACAGCCAATTTGCCCAATAATATGCCAGTGTTATTTGCCATTTAATATGCCCCAGCTAATTTTCCCAATAATATGCCAGTGTTATTTGCCATTTAATATGCCCCAGCCAATTTGCCCAATAATATGCCAGTGTTATTTGCCATTTAATATGCCCCAGCCAATTTCCCCAATAATATGCCAGCGTTATTTGCCATTTAATATCCCACAGCCAATTTGCCCAATAATATGCCAGTGTTATTTGCCATTTAATATGCCCCAGCTAATTTTCCCAATAATATGCCAGTGTTATTTGCCATTTAATATGCCCCAGCCAATTTGCCCAATAATATGCCAGTGTTATTTTCCATTTAATATGCCTCAGCCAATTTGCCCAATAATATGCCAGTGTTATTTGCCATTTAATATGCCCCTGCCAATTTACCCAATAATATGCCAGTGTTATTTGCCATTTAATATGCTCCTGCCAATTTGCCCAATAATATGCCAGTGTTATTTGCCATTTAATATGCCCCTGCTAATTTGCCCAATAATATGCCAGTGTTATTTGCCATTTAATATGCCCCTGCTAATTTGCCCAATAATATGCCAGTGTTATTTGCCATTTAATATTCCACAGCCAATTTGCCCAATAATATGCCAGCGTTATTTGCCATTTAATATCCCACAGCTAATTTTCCCAATAATATGCCAGTGTTATTTGCCATTTAATATGCCCCTGCTAATTTGCCCAATAATATGCCAGTGTTATTTGCCATTTAATATGCCCCTGCTAATTTGCCCAATAATATGCCAGTGTTATTTGCCATTTAATATTCCACAGCCAATTTGCCCAATAATATGCCAGCGTTATTTGCCATTTAATATCCCACAGCCAATTTGCCCAATAATATGCCAGCGTTATTTGCCATTTAATATGCCCCAGCTAATTTTCCCAATAATATGCCAGTGTTATTTGCCATTTAATATCCCACAGCCAATTTGCCCAATAATATGCCAGCGTTATTTGCCATTTAATATCCCACAGCTAATTTTCCCAATAATATGCCAGTGTTATTTGCCATTTAATATGCCCCTGCTAATTTGCCCAATAATATGCCAGTGTTATTTGCCATTTAATATGCCTCAGCCAATTTGCCCAATAATATGCCAGTGTTATTTTCCATTTAATATGCCTCAGCCAATTTGCCCAATAATATGCCAGTGTTATTTGCCATTTAATATGCCCCTGCCAATTTACCCAATAATATGCCAGTGTTATTTGCCATTTAATATGCCCCAGCCAATTTGCCCAATAATATGCCAGTGTTATTTGCCATTTAATATGCCCCTGCCAATTTGCCCAATAATATGCCAGTGTTATTTGCCATTTAATATGCCCCTGCCAATTTGCCCAATAATATGCCAGTGTTATTTGCCATTTAATATGCCCCAGCCAATTTGCCCAATAATATGCCAGCGTTATTTGCCATTTTATATGCCCCTGCCAATTTGCCCAATAATATGCCAGTGTTATTTGCCATTTAATATGCCCCAGCTAATTTTCCCAATAATATGCCAGTGTTATTTGCCATTTAATATGCCCCACCCAATTTGCCCAATAATATGCCAGTGTTATTTGCCATTTAATAAGCCCCAGCCAATGTGCCCAAATCCCCCCATCTCCCCAGCACTTACCTTTTTCCCTGGTGGCTAGTGGCAGACAGCATGGTCTCCCAGGCAGTTGTGCCGACAGGTCACGTGACCCGGCGCGCCTATGACGTCACGTGACTGTCGGCACTTCCGTGTCACACGGCACGGGGAGCCGAACAGGTAGCACGGAGTTTTCTCTGTGCTGCCTGTTCGGCTCCCTGTGCAGGCTGCCGGCAGAGGGAAGGTGAGGGGGGATTTTCCAATCCCTTCTCACCTTCGTCTCTGCATGCAAGCGCGTTTTTTTTTAAAGGGCCTGATTTTTTATTTTATTTTTAGTGCAGGGGCCGCCCCCCAAAATTTGCCGCCCTAGGCATGCGCCTAGGATGCCTCGCGGTAAATACAGCACTGGTAACCTGCCAACCAAACAGGAGAAATGAGAAGCTTGTTACACTATATCAGGGGCGTCCAACGTGCGGCCCGCGGGCCAAACGCGGACTGCCGGGCATCGAGGTGCGGCCCGCCTGAGCTCCGCTATCAGTAGCCTCACCTCGAACTGCAACGGCACGGGAAGCTGTGTCAAGCTGTGCTGCTCTCATGCGCATATCCCCTCCTCTACCCTGCGCGTGAGGTCATGCCTAAATGCATAAATGTGTATGTGTGCGTGTGTGTATAAAGGTGTATGTGTGTGTATAAATGTGTATGTGTGTGTGTGTATAAATGTGTATGTGTGTGTGGGGAGTAAGTGAATGTATGTGAGTGTGTGTATAAATGTGTATGTGTGTGTGTGTGTGTGTGTGTATAAATGTGTATGTGGGGTAAGTGTATGTATGTGAGTGTGTGTATAAATGTGTATGTGTGTGTGTATAAATGTATATGTGTGTATGTGGGGTAAGTGAATGTATGTGAGTGTGTGTATAAATGTGTATGTGTGTGTGTGTGTGTGTGTAAATGTATATGTGTGTATGTGGGGTAAGTGAATGTATGTGAGTGTGTGTATAAATGCGTATCTGGGGTAAATGTATGTATGTATGTATGTATGTATGTGAGTGTGTGTGAATAAATGTGTATGTGGGGTAAGTGTATGTATGTGAGTGTGTGTGTATAAATGTGTATGTGGGATACGTGTATGTATGTGAGTGTGTGTATAAATGTGTATGTATGTGAGTGTGTGTGTATAAATGTGTATGTGGGGTAAGTGTATGTATGTGAGTGTGTGTATAAATGTGTATGTATGTGAGTGTGTGTGTATAAATGTGTATGTGGGGTAAGTGTATGTATGTGAGTGTGTGTATAAATGTGTATGTGTGTGTGTGTGTGTGTATAAATGTATATGTGTGTATGTGGGGTAAGTGAATGTATGTGAGTGTGTGTATAAATGTGTATGTGTGTGTGTGTGTGTGTAAATGTATATGTGTGTATGTGGGGTAAGTGAATGTATGTGAGTGTGTGTATTAATGCGTATCTGGGGTAAGTGTATGTATGTATGTATGTATGTATGTATGTGAGTGTGTGTGAATAAATGTGTATGTGGGGTAAGTGTATGTATGTGAGTGTGTGTGTATAAATGTGTATGTGGGATACGTGTATGTATGTGAGTGTGTGTATAAATGTGTATGTATGTGAGTGTGTGTGTATAAATGTGTATGTGGGGTAAGTGTATGTATGTGAGTGTGTGTATAAATGTGTATGTATGTGAGTGTGTGTGTATAAATGTGTATGTGGGGTAAGTGTATGTATGTGAGTGTGTGTGTATAAATGTGTATGTGGGATACGTGTATGTATGTGAGTGTGTGTATAAATGTGTATGTATGTGAGTGTGTGTGTATAAATGTGTATGTGGGGTAAGTGTATGTATGTGAGTGTGTGTGTATAAATGTGTGTGGGATACGTGTATGTATGTGAGTGTGCATATAAATGTGTATGTATGTGAGTGTGTGTATAAATGTGTAAGTGTCACTGTGTGTGTGGGGGGGGGGAAGGGGGGGGTAAGTGTGACTTTGTATGCATGTGTGTGTTTGTAGTAAATGTGACCACTGCACATTAGTGTGAAATATATATATATACATCCACACACATGTATATAATTATATATATTATTCTCTGAATGAATGAAAAATAAATACGGCCCACGCACGCATACATTTCTAGCGAAGTGGCCCTTTGCAAAATAAACTTGGACACCCCTGCACTATATAATACAGAGATGAAAAGGATGTGATTAAGCATTCCATTATAACTTAGAATCATAAGAAACAGAGGGTTCTATATAATAAGCTGATCTCTGATCATCCAATACTATAGACTGCAACAAACCATTTTCAGTTAAATACCACTGATAAGTGATAACTGACATGTATGTATGCAGAGGGGATAGATGCCCGATTCCTGAGACATACCATAACCCCACAGTAACCCATAACCATACCAGCCCATGTTCCCCCCAATAATGGACACGAGACTTGTGATGGTACAACAAGGCCACAGCACTTCTTTATTAAACACATATCAGGCTGTATAAACCACCACCATCCTTTTAATACTTATATGTATAAACAGAATACAGCCTGACAAATTGACTAAGCCCTTGCCAGTAAAACCATTTTCAACTTCCACCCATATATTTATATATGGCCACCTTTTTCCAACCAAATCCAGAATCCAGAAGCTCGCCTCCCCTCCTCGTCCCTTGAGATGCCATAACTCCACCTGGCCCATCTCTCCCACAATGCTTACCACTAGCCGACTCACTTAGCTCAGTGGGCACGTCCACTACAAACAACTTCCATGTTGCTTTTAAGGTTAGGGGAGGACCCGAGCACCATTCTCCTTGTAATAACTCCAACTCCATTTTCCAAAACATATCCCCTACTGGCAAGGACAGCCAACCCCCGCCTGCTGCGACAAAAAGAAAGTTAATACATAGAAAACACATAAACATAGGGAGGGAGGGTGGGAAAATTGCTACCAGGTGCGTTTACAGATTAAAATGGCTGCTGGGGAGAGAGGCTCCAGGGCTTTTATCAACTCCCCCTTGAAGCCCCTCCCCCCAGCCCCCGTCAGTCATCTCTTGCCTCCCCCTCGCCCATACATGTCCTGTACAATTAATTTGCATAATTTCCCAGGGTTCTTGTATGTATGCAGAGGGGATAGATGCCCGATTCCTGAGACATACCATAACCCCACAGTAACCCATGACCATACCAGCCCATGTTCCCCCCAATAATGGACACGAGACTTGTGATGGTACAAGAAGGCCACAGCACTTCTTTATTAAACACATATCAGGCTGTATAAACCACCACCATCCTTTTAATACTTATATGTATAAACAGAATACAGCCTGACAAATTGACTAAGCCCTTGCCAGTAAAACCATTTTCAACTTCCACCCATATATTTATATATGGCCACCTTTTTCCAACCAAATCCAGAATCCAGAAGCTCGCCTCCCCTCCTCGTCCCTTGAGATGCCATAACTCCACCTGGCCCATCTCTCCCACAATGCTTACCACTAGCCGAATCACTTAGCTCAGTGGGCACGTCCACTACAAACAACTTCCATGTTGCTTTTAAGGTTAGGGGAGGACCCGAGCACCATTCTCCTTGTAATAACTCCAACTCCATTTTCCAAAACATATCCCCTACTGGCAAGGACAGCCAACCCCCGCCACAGACCCGCTCGTTTAACACCTTAAATCAGCGGGGACCACCCACCACCACCGCCATGGCCTGTTCCAAACCATCCTGCAACGCCAAGTTAAACAGATCAAGGCCCACCTCAGTTAAGTGAACTCCATCACTCCTGAAATACCTAGCCGCATCGGACTCAAAAACCCTATGGCGTATAGTCACGCCCCCCACACTCAACACAAAACGAGACACTCGTTTATTCAATTTGACCCGGCTCCGTTCCAGCGCCCTCTGATTGAGCGCACACCTCCAATAATTACGTGGTACCACCTCTGACCACACCAGCGACACACCAGGAAAGAGCACCAGCAGCCTCGCCAGATCCCTTTTTATGGTATCCCCCAGGGTCCACACAGGGACCGAACCCAGATCATTGCCCCCCAGATGAATAAGTAAAATATCAGGGGGCCCCAACAGCCGAGACAGCTGAACCACCTCGGGTAACAAGCGTACCCACCGCATACCCCGAAACCCGAACCACCGAACGTCCGCCACGGCTCCCGGAAAGCCCAGGCACTCTCCCCCAGGTCGCACGGCAGCCCGACTCCGTGCCCAGAATATGTACGAGTGGCCTATAAGCCACACCCTCCTAGGCGCAACATCTGTGAATTTAAAGCAGAGGAAACTGAGATCAGACCAGCCGGACGGACATAAGATAGAAACCTGCGGGATTCCCACCGCCCAATCTGCCTGATAGCCCGCTCAGCATAACCCAGCCTTGCGGCCTCAGACGCAGCGCCAATCCTGAACGAGTGACCCCCGAACTCCCGGCTTGGAAGGCCCAGGGCCTCAACTGCCATCCGGAAGACCCTGATAAACTGGAATCTAGACAAAGGAGTCGCATCAGCGTGCACCAGCAATGAATTAGAACCGGCCGGTCGGACCAAACCGTACCGGTCAAAACAAGCCACCGGGCATACCATAGAACCGGGGACTTCCCGCAGGGAGACCCACTTCCCAACCCCAAGTACATCCGTTTTGGAGCGCCTGATCAAAAACCTCACCAGACCAGGTTCCCGCACCATATCAGCCGCCAGTATACCCCCTGGCTTCGTTTTTGCCTGGCTAACCAATTCCCCAATACGCAAAGCCCCAAAAAATGCCATGGAAAAAGCTAACCGAAACAGATCCACCTCAAAAGGCGAGTGGCAAACCACCGGCAGTATGTGGCACAGGCCCAGCAACAAAGCCCCGGACACCGGTTTACGGTAATCCACGGAATGAACACTCCTCCACCAACCCTTCAACGCCTGACGCACTAAAAACTCCTTAGTCACGTCCCGTAGCCCAGAAGCTCTGAACCAGAAACTGAGGCCTGACATCCGTGCCGTCACCGCCGCGGGCGACAAGCCAGCCGCGTCCCAATGCCACAACAACCACAGTAAACCTTCCAAGCGAGCCCCATCATCCCTGAAACCCCCACGAGCCGACTCCAGATCCAACCATTCCCCCCAAACTTTACCGTAACGCTTCCATGTGGATCCAGCGACAGACTGGCTAACCCACTGTGCTATTCGCCCAACCCAAGGTCCCACAGCGTCGACGGGCACGGGATACCCTCCGGGTCCGCCCATGGTGCTGCCGCCCGGAACGTTGCCCACTGCGAACGAGAAAGTGCATCCGCAATTACGTTATGCACCCCAGGGATATGAACAGCACGAAAGGTCACATTAAAATCAAGGCAGTTAAGGACCAGAAGCCGCAACAGCCGAACTACCGGCGGGGAAGAAGCCGTCAGGTTATTCACCGCCAACACCACTCCCATGTTGTCACAGTGGAAGACCACCCTGCGATCCCGTAACGTAGTTCCCCAAAGGACCACTGACACCAGAATAGGAAACAGCTCCAAAAAAGCTAAATTCTTTGTCAGGCACCCCGAACCCCAGAACGGGGGCCAAGTCTCGGCAGACCACTGGGACCCCAAAATTGCCCCGTAGCCCACGGATCCTGAGGCATCCGTGTACAGATGGAGATCTGCGTTGGACACCTCCGGAGCCTGCCACAACGACCGTCCATTGTACCTGCTCAAAAAATCATCCCACACCGCCAGATCATCCCTTAGGGGCCGAGTGAGCCTGACATAATGGTGCGGCCGGCACACCCCCGCCGTAGCCCCTGCCAGACGTCTGCTAAACACCCTACCCATTGGCATAATTTTACAGGCAAAGTTGAGCTTCCCCAATAAAGATTGCAACGCCCTGAGCTGAATTTTTCTCAAGCCGCAAGCCTTGGAAATGTCCGCCCTAAGGCCCAACAATTTATCCTGAGGAAGCCGGCATTCGCCGGCCAGGGAGTCAATCTCGATGCCCAGGAAGGAAATACAGGTAGTCGGGCCCTCCGTTTTGTCTGCCGCCAACGGGACCCCAAACGAAGCCAGAACCACCTGGGCCGTCCTCAACAAATGGCCACAGACTTGCAAACCCGAGGGACCCACCAGCAGGAAGTCATCCAGGTAATGCATCACTGAGTTGCACCCGGACTCCTCCCTGATTACCCAATCCAAAAATGTGCTAAAGCACTCAAAATAAAAACAGGAAATAGAACAACCCATGGGAAGGCACAAGTCAACGTAAAACTTCCCTTCAAAATGGCACCCGAGGAGGTGATGACAGTCTGGATGAACCGGAAGAAGCCGGAAGGCCGACTCCACATCGGTTTTCGCCATCAAAGCACCAGCCCCTGCCGCCCTCACCATCCTAACCGCCGAATCAAAGGACGCATAAGACACCCGGCACAATTCTGCATCAATGTCATCGTTAACCGACTCCCCATAGGGGTAAGACAGATGCTGGATCAGCCGGAACTTTCCCGGTTCCTTTTTGGGAACCACCCCCAGGGGAGAAACCCGTAAAGCAACGGGGGCGAATCAAAAGGACCCGCCATACGGCCCAGAGCCACTTCCTTAGCCAACTTATCCCGCACCACCTCAGGGTGCTCAGCCACCGAACGCAAATTACGCAACCGCAAACAAACCTCCCGCTCCTGAAAGGGGATCCTGAAACCAAACTCAAACCCATGCAACAAAATGTCCGCCGCCCTACGATTCCTATACCGGCTTAGCCATGGGCACATTGCCCCGACGTCCACCGGCGTCATCCCCCTTTCCGCCCACGTCAGACTTGTCCCCACCTCTCTGACGCTTAAAGCACCGGGTGGCGGGGTGGCTACCCCCGCAACCGGAACACTCATGTTTGAAGCGACAACCGGCGCCAAATTTGCACTGACCCTCATTAAATTGCCAGCACCCTCCCGGTCGTCGTTGGGTCGTGGCCGAGGGAGAGGGCGAACCCAGTCCCCCGACCCCCCCAAGAAAGGACGTCAAACCCCCCTGATGCGAGGCTGGCCGGGTCATAATGGCCAGCCACAGCCCCACGTCCATTTGATCCCAACCCAAAGTAGACCGTAAAGCAATCCGTTGCCGGAATTGCTCATCATAGCGCCACCAGCTGAGACCCCCATAAATCCTACACGCATTCCAGATTTGATCCTGGTAACAAAACAAGGAGCAACATTTTTCAGGGGATTTCTCCCCGATGACGCTGGCCAAGATGGAGAAAGCCCGAATCCAATTCCCATAATTCTTTGGGATTTTGCGATAACGGTACTTCTCCTTTTCCTTCTCGGCATCCTTCAACTCCTTCTCAGGAGGAGGAACGTCCTCCATGGGGAGGAGCGAATAAATTTCCACATACTCGCCCTTCCAAATGCGCTCCCTCACCTCCGGTTTAAGATGGAGGCCTAAGGGGCCCGACCAACATAAATACGCGGCCCCATGCGCCATCGGTGCAACTGGGTGTGTCAAATCAGCCGCCCCAACCATCGACGCCGACATACTCGGTGCCGCCGATGTACTAGGCATTGACAAGGGAACCGCAGGGAGCGCCGCAGCAGTGGCCGCCGGCAGCAACAAAGGGGGCGGTAATAAGGGGGACTGTGGGACCCCCGCCGTGCCCGGTAAACCAGAAACCACCCCCGGTGAACCCCCCGTGGAACCCCACACGCCGCCCATCGTACTATCGATGCCCTGCAGGGCCGCACTACCAGAAGGCCCAGCCACCCGGCTCACTTGCTCGATCGCCCCCCGCAAGCATTGCAACAAATCCACCCAAGGCTGACTAGCAGGAGTAACGGTAGACCCCACCCCACCCACCCCAGAAAACCCCAAAGGTTGCCCCGTGGACTCACCAGTGTCTCCCTGAACCGCGCACAGAGCCGGCGTGGAGGCCCGGGAGGCCGCTGAATCACCCGCAACCTGGGAAGCAGGATGGGGGACGTGGAGTGGCACAGCACTAGTAGCTGGAGCCTGTGAAGGAGAGACAGGTGAATACAACGCCAGATCAGGAGGGGAGAGAAGCCCAGCCAAGGGAACCTGGTAAGTATTAACAGGGGTAGGAGTAGGGGACGGGGTAGGGGGCAGTAAGAGACCCAGGGCCGGATCCTCATCCCCAGAAGACCCACTGCAGCTGCCCACAGCCTCCCCACTGCCCCCCGCCCGGGAGGGTAATCGAAGGGACCCCCGTTTTAGGCCCTGAGGCCTACTCACCACCCTGGCCTGCCGATCCGTGCTCCTCCTCCTGCTAGGCCCCGCATCCGGACGCGGGGGGGAAGGTAGCAGGGCTGTACCGGACCTGGTCACAGCCCTGGATGTCCTCCGTCTGTCGCGCTCCAAACCCCGAGGGGAGGGGCGCGGCCTGCGATCCCCGCTCCCACTAGCCACCGGGGACGGTCGCGTGGCTGCACTAGCAGGCCCGCCGCCGGACGCAGCGGGCCGCGCGGCCGACGGGCGAAGGCCGCTTCTTCGCCCAGCTCCACTCCTGCTCCGATGAGGGTGGATGGAGCCGGCATCCGGGCTCAGTCGAGCGGGCGGGCGGGACACCCGCCGCGCCCCGCCACGAGGACCCGCGGGAGGCGATGCCACCGCGGGTGTAGCAGCCTGCAGCGCTGCAAACTGCTGCCTCAAACGTCTGCCACCATCTGTAAGAGCCTCAGCCCTCAGGGCAGCGAGCATTGCCTCAATCTCCATGCCTGGGCCGTGAATGAAACACCAGAGCTGCAAAAATTGCTACCAGGTGCGTTTACAGATTAAAATGGCTGCTGGGGAGAGAGGCTCCAGGGCTTTTATCAACTCCCCCTTGAAGCCCCTCCCCCCAGCCCCCGTCAGTCATCTCTTGCCTCCCCCTCGCCCATACATGTCCTGTACAATTAATTTGCATAATTTCCCAGGGTTCTTAACTGAATAGAGCCTAGTGTTATGTATTCATGCTGAACTATTTTCGATATCTTCTACGACAATTTCTGTGGAACACTTTACTGCTGACCTCTTTTCTGTAAAGATGCATAAATACTACAATAACGTAAGGAAAAAATAACTGGACATACAAACGGTTTATGGCTTTCTATAGCTTAATGTACATTTTTCAGAATACCTGTAAAGTGATTTATCTTACAAGATGGCTGAAGGCAAAAAATGAACTTCTGTTTTATTGAAAAATTGCAGTAAGTGTATACTTAAAAAATGCTTTAATGAAAATAAACAGAAAAAGTACCTTCTCTCTCCTCCATATAGCTCTATATGGGGGGTGGACATGTTGTTTAGAATCTTGGGTCAGATCTTCCTTCATGTGACCTGCAGGTGAATGAAGATTTGCCCCCTGATAGAGGCTACTAGGACAAAGAGGGCTGAATAAGGTACTTTATGTGTATTTTTTTGTTTAAGCATTTAAATTTAACTCTTTCATGCTTGTATTATGTTCTGTGCCATCCTAAATTACAGGTGCGTAGAAGCTTGTAGAGTGGCATAGAAAATCCTTACTTAAACAACTCGACAATGAGCTGTGATCAGGGCCACCACCAGGAATTTCAGGGCCCCTTACTGAACAAGTTTTCTGGTCCCCCTACCCCTATGCCGACAATATCTCCCACTCGCCCCACCTACCCTCACAAGCATGTTATCCCTGTCTAGTGTAGGGTTGCCACCTGGCCGGTATTTTACCGGCAGGCCGGTAAAAACTTGGCTTGACCCCAATGTTAAGCCTATGGAGGCAGTGCCAAGGCCGGTATGTTTTTGAAGGAAAGGTGGCAATATGGAGGGTGGTTGGGAGCAGTTGGTCAATATGCCAGTAATATTTTGCCACTCAATATGCCAATAATATTTTGCCCCTCAATCTGCCATTCTTTTGCCATTTAATATGCCAGTATTTTACCCTCAATATGCCAGTATTTTGCCATTCAATGTGCCATTCTTTTGCCATTTAATATGCCAGTATTTTGCCATTCAATATGCCATTCTTTTGCCATTTAATATGCCAGTATTTTGCCCCTCAGTATGCCATTCTTTTGCCATTTAATATGCCAGTATTTTGCCACTCAATATGCCAGTATTTAGCCACTCAATATGCCAGTATTTTGTCACCCAAGATGCTAGTATTCTGCTCCTCAATATGCCATTCTTTTGCCACTCAGTATGCCAGTATTTAGCCAAACAATATGCTAGTATTTTGCCCCTCAATATGCCATTATTTTGCCATTTAATATGCCAGTATTTTTCCACTCAATATGCCAGCGTTATGCTTTTTATTTGCACCCTCCCCTCCCCCTTCCCCAGTACTTACCTCCGTGCTGCTCTGTCTCCTGGCGCTCTGCTCTGTTTAGCCGGTCCGCGGCTGTGAGGGAAGCGTTCTGCACTCCCCTCCAGCCGCTCTGCTTCAATAAAGTTTCTTTTAAAAAAAAAATGCGACCGGAGTTTACATCCTCTGTGCAGGAGGGAAACTCCGGTCGTATTTTTTTTTTTTTTTTAATAAACTATATTGAAGCCGCGCGGCTGAAGGAGAGAGCATAACGCTTCCCTCACAGCAGCGGACCGTCCTCTGGGCCCAGGATGCCAGTGTCGTCCATCACCCCCTGATGGCGGGCCTGGCTGTGATGTGGATCCCGTGGGAGTAACCTAGAGCGGTATCCCCTCTGTCAGATGAGGCCACTTGGAGAAATGTAGTTCTCACACTATTTTCCCGCAGGGTTTCTTACGGACCAAAGCACCACCAGGTATGAACAAGTTAAAGGACCTTCTCTTGATGCAATCGCTCAATTAAACATAACTTAACGAAATGCCCTTTAAGAAAGCAACGGATTCTACAGGATGAAATGCCACATCCGTCCAGTCTTCCTTTAGTATTTAGATTGTTGTATCGAGGGGTTTAGTTAGGATTTCCACCTAGCCGGTGTTTTACTGGTAAGAGCCAAAATACGCTTAAGGCCAACGTTAAGTCTATAGAGGCAATAACAACTTCAGTAAAAAAAAAAAAATGAAGAGAAGGTGGCAATTTAAGGTGCTGTGTTGGACTCCTTTGTGGTAAAAAAAAAAATCAATCTGGATTGTGCAGGCAGCAGATGTCATTATCTACATCAAAAGTGCAATGCTGGTAAACACTCTGTAATCCACCATGGCTGTCCGGTTACATCTCTGTCTCGGGAGATGAAAGGGATTATCAGGGGAATAAATATATGAAGAACAAACTTCTTCTCACCTTTAAAAATCAAGAGTAAAATCTTTCTCAATAAAAGTTTACTTTTATTTCTGTATTGACCTATTTTCTGGTTACCCACCAAACGTGTGAATGGGAAGGTCCGCTCTGAGTAGATGTCCCCTGGTGGTAGTGCTTGCCACTGCAAAGTATGTGTACAGCAGGGCAGGGCAGGAACACATGACATGATGGGCAAGCTGGGAAGAAACCTCCATATTCCAATAAACACAAAAACACCTTATTTAAATGGTTGAAATTATCCAGAGCTTTAAGGTAAAATATACTAGCAGAGTGGTAGGATCAGCAGTCACAATGTATCCACTTGGCTTGACGCCAATGTTAAGTCTATGGAGACAGTAGCATGGCTGGTATTTTTCTGAGGAAAAGGAACCTACCCCCCAGTCCAGTCCCATGCTGATTTACTCTAGGCCAGGTTTATTAATGAAGCAAAAGTTAAAAAACAAAAAGGCAATTTAAGGCAATCCTATATGGATATCTAATATACTTTTTGTTTGTCCTGGCTGACTTCCTAGAAAAATACAGTAGCCTTTATATTCCGGCCATGCCTGGAGGTAAAATCCTTCCCTTCCAACTATTATGCCTCTTTTCACAAACAGGTCAGTAGAAGGCTTTATCTAAATTGTCCATCTTAGTAACTTAATAATGTATACTTTCAATCATTTCAGGGCAGATATGGTTTCTCAATAAACGTATTACCGGGCAGGGACACTCCCCTCCTTTAAGACCTAAATCAATTTTCCTTTAGTCAGTTGATTTCGCTTATCTTTTGTTCCCAGCGTCCAGGTGAGGGTGAGAACTCACCCCTTATCAGCAGAGATAGACAGATATATTGACAGAGAAAGTACCTAGACTGGTAGGCAAAAAAGACAATTGGATAGAAAGTTCGGAGCACTGGGTGCATTTAGAGGTCAAAGGTGGTACAAGCCACCAACCCATTGAATTAGGTCGCAGAGCACCCCAGGGACCAATTGCCCTTTGTGCAAGCCCTCCCCTGCCAGAGTCTATTAACAGACCAGCTTATCCTCTATCTGATCCACAAGAAAACAGGAGTTTGGCCACCAGTCATGCTGTAACTCTGGCTGAAGCAAATATATTTAGAAATACCCGATTTTGTAGCACTGTATGTAACCTCTTCACGGTTTCTACAACAAGCTGACAGTGACAGTGTATATATGATATTTCCAGGGGTGTAACAGATTACTGACTTGCCATGCCTGGCATTAGGTGAGCACAAACACTATTAATGTTCAACTGGTGGACCACAGGTCGGAGGTGGCCCTGAAGGGTATTCGGTGAAATGGCCCTTCCTTATATTCAACTGTGACTATTGCTAGAGTTATGTGAGAGTAAAGAGGTTATAAAAGACACATCACAGCATATATATATATATCTACACAATACTTTTTTTTGTCTGACACATTACATAAACACACATTGGGGTCAGAATTGGCAGGGAGGAGAGGTAGTCGGGAGGGTAGAGGAGGTAGCCAATGTTTTGACCATTATTATGTAACAAAGGTCAACAAATTACCTTTTTGTGCTAATCTATGTAAGAGAGGGATTTTTGAATGGGTCAGGTAGTAAAATTAACACACCAGTTAATTGCTGTAAACGAGGGCACTGAATCACTTTTCCCGGTTCATTTAAAGCAAAAAAACAATTTTTCCAATAGCGCGCTCTATTGATTATTTTTGAAACTGTTATGCGCATTAGTTCTATTTTTCTGTGTCCCTTTAAAACATACTAATCCTTACTCTATGTAAGTGTGTTGAAGGTGAGGAAGATAAGCCTCTGATTTAAACCGGAGTTGTAGATTCTGCCTTGACATTTTGCAAGATTTTTATATAACATTCAAAAATATGAGACGTTGAGATTCCGTAAGCAGCCGTATTTATCAAAAGGCAGTGCTATTCTTCGATCGGAATTACTGGATGACATTCGAAGGTCAGAGGCATTTCCTTTACAGACACCGATCAATGTACATTATCCCGCTCTGCTCATCAAAGGTGAATATTAAGCCTGAAAACATTATTTAAACCAGCTATAAGTGGATTCCTTCATCCATGACATTGTTCATATCCTAACAGAATGTCTATACTCTTTGAGTGTCCTCTTGTGGGGGTAATAAAAAGGTTTAGTGTCCCTTTCAAGGTATTTTAGATGTTTCTGGGGTGTCTGCTTATGATATCACCTGTGGTTTGATATGCAAATGATCCTTGCAATAGGAAATGTGTCAGGCCCAAGAAGGGGTTGAGGTGAAGAAGGGTTATTGTAAAATCTATCTGCTTATTAATCCATGCTGATGTTTGCCATTTCTGTACAATTCTTGCATTATCATAATTTGTTTTTAAAAACTTGTATTTGTGGTTTTGTATACTTTTTTCCCCCAGAGACTATTATAACTGATTTACCTCATTTTTTGGGGGTATCTCGGTTCATTATATTTGAGCGATGCACTAATCTTCTACCATTAGATTAGAAATCATTTTGGTACAATTTGTAACCTTCCCTCTTTTGTCACTTTATTGCTTTTTTCAGCTGAAGTATTGTTTTTCATTGATTCTTTCCTATGAATAGAATGTTACATGTTTTTCTATATTTTTTATTATCATTCCCATATAATAAATATTTTATTTTTTTTAAATGGAGGTTTGACAACAGATTTGTTTCCACATCACTATTAATTTGTTATTTGCACTAAAAAAAAGTTTTTTAAATAATATATTAAAACAAGTTTTTTTTAGCACTATAGGTCAGATTTTGTTATTTATATATATATATATTCCCCTTTTTTTCTAATTGACTTTGATGCATGTTGTATTTTAAACCAGCTGTCACATTGATAATTCATTGTTTTGACCTTTCAGTTAATTGGTTTGTGTATTTATTCTCCGCAAGACACACTTAAGTGCATTAAGTGCATCCTTTTCTGTACCTTGTTTGTTCACTTTGTCAATTTAACAATATGAACTGTACACAGCATAGTATTACTGCCTGGGCCAATTAGGCTTAGGGAAGCAGACTGCAGGACGGCAGGCAGCAGTCCTGCCTGCACAAACATCTTGGTTGACCCCCACCAGATTACCAGGAAAAGAGCAATCTGGCTGGCAGTGCGGCGCTGTGGACAGGGATGTGGGGGCAATCTGGCACTGTTGACAAGGATGTGGGGTCAATCTGGCACTATGGACAGGGATGTGGGTGCAATTTCGCACTGTGGACAGGGATGTTGGGGCACTCTGGCATTGTGGACAAGGATGTGAGGGTAATCTCGCACTGTAGACAGGGATGTGGGGGCAATCTTGCACTGTGGACAGGCATGTGGGAGCAATCTGGCACTGTGGACAGGGGTGTGGAGGCAATCTGGCATTTTGGACAGGGATGTGGGAGCAATCTGGCACTGTGAACAGGGAAGTGGGGGCAATCAGGCACTGTGGACAGGAATGAGGGGGCAATCTGGCATTGTGGACAAGGGTGTGGGGGCAATCTGGCACTGTGGACAGGGATCTGGGGGCAATCTGGCACTGTGGACAGGGATGTGGGTGCAATCTGGCACTGTGGACAGGGATGTGGGTGTAATATGGCACTGTGGACATGGATGTGGGTGCAGTCTGACACTGTGAACAGGGATGTGGGTGCAATATGGCACTGTGGACAGGAATGTGGGTGTAATCTGGCACTGTGGACAGGGATGTGGGTGCAATCTGGCACTGTGGAAAGGGATGTGGGTGCAATCTGGCACTGTGGACAGGGATGTGGGGCAATCTAGCACTGTGGACAGGGGTGTGGGGGCAACCAGGCACTGTGGACAGGGATGAGGGGGCAATCTGGCACTGTGGACAGGGATGTGGGTGCAATCTGGCACTGTGGACAGGGATGTGGGGCAATCTAGCACTGTGGACAGGGGTGTGGGGGCAATCAGGCACTGTGGACAGGGATGTGGGTGCAATCTGGCACTGTGGACAGGGATGTGGGTGTAATATGGCACTGTGGACATGGATGTGGGTGCAATCTGACACTGTGAACAGGGATGTGGGTGCAATATGGCACTGTGGACAGGGATGTGGGTGTAATCTGGCACTGTGGACAGGGATGTGGGTGCAATCTGGCACTGTGGACAGGGATGTGGGTGCAATCTGGCACTGTGGACAGGGATGAGGGGGCAATCTGGCACTGTGGACAGGGATGTGGGTGCAATCTGGCACTGTGGAAAGGGATGTGGGTGCAATCTGGCACTGTGGACAGGGATGTGGGGCAATCTAGCACTGTGGACAGGGGTGTGGGGGCAATCAGGCACTGTGGACAGGGATGTGGGTGCAATCTGGCACTGTGGACAGGGATGTGGGTGTAATATGGCACTGTGGACATGGATGTGGGTGCAATCTGACACTGTGAACAGGGATGTGGGTGCAATATGGCACTGTGGACAGGGATGTGGGTGTAATCTGGCACTGTGGACAGGGATGTGGGTGCAATCTGGCACTGTGGACAGGGATGTGGGTGCAATCTGGCACTGTGGACAGGGATGAGGGAGCAATCTGGCACTGCGGACAGGGATGTGAGTGCAATCTGGCACTGTGGAAAGGGATGTGGGTGCAATCTGGCACTGTGGACAGGGATGTGGGGCAATCTAGCACTGTGGACAGGGGTGTGGGGGCAATCAGGCACTGTGGACAGGGATGAGGGGGCAATCTGGTACTGTGGACAGGGGTGTGGAGGCAATCTGGCACTGTGGACAGGGATGTGGAGGCAATCTGGCACTGTGGACAGGGATGTGGGTGAAATCTGGCACTGTGGACAGGGATGTGGGTGTAATCTGGCACTGTGGACATGGATGTGGGTGCAATCTGACACTGTGGACAGGGATGTGGGTGCAATCTGGTACTGTGGACAGGGATGTGGGTGTAATCTGGCACTGTGGACAGGGATGTGGGTGCAATCTGGCACTGTGGACAGGGATGTGGGTGCAATCTGGCACTGTGGACAGGGATGTGGGTGCAATCTGGCACTGTGGACAGGGATGTGGGTGCAGTCTGCTTTAGTGGTAAACTTTTGCAATGAAGGGATTGGGGTGCATGAGTTTAGTCCTAAATACTGGATAAAACACCAAGCAAAATTCAGGTGTGATTTATAATGGATCATATCATTCAATTGTGTTTTCCTCCTGTATATGTAACTTTCTCTGCTTTCTTTATAAAATAAACATAAGTCCTCTTGTTGCGACAGTAAGATACACAATCGGAAATCCTGTTAACCTTGCTCCAGATATTTCATTTATTCTCAGCCATTTTGCACGCTGTAAGTAGTGCAATGTGTAAAATGTATTGATGTCAGCAGAGCAGCCAACACCTGTCATTTTCTCACATTTCCTACAAGCTGCAAATGCGATATGTGTAGCCGTCTATATTTGCTTTACGAATTTCACATAACGAAGCGGGAAACATATCATGTTATAGGAAGACATGAGATAGCACATTGCATTCTGCTCCACCGGTCACAGCGGCAATAGGATTTCCTACAGTATGGCTCTTCATTCACTACTTCCAGTTCAGCAGAATTAGCTCCTGCCTGTGTCTGTCGGCTGTTATCCTAAGGAAGTGATGAAGACATCTTTGAATGTGAGCAGCCAGTCTTCTTCAGGAAGCCAAGATCGAGCTCTCGATGTGCCCACTCATTTCACGCATTTTCCCGCTGGTCAGCCTCCATGGCTCATTCCTGCTCTCTAATTTCTTCCTATCATTTCTCTTGCATCAATGAGTCCAAGTAAATACAAATGTGCCTAATATTCACAAATAACAGACCACTCGGCGCTAATGTGAAGGTGCAGTTTTATTCCAGCGCGTATGGCAATGTTTTGATCCACTTGAGTCTTTGCCAAGCCTTTACCACGGCTTGCCAAAGACCCAGGGCAGTCGAAACGTTGTCATGCTGGAATAGAACTACACCTCAAATTAGCGCAAAGCAGTTTGTCTGCAGCGGCGTATCGTGCCCCTGAGTGACAGGTGTGCTGGCAGTCCGGAGCACGCCTGTCACTCAGGGGTACAATGTATCTTGTGTATTTCTGGGGGTTTATGCAGCGCTGTATTTAGCGGGAAGCAAACAAGGCAAGTGCTTAGGGCGCATGTATTGGGGGTGATAGGGACATGTATTGGAGGTGATGGGGACATGTACAGACGTGATGGAGATATGTATTGTGTTTGATAGGGGCATGTATTAGGGTGATTGGGACATTTATTGGGG
This sequence comes from Pelodytes ibericus, assembly GCA_036172795.1. Lineage (NCBI taxonomy): Eukaryota > Metazoa > Chordata > Amphibia > Anura > Pelodytidae > Pelodytes > Pelodytes ibericus. The sequence continues at coordinate 207,235,343 of CM069861.1, forward strand.
GTGATGGGAACATGTATTGGGAGTGATGGGACATGTATTGGGGTGATGGGGACATGTATTGGCAGTGATGGGGGGAAGGTATTGGTGGTGATGGGGACATTTATTGGGGTGATGGGAACATGTATTGGGAGTGATGTGACATGTATTGGGGTGATGGGGACATGTATTGGCAGTGATGGGGGCATGTATTGGTGGTGATGGGGGCATGTATTGGGGTTGATGGGGGCATGTATAGGGTTGATGGGGGGCATGTATAGGGGTGTTGGGGACATGTATTGGAGGTGATGGGGACATGTACTGAGGTGATGGGGACATGTACTGAGGTGATGGGGACTTGTGTTGTGGATGATTAAGACATGCATTGGGGTTGATGGGGGCATGTATAGGGCTGATGGGGGCATGTATTGGGGTGAAGGGGACGTGATGAGGTCATGGGGGACATGTGATGGGGTATTTAATGTGTGTGCATGTGGGTGATGTAATGGGGTGATGGGGGCATGTATTGAGGTGATGGGGCATGTATTGGGGGTGATAGGGACATGTATTAGGGTGATGGGGGCATGTATTGGGGGTGATGGGGGCTTATAATTGGGGTGAAGGGGGTATTTAATGGGGGTGACGGGGACATGTATTGGGGTGATGGGGACATGTATTGGGGTGATGGGGACATGTATTGGGGGTGATGGGGGCATGTATTGGGGGTGATGGGGGCATGTAATGGTGGTGATGGGGGCATCTATTGGGGTGATGGAGGCATGTGATAGGGTAATGGAGCATGTGATGGGGACATGTTATGGGTCATTTAATGTGTGTGCATGTGGCTGATGGGGCATTTAATGTGTGTGCATGTGGGTGATGGGGCATGTTATGGGGTAATGTATAGGGCTAATGGAGGCATGTATTGAGGCTGATGGGGGCATGTATTGGGGGTGCTGGAGACATGTATTGGGGGTGCTGGGGATATGTATTGGGGTGATGGGGACATGTAATAGTGGTGATGGGGGCATCTATTGGGGTGATGGAGGCATGTATTGGGGGTGATGGGGGCATGTATTGGGGGTGCTGGAGACATGTATTGGGGGTGCTGGGGATATGTATTGGGGTGATGGGGACATGTAATGGTGGTGATGGGGGCATCTATTGGGGTGATGGAGGCATGTGATAGGGTGATAGAGCATGTGATGGGGACATGTTATGGGAGCATGAACTGGGGGTGATGGAGCATTTAATGTGTGGGTGATGGGGCATGTGCAACGTGGGTAGGGGGGGGTGCCCAAATGTTGCCTGCCTAGGGCAGCACAAAACCCAGATACACCACTGGGTTTATGTGCTGCGAACAGACAGCACACAAACCCCACGAAATACACAAAATACATCCGAGGGGCATAAGAGTTAAAGTTAGGATTAAAGTTATGATTGGGGTCAAAATTCATATAAGTATCTTGGCATGTGGCTAGATCCAAACTTATCTTTTGGTCTCCATATTGATAAGCTCGTGTCAAAGCTATATCCTAGGATTGGCTTTCTATATAGAAACAAATCTAACCTAGATTCCACGGTAAGGAAACGTATTGTGCAGCAAATGTTAATGCCGATCTTAGATTATGGAGATGTTGTGTATGATTCTGCCCCGCAGACCCATCTTGGTAAACTGGACACTATGTACAATACATTGTGTCGTTTTGCGCTACAGTGCGATTATAACACGCATCACTGTAAAATGTTAAAAGAGTTAAATTGGCTGACGCTTGCCTCCAGGCTTGCTCTCCACCTAGCTTGCTTAGTGCATAACCACTTCTCTGGAACGCTCCCCCCCTACCTGAGCGGCATGCTCGCTCTTACTCCCTGCACATCACACAATCTCAGATCCTGCACCAACCCTTCACTAGCGATTCCCCACTTCAAAAAGGAAGCAGGTAGAGGTGCGTTCTCTTTCAGAGCTCCTCATATGTGGAATCAGCCTTCCTGTTTCTGCCAAATCATCATCTACTCTAAGATCCCTGAAAATAAGTATCTCCCAAATCCTCACAACAGATTGTACCTGTTATTAGTTTACAAACTCTTTTGTATACTGTACATGTTGTTCGTTTTTGTATCAATAATGATTTACCCTGTATGTTCCCCTTCCAACTTGTTTAATATATATATGTATGTATGTATTTTTGAATCTACTGTTAAATGTGTAACTCTGTGTAACTCCATTCTGGACTGGGTCCCCAGGACATACTTGAAAACGAGAGAAATCTCAATGTATTTTTCCTGGTAAAACACTTTCTAAATAAAATAAAAAATAAAATAAAAGTAGGAGAAAATGGTTGGTAAACCAAATAAACACTACTTTTTTATTGCCCTATAACATGGGAAAAAAACCAGAAAAGGGTGTGAACATGGTATATTTCTAAAATCCAGACAAAATCGAGAATCTATTTAGATTGTTTTTTTTTTTTTACCATTTATAATGTGTTGAAGATTTTTCAGGTCGAAGTTAGAAAAAGTGTGTTTTTAAAAATAAAAAACACACAAACACTACAGAAAGGTTAAAACTGCCCATGTTAGCAAGGGAAAGACACAGCACTGTGCACTCCTGGCTTCAGATGCCAGCACTGACCAGCACTTCAACACATGCACAATAGTGCTGTCACTAGGGTTTCCACCTTTTCATTAAAAAAAATACTGGCCATGTTTGTGGGTGGAGCCAAAAAGGGTGGAGTCATGAAGGGTGGAGCCACAACACGGGTTCATCCACTCAATGTCCTTCTCAGATTGAGTTTCAGGCTCCTCGGTACAGTTACCAGGTGCCTGGAGCTCATTTCTCATTTTCATTATCAATATATTTCTCACTGGCATGATAAATATATATATATATCATGCAAATAAGCTGACACATACACACACACAAAAGCTCTCTCTCACAAAAGCTGTCACAAACACACACACATGTCATATGGGAGGTGGGAAGTGGGAACTGTGTACAACATGGAGGTACCTGGGGGTTTAGGACAGGGGTTCAATGCAACGGCAGCATCTCCGAGTCACTATCAGTCTTCTACCCCACAGGCAATTCAGCAAGTCCGTCAAACATACAAAGATCAGACCTGCACACTGAATATTTCATTAAAGGAATAGTTTTTATTGGTAAATATATAACTATATTAATAGTTTGTCAAATTCATTATGAAAAAAGGAGAAAAAAAAAAACCTGAACAAAATAGGAAAAATGTGAGAAAAAAAAAAAAAAAAGTAAAACATAGTAAAAAGAGATGAAGCAACCACAATTGTAAATTAACAAAAAAAAAAAAAACAGGACAGATTAGGAAGCCAAAATGAAACTGAAAAATAAAATATGAGAAGTATTTGAAATTGTAAATAGACAATAAGGCAGCCAAAATTAAGCAGACAAAAAAAAAATAATATAATGGCTTAAAAATGCAAAGAAAAAAAATCAAAAGAATGAAGAAGCAGCAGAAAGCTGCTGAATAGGAATATTTTTTTTTCCAACTTGACTACATTAGTTTGACATTCCCTGGTCAAGTATTTCCTCTTGATTTTAAACCTGTGTTCAAGGCTTGCTCTACCTTACGTAACTCTATTCCCTGTACCAAGTGCTGCCTATATTGTTAAAGGGTCTGTATCACCTAAATATTGTTTTTACTGTGAATGCAGAGCATAACAAATGATTGAAAATGATCTATGCGTTGTATTAGCAAAACTGCAAGCAAATGCCTAAATTAGGAGAGAAATATGTTTTGAATGTGTGTGTAGAGTCTCCTGTTTATGACATCACATGTGGCCTGATATGCAAATTACACATTTCCCAATGAAAAAAAGTTCATTTGCATACCGTGCCACAGGTGATGTCATAAACAGAAGACTCCGCACATTTAAAACACATTTTTCTCCTAATTTAGACATTTGCTTGCAGTTTTGCTCACACAATGTATAGATCATTTTCAATCATTTTTTAAGCTCTACATTCACAGTTCACACAATATTCAGATGATACAGCAGGCCCTTTAATGCTATTTAAAGCAATCAGCACCACTTAGTGGTTTTTTTGTGGCATTACACTTAAAGGATAACTGCTGTATGGAAAAAAAACCCAGACGAATTAATACATATTATAGCTGATAGAAATTCTGCATACGTCCGTGCCCGTGGGAAAAAGGAAACAAAGAAAATATGGCCGCTGTCAACACCCAAAGGAGAATCCCAACGCCTGAAAAAAGGGGGATTATCCTGGCAAAACAGCGACTCAAGAGAAGAAAGAACCCTAAAAATTAATACAATTTAATATATAAAAATACAAATGCATTATTAAGAGGTTAATAGAAAACTGTATTTTAAATGTGTCTGTGGTGTCTACTGATTGTGACATCACCTTGATATGCTTGATAATGTTGGTCATCGGGAACCATGTGACTGTCTCCGTCTGAGACGTCAAGTGTGACTCTAATGGAAAATGCTGCTTTGGGCCTTCCAGGAAAAACTGGACCCAGGACAGCTGTCCCATGTGCCCTGCGTTAAAAACGGCCCTGTACATGCAAATTACACGTTTCCCACTAAAAGTTGGCTCATTTGCATTTCAAGTCATAGGTGATGTCATAAACAGGATAATGAAACGGAGATGTGGTCAACCCAGCTAAGGAATTTGATAAAACACACAAACAAAAGTGCAGAAAGTCACTCACACCGGCAAACTAATACACTGGCAAACTAATACACTGGCAAACTAATACACCGGCAAACTAATACACTGGCAAACTAATACACTGGCAAACTAATACACTGGCAAACTAATACACCGGCAAACTAATACACCGGCAAACTAATACACCGGCAAACTAATACACCGCCGGCAAACTAATACACTGGCAAACTAATACACTGGCAAACTAATACACCGCCGGCAAACGAATACACTGGCAAACTAATACACCGGCAAACTAATACACCGCCGGCAAACTAATACACTGGCAAACTAATACACCGCCGGCAAACGAATACACCGGCAAACGAATACACCGGCAAACTAATACACCGGCAAACTAATACACCGGCAAACTAATACATTTTCTATATAACTTTTTGTCAGCAGGGATTGGAGGGGCAGAATAGTTGTATGATGTCACTGCACTTTGAGGCTGCTGAATGGCTCCCCATACATAGGGTTGCCACCTTTTCTACTTAAAAAAAAAAAAAACCCCGGCCATGCTACTGTTTCCATACACTTTGGCCTCAATCCAATTTTTTTACAGGCCCGCCGGTAAAATACCGGCCAGGTGGCAGATGCTGGAGAGTCACATTTTGTGTTTGAGCTACTGATAATATGGTTTTTAAGTTAAGGTTTGCAAAAACTAAAACAAAATGTGGATGCAATATACATATTTATTTTTAAAGGGACACTACCACTTAAGATACATAAGATGTAACTAGATAACCTGGTCATTTAGAACAAGCTCATATATAAATAATTTGCCACTGTTTTATTGTTTTTTTATATGGTTGAATTAATTGCATATAAAAGGAAAAATAAAATTACCGTATTTGCTCGATTATAAGACAAGGTTTTTTCAGAAAAAAAAATCTGAAAACTACCCCTCGTTTTATAATCGAGGTCTCTTATAATCTGACCTCAAATTGAGGTCAGATTATAAGACATGGATCCAGGTCCCCAGCAGAGCTGCAGGGGACCTGGATCCCCCTCTCTGACAGCAGGGGAAGTCTGCACGATGAGCGCAGATCTCCCCTGCTTCCGCCCGGCACGACCGCCGGGGCTTCTGTGAAGAAGCCGGGTACTTCCGCTTTCGTCACAGAAGTCCCGGCGAGCGTGCTGGGCGGCAGCAGGGGAGTCTGCGCTCGTCGCGCAGACATCCTCTGCTGCCCCACTAGCCACCAGGGAGAATCGGGATGCAACCAGCTGTCCGTCATAATAGACTGCTGTGTCGGGCAACATGGAGGATGTCTGCACGTATCGTGTAGACATCCCCCGGCTGCCCCCACTAGCCACCAGGGATCCAGTTAAAGGTGAGGGGGAGGGAGGGGGCCGAGAGACAAGGGGAGGGGTGGGACAGAGAAACAAGGGGAGGGAGGGGGCAGAGACAGAGTTAAGGGGAGGGAGGGGGTTAAGAGACAGAGACAAGGGGAGGGAAGGGGTTAAGAGACAGAGACAAGGGGAGTGAGGGGGTTAAGAGACAGAGACAAGGGGAGGGAAGGGGTTAAGAGACAGAGACAAGGGGAGGGAAGGGGTTAAGAGACAGAGACAAGGGGAGTGAGGAAGTTAAGAGACAGAGACAAGGGGAGTGAGGGGGTTAAGATACAGAGACAAGGGGAGTGAGGGGGTTAAGAGACAGAGACAAGGGGAGGGAGGGGGTTAAGAGACAGACAAGGGGAGGGGGGAGAGAGAGCCAACACTAAGGGGAGGAGAGAGAGAAAAATGGGGGCAAGGGAAAGAGAAAGGCTGCATTGGCACATAAAAAGAAATAAAAACTAGAAATACATTTTTTGATATCTTAATTTTTTATTAAAAAAGCAATTTACATGTGAATATATACAAGTTGAACTTTTTTCCTATAGGGTAGTCTTATATTCAGGCTTTTAGTTTTTTTCCTAATGGAATATCCAAAGTTTGGGGGGTTGTCTTATAATCAGGGTAGTCTTATAATCGAGCAAATACGGTAAGTGTTTATCTCCTGGCTCCATTTTGGGAATATTTCCCATGATGCAACACCGTCCAGAATCTTGCAGCCAGGCTCAATTTACAACTGTGGTCAAAGCCTGCATGATGATGTCATGATACTCCCCCGCTCTCTTACTGGCTCCTGTGTATCACTAGTGGGCAGGACTAGGTGGCTGTGTACAGCTTTTTTTTACCTGCCTTCCAGCACAAAGAGAGAAGATTGACCTGATCAAACTGGATCATAACTCTGACCCCTTGTGATGTAATAGTTACATTACCCGCCCATTCAATGAGTCAGAATTCTGACTTATAGACTGCATTCTGTGTTCCCAGCCCCAATGTGACATACTAGTGCTGTAAAGTCACTGGGGGGTTGCACCCAAAAACACTATATGTCACAAAATGGTGGCGCCCAGTCACACTTGTTTAGTAACATATTTCATAAAATAAACTTGCATAACAAAAACAAAAGACAAATCTGAAACCAACAATGCAAAATAAAAAAAGAAATAAAACTTTTCCATTTTTGGGTGGGAGTGTCCCTTTAAAGTGTAAATTGTCATATTTAATATATGCGGTGAGACGGCAACAGGACCTAAGAATGAATACAATTTAATACATCAAATTAAAACGGTTGGGTGTTATGCAACTTAATGGTGTTCATTTATTGAAATGAAGGATGAAACTCTGAGTATGCAAGAATTCCCAGGCCGGCTTCATGCTTGTTACATTATCTCACCAACCCCACTGTCAGTAATAATAAAGGTGTTATTATTAGAGAGCAATGCCTCTTCAGACCTGTGCTGGTACACGTTTAAGCTGCAAGCCTGTATGTTACCAGATACATGTGCCTGAAAAGCCTATAGTGTCCGTACATGTTCACCAGTCTCCATGGCAAAGTCTGTGAAGGTCCATAGAACATCATTACATTGTCCGTCACAGACCCCAGTATTTGCCCTGGTAACCAGCCAATGGTTTATTTTGGCCTAGGCCGCTGGCTACACATAATAGATAAGCACAGCGTGAGGGGTGAGGTTTGTTCCTTCTCCGCCCCCTCACGCTCGGCGGATTATTTAAAGTTTTATCTGTCCATGACATATGGCACACATATTCGGCAGGGATTTAGAAAAGCTATTAGGTGACAAATATGGCAGAGACAAGCTGTTTGGGCATCAAGCTGGCAGACAAGCTGTTTGGGCACCAAGATGGCAGAGACAAGCTGTTTGGGCACCAAGATGGTAGAGACAAGCTGTTTGGGCACCAAGATGGCAGAGACAAGCTGTTTGGGCACCAAGATGGGAGAGACAAGCTGTTTGGGCACCAAGATGGCAGAGACAAGCTGTTTGGGCACCAAGAGTGCAGAGACAAGCTGTTTGGGCACCAAGATGGCAGAGACAAGCTGTTTGGGCACCAAGATGGCAGATACAAGCTGTTTGGGCACCAAGATGGCAGATACAAGCTGTTTGGGCACCAAGATGGTAGAGACAAGCTGTTTGGGCACCAAGATGGTAGAGACAAGCTGTTTGGGCACCAAGATGGCAGATACAAGCTGTTTGGGCACCAAGATGGTAGAGACAAGCTGTTAGGCATCACAGAAATTCTAGTTGCGCACAGAAATGGCACTGATAAGTTGTTTGAATATTGAGGGGGGGGGGGGGGGGAGTTTAGTCTGGTCAGCACAAACCTTAAATACAATCACAGTAATCAGCCCTGCTGATCAGAAAGGCTTTGGTTGCAAGTCTAGAGCTCAGAGATCTGGTGTAAGCATTATGGGACCTGTAGTACACAATATCTGGAACGCCCAAGCTGGAACCTGGCCAAGACCAAAATATGACCTTGTTATCCAGCTTGCTGAGCATCATGGGAAATGAGGTCAACAAGGCATTCTAACACCCATTATCTCTGCTCTCTCTTACATGTAACTTGCAGGGCTGCTAAGTACCACGAGGTCCTCCCGACGCCAGAGGACGCTGTGCAGAACCCCATGCCGCCGATGCATTCCTCCCAACACCAGATGGCGCTGTGCCGTCCTCTCAGCTCCGTGACCCTGCTCTCTGATCACACGCCGTGCTCTGCGCGTCACTAGCCACAACAAGCGGCCCCTGACTCCCGCTTCAACCACTCGTACCGCCTGGTCAGCTCTCCTGTGAGCCCGGACACGCCGCCAAGATGCCGCGGATTATGATAAAGGGAGGGGTGTGGAGGAACACGGAGGTGAGGGGACAGGGACCTGGAGCACGCTGGACTGGGCAAACGGCTGCAACTCCTATCATTCACAGCCAGCTCTGCTTTTGGTGCAACAGTTCCCATTATGCACTCCCCAGTTACTATGATAAGCAGCAACCAATGTTTCTGGGGTTGCAATTCCCATCATCCACAGCCAGCCACACAAGTGTGCTGCAAACTACCCAAACAGCTCTGCTGTAGAGCAGCAATTCCCATCATCCACAGCCAGCCACACTAGTGTGCTGCAACCTACCTCACCCAACTCTGCTGTAGAGCAGCAATTCCCATCATCCACAGCCAGGAACACTAGTGTGCTGCAACCTACCTCACCCAACTCTGCTGTAGAGCAGCAATTCCCATCATCCACAGCCAGGCACACTAGTGTGCTGCAACCTACCTCACCCAACTCTGCTGTAGAGCAGCAATTCCCATCATCCACAGCCAGGCACACTAGTGTGCTGCAACCTACCTCACCCAACTCTGCTGTAGAGCAGCAATTCCCATCATCCACAGTCAGTTGCACTGCAGCCTACTTCACCAACAGCCAGCTACAAACTACATCACCAATAGGCAGTTCGGCTGCAACTCACATTATTCATAGCCAGCCCTGTTGCTGCGCATGAAATTCTATCGTCCACAGCCTGCTTTGCTGTAACAAAAATGATTGCTATGCTCACCTCGCACCTAGTTGGCCCTGAGTTTGGACTCTCCTCCTTTATCACACGTTATGCTATAATACGTTGAAGCATCATTTATTAATAGGCAAGCATTTTTATTCACAATGAGTTAATAACGCATGGCAGTAATGTATATCTTCCTCTTGTCCTGACACTCTGTGTGGTGTAATGCATCGTAGGATTGCCATTAGTGCACTATTGGTGCAAGTCACACTTACCGGCACTATATGCACTACTATCAACCGGCAGACCAAGATACAGATATGAACAGAAAATGTTTGCTAGATTAGCTTTTCATTTTCAGCATCGTGAGTTTGATAACTATTACAAGAGCGAAGAACCTTTTCCATATATGTAAAACCGTTTCTGTCTGTTGTATACATACCATACAGGCGCAAGAGTCCAGACCTGGAAATCAAGATTGACCCCTTCCGGCCCGGAGGATGTTCTATGCTGTCCTAAATTTCAGTCCCCAAAAGTTTGTAGGACGGCATAGAATGCTTCCCGCGGTGAGCTCTGTGCTTATACCGCTGCAGGCACTTGCAGCGGGTACGCCTCTGTGAGATGAGGCCACTTTGAGTTGCCTCAGTCTGACATAGAAGTGTCCAAAGAGTAACAGATCACTGCGGCTCCCCGCGATGAGCTGTGCTGAGGAGGATCCCGCTGCAGGGACTTGCTGTGGGGTCAACACTGTCAGATGAAGCAAGTTTGCGTGGTCTCAGTCTGACATGTAAAATGTAGCTGACATTCAAGGGGTGCGCTGGCTACATCACACGTGACGACTTTCCGTCAGGGACCCACAGGTTCTGTAAACACCCTGATCAGGTCTCTCTACCTGTATGTCTCTTGGCCGTTATGGCCAGTATTTAATGATTTGTGATGGTTAATTGCTTTAAATATATTGTATTTTCTTCTCTTTCCCTCTCTAAAGGATGAAATTCTCAAAGCAGCGGTTATGAAATATGGCAAAAATCAGTGGTCTCGTATTGCTTCTCTCTTACACCGGAAATCTGCCAAGCAGTGTAAAGCACGATGGTATGTAAACTACAAGTGGTTTTATATAAAGAGCAGGATGTATTGATGATTTGTTGGTACACCTGGAAAATCTATATTATATTATCTGCATTATATTATATAGGGACATGATTAAAGGGACATTCATCTCCTGGAAGTGAGAATACTTTCTCATTTCAGTAGCCCTAACCCCACTAGCATTCGTTTGTTTGTTTGTTTATAGATTAAATATTCCTAGAGGACCACTGACAGTCACTGGTCTTCTATGGAATAAGCTTTTTTTATTTTATACAGTTTTTTAAAAAAAAAATTTAACTCTAGTGTTAGAAGAGAAACATTTTTTATTTCTTTTCAAATTTTTTTTAATTATTTTTTTTAGATCAATTTATTTTTATTGAACCCTAACCATAGGCAAATAATAAAAAAATAAAAAAAACTCTGCGGGTGCTTGGGGTACCATGGGAAGACTGCGAAGTCTATCCTTAGTCACTCCCTGCCCCACTATCACTGTGGGAGAAACTATAGCTGTCAAAGCAGGCACTTGCTTTGACCACTATAAACAACCAGTCATGTGATTGGGTATTTCCTGGGGGGCTCAGCAGACATGGCTGAACTGCCTCGCTACTGAGGCACTTTGCCATGTCAGTTTTACCGCTATCACAGTATGTCAGCATGCATATGGTGGTTGGGAAGAGGAGAACCGCGCTGCTTGACGGCAGGAGGGCTAAATGTAGAAAAAACAAAACACAACTTGCTGGCGCCTGGAACCGCATGTGACAGGCATTAGTCCAATAGGAATTAAGCATCCTCGTAAATATATCCCATAAATATGAATATATTATACATTTGTTTAAACCAGGTATGAATGGCTCGACCCGAGCATCAAAAAGACAGAATGGTCCCGTGAGGAAGAGGAGAAATTACTACACTTGGCCAAGCTGATGCCCACTCAGTGGAGGACGATCGCACCCATCATTGGCAGAACAGCTGCCCAGTGTCTGGAACATTACGAATTCCTATTGTAAGTGAAGCATCAACCGATCCCTCACAAGCATGTTCCAGTGGTAGAACTGACTAAATGCACTGTGTGCTGGTGGGACAGAGAACAGCTACATGCCCTGCTGTGTTTGTATCCACAGGCATCCCTGCTGTGTTTGTATCCACAGGCATTTGATTGCTGTTCACTTCATTATAGAATTCAGACAGGCCTGTCCCTTTTCTATACCGAGGTGGTTTGTAGGCTTGTTATAGTGTCATCAGATGTCATAGTGTGCACCTCATTGCACCACAGCAAGGATTCGCAACCTTGGTATTGTGAAAGAGACTCAGATCATTAGGGCATTGGTCATTATTTGGCGGTGGAGACTGAATCTCTATTAAGAGCAAGTGAAGGAAAGGAACTGATGATGCATATGGGCTGTATATATATATATACATACACACACACCTCCATGGCTTAACCAATATCTATACATTGTGTAAGCAGAATTGCAAGAAATAAGCATATGTTTTGACATGCATTTTTAAGCCGGGCAGCTTTTATGTTTCCCATTGGTAAGTAGTTTTTCTCTTAATCTATACATTTTCTTTCAATTCTGCTAACACAATGTTTAGATGATTTGTGATCTTTTGGGACGTCTGTTACCCCCTCGCCGAAACCCCCCCCCCCCCCCCCCAATACTTGACCTTTGAGCAATTTGTAACTCAAAATGGCTACTTTACAATTTAATGCAATGTTGGTGTTAAAATGAGTGAAACGGACTGTGTCCTGTCTTATTCCAGAGATAAAGCCGCACAAAGGGATAATGAAGAGGAGACGGCAGACGATCCCCGGAAACTTAAACCTGGAGAAATTGATCCGAATCCTGAAACCAAGCCGGCCAGACCAGATCCAGTGGATATGGATGAAGGTACCGTGATATATATTTTTATTTCCTATCAATGGGACTCGCGCAACAGGAAGTAGACATGTTGTTTTAGAATCTTCATTCACTTTTTTTAGATGAAGGAATATTTTCTGTCCCAACATGTCCTCCCCCTCCCCCCGTGAGGTTTTTTTTTTTTTTAAATATCAACCATCTACAATTCATGTAATCGATCAATTGAACACAACTGATCTGCCTCACCACCCAGGTTTTTAATTCTTTTTGCAGTCTTTCATGTACAAATGCAGCACAAATCTCAGTGACTTTGTTTCATGGAGCTTAACACTGCACCTGTGAATGAGGCTGGGAGCGTCACACTACATGCTTCCCAGTCCATTGTTTTATGGCAGCTTTATATCCATGTCTATCTATAGATGAGGCGTGAACCAGGGACAATCTGGAATATTTTTGGATACTCCGGGATAGTATCCGGGTACAAATGACTCCTGCAGCCAATCAAAAAAAAAAAAAAAATTGGGTTACCAACTGTTTTAACTTTTATTATCTTTATATTATTCAATTGGTAATAAAATTGCCGTGACTGCTTCCACAAGCCTGTTTGATAGTTTTATTGCTTTAAGGATATAAAGCACCTAAATATAATTTAGATTATATTATTATTATTATTTGATTATTATTTGAATGTAGATAAATTACATTGGCAGAATTACAAGTAAAACACATTAACAGAGAAATGTTTTTTTAAATGTCTGCTGTCTCCTTCTTATGACATCACTTGTGTCTTGATATTCAAATGACCTAACTTTCAATGGCAAACAAGTAATTATTCAAATTAAGGCTCAAGGTGATGTCTTAAACAGAAGACACCACGGACACATTTAAAGACATTTTTCTCTGTAAGAAGTTTATTTTTGATGTGTTTTTATACATTTATGGCGTCAACAATGTTTTTAGGTTTGCAGATCCCCCTTTAAATGATTGAAAACAGTGATGGTTAAAAGGGTGTAACACATGGTTAATATATCATATAAAACTGAAACCGTTTGTCTGAATTCCAGATGAGCTGGAGATGCTTTCGGAAGCCAGGGCCCGTCTTGCAAATACTCAAGGAAAAAAAGCAAAGCGGAAAGCCAGGGAAAAACAATTGGAAGAAGCAAGGTATATCCACACGCCATTTTGTGTACTTTCCCTACGCTCCTATTTCATCTAAACCATTCATTAGAAGATGAACTGCCAAACATCAGGCATTAATGGCAAAGAAAATACTTATGCTTGCTTGCCTATCTTTACAACACCACTCTTAATTAAACCAATGCAAAAATGGTCAACGGCTTTCTCACTTTTTAATTATTCTTTCTCTCTGGTATCATCAGATATCACTGATAATGTAGGTTTGAAATCAAGCACTCTGGCACTTGCTTTTCTCTGTCTGTGGGTGTGGTCTGCCAGACTGACATTAGCAAAGATATACCTGTGAGATTGACAGACCAATAAGAGAGCTTGTCTACAATAGACCATCCCTGTTTGAACAATCCAGTAAACAAATCTACAAGTACTTGTTTTTTCTCCTATATACCAAGTGGTATCTTACACCACTTATACTGCATTGTGTACTCTTTCCTAAGCTTTGGGAACAGCTACACTTTATAGCAGTGGTTTCAATTTCCTCTTTTTCTTCTTCAGTGTTTGTTTCTATATTATCTGCTCATGGCGCAGGTCTATACTCCATTCCTGATATCTTCTCAACAAAACCTGATGGAAAGATACAAATTCACTAAAAAGTGAGATGAACTTTTTTGTCTCACCAGTTAAGCTAATACATTGTACAGGGAAAACATAGAAACATAGAATGTGTCGGCAGATAAGAACCATTCGGTCCATCTAGTCTGCCCAATTTTTTTTGAGTACTTTTATTAGTCCCCCGTTCCCGGTCTTATAGCTAGGATAGCCTTGTGTCTATCCCACGCATGCTTAAACTCCTTCACTGTGTTTACCTCTACCACTTCTGCTGGAAGGCTAATCCATACATCCACTACCCTCTCAGTAAAGTAATACTTACTGATATTACTTTTAAATCGTTGCCCCTCTAATTTCAGACTATGTCCTCTAGTTTTGGTAGTTTTTCTTCTTTTAAATATACTCTCTTCCTTTACTGTGTTGATTCCCTTTATGTATATAAATGTTTCTATCATATCCCCCCTGTTACGTCTTTCCTCCAAGCTATACATGTTAAGATGCTTTAACCTTTCCTGGTAAGTTTTATCCTTCAACCCATGAACCATCCTAAGCACACTCACCAGGTTTGTCCCTGCACAATGTATAGCTAAAACTGGTGAAATGTTCATCTTAACTCACTTTCCCGTGATTAGACCCCACTTACAACCTAAACTTATACTGTAAAGGTAGAGAATATAAAATGCAAACAACCGCACAAATGGTATTTCGGTCAGTGCGGAAGCCACCACCTATCTAAAAATCTCAAACCATAGACAACATACACAGCATAATACAATTCATATGGTGCGGAAGTGTGCTTGTTTACACTCACATACACTTCCGATTTTTCAGAGCTTTCTCAAAGGTTCTCAGGATGTTTTCCTTGAGTTTTCTTTTGAGGGTTTCTTCTCCCTTTTGCCCTCCAATATGTGTGAGTAGAGAAGATACACAGGAACAAAGATCAAGTGAAAAATGTATCTTATAATTTAATAAAAGCAGTATATGCTTACATGTGTATATAGAAGTTTTCCAGCTTGCAATCCTTTACTTAATGGCACGCCAGCAAAAGGAGACAGAATTAAAACAGAAATAAGTTTAAAATCAACTATTAAATAAAATACAGTAAAACTGAGCCAATGTGTAAGATCCAGGGGATATAGTATCCAAATGGCGAGAAAAAGACACACTACGCATGTAACATAGTAATTTAGGTTGAAAAAAGACACAAGTCCATCAAGTTCAACCCTTCTACCCATCATTACAGCCTTTGATCCAAAAGAAGGCAAAAACCCCTAAGGAAGCTATTTCGAATTTTGCCTTCCTTCTTGACTCCAAGAGGCAATCAAATTCAATTTTTTAAGTCTCTCTTCATAACTAAGATCCTCCAATCCCCTTATTAATTTTGTAGCCCTCCTTTGCACTTTTTCTAGTTCCTTAATATCCTTTTTAAGGACTGGTGCCCAGAATTGTACAGCATATTCAAGGTCTTACCATTGATTTGTAAAGAGGCAAGATGATATCTTCCTCCCGTAGCGTGTCTTTTTCTCGCAATTTGTTTGCATTTTGTCTGTTCTGTCCACGTGTGGGTGCACACGTGTGACTCGATATGCAAAGGAAATCATTATCAATGGGGGAAAAAATGGGTCATTTGCATATCGAGCTACAAGTGATGTCATAAGCAGGAGCATCACAGATGCATTTAAAATGTTTCTGTTATTTCATGCATTTCTGCAAACATAATATATAGATCATTTTTCTTTTTGCATTCACAATATAGAAGGTTTAGGTTGGCGGAGACCCTTTAATTCCGGATTTTGCCGTATTCTTGTCAGTTCGCCATAGGTTTTGGTGAATAGGCTCCAGAGTGGGTCTCATGGTGTCGGCAGCTGAATGAATGATCCTGCATTATTTAGGTTGAAGCCTAGAGGTCTCTGGGCTGGAAAAAGTATGCATCACCTTAAGTAAATGTCATGCTCCCCACATTAGACTCTTTGTAAAAAATAACATTGGCTCCTATGAAATTACAGTTCAGAAGCAATTGGAAGGATGTGTCAAACTGATGTATAAAAAGAAACATTTTCCTCGTCCTTAATGGTTCTGCAAAGTACAAAAAATGGATTTGTAAAAAAAAAAAAAAATATTAACATTGATACCTGTGAGTTTTTCATTTCATCTTCAGTTTTCCTGTAGGAATAAGTTTTCATCTTGAATTGATATAAGCATACAGCTTTCCATTGCATCTTTCACCCTTTGCAAACTGCTGTACTCCAGTAAAAAGAAAGTTTCTCTGAAAGAAAACCAATGCAAGCACTGCACAAACCCATTGAAAGCATAGTTATCAACTCAGAACTTTTGAGATCCTTTGGTAGTTCTCGTCTCTTCCAGGATCCAGCAAAACATTCCATGTTTCTATGTTGTAACCAATGCACTAATGATATAAATCACTGTGAAATTCCGAAAGCATTAAACTGGCTGATGCTTGCTCCACACTCCTGCAAGCTTGCTGGAAAGCCTCTGTTTCACTTGACCAGCATGCTTACTCCAGCTCTCCGCACATCCCACAACCTCTGGTCCACACTACAAAAAAGCCGTTTTCTGAGGTGCCTTCTTTTCCAGAGCTCCTCGTATTTGTAGAATGAAAAGCCTCCCAGATACCATTAAACCATCCACTAGTCTAAAATAGCAGATAAAAACTGTCCCTGGAGGAGCGCCGAACAGAACCTGTTAGTATATTACAACCTTTATTTATTTATTTATTTAGAAAGTGTTTTACCAGGAAGAATACATTGAGATTTCTCTCGTTTTCAAGTATGTCCTGGGGAGCCAGTCCAGAATGGAATTAATTAGTTACACGTTTACCAGCAGATTAAAAAAAGAATTCATACATACATATATTTAAACAAGTTGGAAGGAGAACATACAGAGTAAATCATTATTTATATAAAAAGGAATATGTACAGTATACAAAGGAGCTTGTAAACTAATCTGTTTTGAGGTTTTTGGAGACACTCATTCTCAGGGATTTTAGACTAGATGATTTGGCAGATTCAGGGAGGCTGATTCCACATATGAGGAGCTCTGAAAGAGAACGCACCTCGACTTGCTTCATTTTTGAAGTGAGGGATTGCTAGTGAAGGGTTGGTGCAGGATCTGAGATTGTAGGATATGCGGGGAGTAAGAGTGAGCATGCCGCTCAGGTGGGGGGTAGCTTTTCAGAGAAGTGGTTATGCACTAAGCAAGGTAGGTGGAGAGTGCGCCTGTTTAACATTTTACAGTGATGATTGTTATAATCTCACTGTAGTGCAAAACGACACAATGTATTGTACAGAGTGTCGAGATTACCAAGATGGGTCTGCGGGGCAGAATCATACACAACATCTTTTTATAAATATATTGGACCAATTTATTATTCCTTTTATGTGTAAATCTGTACGTACTTTATCTGTATAACTATATAAGGATATGCTGAAAAACCAGAGAAATCTGGATGTATGCTTCCTAAAACACTTTATAAATAAAAAATATTTAGGCCCTCCCTTATCTTCATTTGGCTTAGTGACACCAATGCCATATGGCCTCCTTTGTGATTGACAGGCGCCTCGCAGCTCTTCAGAAGAGGAGGGAGCTCCGTGCCGCGGGAATCGAAATCCAGAAGAAGAGGAAAAAAAAACGGGGAGTGGACTACAATGCAGAAATCCCGTTTCAAAAGAAGCCAGCCCCGGGATTTTACGATACCTCGGAGGAAAATTACGATGCTCTTAACGCAGACTTTAGGAAACTGCGTCAGCAGGACTTGGACGGAGAGCTAAGATCGTAAGTTACTAATTATTTGTGAAGGACCAATGTTCAATAGCACCAATAAGGCTAAACATTTTTTTTTAAATAAATTATTTGTATAGACACTGCTGCTTTTTTGTTTTGGAATAAAATGTTTTATTACTTTTGCTCAGTTACGTGTTGGAGATCTTGCTTGCGTGGCCATACCCAGAATTCCTAGCAGTGGGTATCTATGGGGCAAAAAAAAAATTCAACAATGCTCTCCGGCACTTCTTCCCAAACCAGACCTCAAGGAACCCCAGGATTTGGGGAAGACTCCCTTGTTTTTAAATGGGGAGAACTATCAAAGGTGGCCCATTTTGGTTCCTTGAGGATTGGTATCGGAACTATTATTCAGTAATGGTCAACCATTCTTTCACGCATTGTAACGATAGCGGGCCAATTATTTAGACATAAGTTGGCGCTCTTAAATGCTGTAAAATACTTTGTAATTTCTCGTTTTTATACAGTTTGGGCTGTAAGCTAACGCCCTTGTGAGTGGCATCTGAACTTTGGGCCTCCATCTGGCTAACTCTTCTCTAGTCCAACAAGCATGGTTTTTTTTTTTGGTTTTTTTTGCCACATGTTGATTTATTCATTGGGATAAAATACAGTCTGTTTATTTTTCCAGCCAAGACGTTAACAGATTAATTGATATTCGCTTTCACTTTGGGCGTGTTGGTTTAGAGAGAGCAGCGCTGTAAAAATATTTTCCCTGCTGTCAGTTCAGACGTCTCTCTCGCTCTCTCTCTCGCTCTCTCTCTCTCTCATGAAAGCCTGGAATGTGTCTCACTTGATAATCATCGTGAAGGCAAAAAAATCATTTTCCACTTGGAGCCCCCCATTTAAAACAAATATATAAACACGGTTTAAGACAAGACAGGGTTTGATTGTTTTATTTATGCCATCAACAGGGAAAAAGAAGCCAAAGAACGAAAGAAAGACAAGCAAAATATAAAAAGGAAGAAGGAGTCTGATTTGCCCTCGGCCATTCTTCAGACCACCGGCGGAGCTTCCCAACTCACTAAAAAGAGAAGCAAATTAGTTCTTCCCTCACCCCAGGTTTGTACGAGTCCTGTGACAATACAAAACAAAGTACTGTTGAACAACAGTTACATTTTTAGAACTTTCCTCCCCTACGACACTCATTATTTTTTTTTTTTTCAACATACCCAGAAATTCCTGTGTGACATATCGTGGTTTTTAAGGTGATATTATATACCCTCGCTGATGGTCTACCAAGTCTTTTACCTGTAAACCTTCATTGCAGAATCTAAATGTTCCTTTCCAGCCCATTTATGGTCTTACACAATGCAAAAAAAGATAAGGCTTTACTGGTTGTCTTAGAGCTTTGAATACTACAGACTTGTTAACAAAAAGCAGCATACATTCCATAAACTGAAATACATTAACGCCTTCAAAGTGACCTCACGTCTTTTGCCATTTGTTAAAACCGTCAGAGCGGTATGGCTTTCTGGTTTAGCCTAATGTTGGTGTTTGCTCATAATTTTTTATTTTTTTTTGTATTTTGTGATAAAAAAAAAAAATCACAATAATAAATATAATAGCAAATCTTAATTCCATAATTATAAGCATAAGATCAGGATACGCTAACAATCATAAAATTAATAACACAACATAACAAACAAGACATACCCAAATAGTTTTTTTTACTGGGGCGCACACCTGAGCAGAGCGGGAGGGGACAGGGAAGCGGTCTCGCTGATGTAGGGACCACACAGCTGTACTCGGACAGGAAAAAAAAAATAGAGAAAAAGCTACAGGCCCTACTAATGATTTAACCAGGGTTCCCAGATTTTATTATATTGGCTTAATCCGCTCTTCCGTATATATATTGCTTTTTCCATAATACATTGAAAATTCACTTGGTTCTTTATTTCTATGCTCATATTTTTTTTTTTTTTTATAACTTGATAATTCTCTTACGTTACGTGCCAGTAAATAAAAATAAAGTAGGGGCATACTAGATGGGCTGACTGGCTCTTCTCTGCCAACGCATTCTGTGTTTGTAAATGACAAACATAATGGCCAACTCCACCTTTACTGCACATTTCCTGGAGACAGGATTGATAATCTTTTCGGTATTTCCGTATAAAGGAATATAACTCCTATCAAGCATGCTCAATTCTTTGAATGCTTCACATGGATAATTCAAATCATTTTATGGCAGCTTTGCTTGTAACGTTCTAACGTAGTCATCAGATATTCTAATCTACTCTCCATCTTTATGACAATTGCGCTATAGTAATGCAGGACATGGCTTTTATATAAAACCCAGTATACTGTGTCACGGGATCGGCCTGTTAGTTCTTAGCACACCAACGTGAGTCTAGATTATTTTTTTTTTTTTAATAAAATCTGTCCGATAGTGATGGGAAAAAAGGAAACCTTTTTATTCCCCTTGTATGGAACACCTGTATTGTGCAATAGTCTTTCGAAACATCTGTTCTTTGCTTGAGTTCAGTATATGGTGGTTTTAAATAATATACTTTGATTTTTCAAATGCTTATTAAGGCTACTTCTGGCTCCTAAAGATGAGGCCCTCTCTTGTCTTTTTATCCCTGGTTTTACTTGTCTTTTATATCTTGTGCTGCTTAAAATGGTAACAAATGGAAAGTGCCTCTGATTAATTTTGAGTGTTGTGTAGACTGTGTCAGAGCTGGGATAGTATTATTAAAATATAAAAAAAATTTATATATATTTTATTTTTATTACATTTTTTTACACTTCAGATTTCAGACGCTGAGCTTGAAGAAGTGGTAAAGATTGGACAGGCCAGTGAAATGGCTCGGCAAACGGCGGAGGAATCTGGCATCACCAATTCCGCTTCCAGTACGTTACTCTCTGAATACACTGTCGCCAACACCAGCATCGCTTTAAGGACACCTAAAACTCCAGCAGCACAGGACCGGATCTTGCAGGTAATGGGCGTCTTCTCATTGTCATATGGACGTATGTCTGCTTGGTGGGACTTTTTAAAAGGGATCAGGTGACTCGTACTGAACTAACAAGGAAACTAGTGGCGCAAGTTTGGAATAAGCAAGTGATACTGGCATGTATGTTTTCTTCTCTGATGGCAGCCATAAAGCTTCCCTGGACGCATCATGGGTTTACTCCGAACCAGTGTCTAAAATCAATTTAAGTTTTGCTTCTATTTGTGAAAGAGAAGTAAAAAAAAAAGTGCTACTTTAAAAGGGGTGTTGGTGGGGTGGGAGTTTGTTTAGGGCACTGTAAAAAAGGACTGTGGAAGATGTAGTTCTCCATCTGCTGTAGGGGGCTGCAGAGGGGAGACAGCCCTTGTTTTAGGGGGTTTACAGTTTTTTAATCTTGTTCGGTTCTTCCTGTCTGATATTCATGGCAATTCGAGCCCTGGTCACTAGTAGCAATTTCTGTACCATGCTTACATGATTTATTGCTGTTAAGCTGTTTATCTTTGAGGTACCCCCCCCCCCCCCCCCTATTATTGATTTTCTATAAATAGAGCAGAAATCAATAATGTTTTTTATCTGAGCATAAGTACATAACACACATGTATTTTATATGTATACCTCATGCTGTGAGAATATAGCACATTTGACAATGTTGATTGGCTACTTTACAGGAGGCACAAAATCTGATGGCACTGACCAACGTGGACACCCCGTTAAAAGGTGGACTTAACACCCCTCTTCACGAGAGCGATTTTTCTGGAGTCACCCCACAAAGACAGGTCGTCCAGACCCCAAACACCGTTCTCTCCACACCCTTCAGGTAAGCAGGGTTATATTAAGGATTGTTTAATGAATTCCACCGGATTTAGTCTTAAAAAAAAAAAAAAGGATCCGCTGCTACCCGATATATAATTCACCTCCATAAATGCGAAATGCGTGAGGGAGACGGAATGTCTGATACCGACTCTCTTGGACGTTGTGTGTACAAGTGAACTCCCATCCTACTTTCACCAGAAGTGAAAGATTTTTTTCTTCAAACAGGATTTTTTTTTTTTTTACCAGGTTAAAGTTTCTTTCCGTAGTAACTGCAATCTGTAAAGACAGTCGAGGCCTTATTTTGGATTGTGCTTTATATGATACTAAACTGGCCACTTAGAAATGGCTTACACATTATTGCGACATCAGATATCTGCCCCCAGTGACTTCACAGTCCTGTTCCCTTCAGCATGGCATCTTCAGAAGCACCGACCCTGGATTGGTTTATTGAAAGGTCAAACTGTTACCTGTTATAAAAATGATGTGATCAAATCTCCTTTGGACAAAAAAATAAACGGATACAGTACCACAAATATAATATTGTTACTTTTGCTTCTAATATAGAAGTACACGGGAAAAATTCAGTGCCCATAGTATGTGGATGAACTGGCATGTGCTTCCATAGGAGCAAGTCAGCAACCCTCGTGCTGAAAGGGATCAGCAAAGGGGATCTTAAATAGCATTTTCAAAAAGACTCCAACCAGACGAAATTCCTCCGAGGAAGCAAGGGTTACAAAAAAGTCTAATTGTCCTTTTTTAAGTGTTTTAACTACTTTGAAGACGGTCAATACGCCATGGCCTTTATTTCATTTCTGTCACAAGTTCCAAATGTATAACAAGTAAAAGCTCTAAAGGTGGAGCAATCAGCAGGGGCATTATATTGGTTGCCATGGAGACTGCTCCACTTTGGCTCTAGAATACCTATTTACAATAAAAGCTGTGTTACTGAATGCATTAGTTATGGATGTAATAGTATACATTACATACCATATTTGCGCAAATATAAGACAAGGTTTCTTTCAGAGCATACATAGAATGTGTCACCGGCAGTTAAGAACCATTCGGTGCATCTAGTCTGCCCAATTTTCTAAATACTTTTATTAGTCCCCAGTTCTTCACTGTATTAACCACTTCCGCTGGTAGCCTATTCCATGTATCCACTACCCTCTCAGTAAAGTAATACTTCCTGATATTACTGTTAAATCTTTTCCCCTCTAATTTAAGACCATGTCCACTAGTTGTGGTAGTTTTTCTTCTTTTAAATATACTCTCTTCCTTTACTGTGTTGATTCCCTTTATGTATGTAAATGTTTCTATCATATCCCCCCTGTTACATCTTTCCTCCAAGCTATACATGTTAAGGTGCTTTATCCTTTTCCATATGTCTTGTATTTAAGGTTGTCTTATAATTAGATCTCAAATAAAGGTCTGACTTTAAGACTAAGATCAAGCCCCCCTCCCCGCAGAGGTGCAGAAGACCAGGCAGCCGCTACATGACATCCTCCAGTGCTGCCAAACACTTCCGACGTGGGGCTTCTAAGACTGAACGCACGGGTAACATGATCTCCCAGACTCTCTCAGAAGTCCCAGCGCATGTGTCGGGCAGCACCGGAGGATGTCTGTACGTAGGAAGCCACGCCAGGGGCGTCGGTGGTTTTCCTGGTAGCACTCCGAAGCTCATTGACAAGTCGGCGGGCGACAGATTGGCAAATAAAAGGAAATACTAAAAAGTATTTTTTTCAGTCATTATTTTTATTAATTATGGGAAGTTTACAAGTTTGGGGGGGGGGGCAGCATCTTATATTTGAGCAAATGCAGTACTTTTCAAATCTAAGCTGATGAGCTATGTTTGCGAAAGTGATGATGTATGGCAATGAATAAAGCCTTCACGTACTGATTCTTCTTCATACCTGTTAATTTAGGACGCCTTCCCAGACCTCCGAAGGATTAACCCCTCGTAGTGGTGCCATGACCCCTAAACCTGTCATTGGAGCTACCCCAGGTAGAACACCCCTGAGAGACAAACTGAACATCAACCCTGAGGACGGATCGGTAGATTATAACGACCCTTCTTACATTAAACAACTGGTAAGAAGATGCGATTTGCTGGTGTAACCAGCTGTCACTGATATAATGGGTCAGATCTCTGACACTTGTGAGACTGACACTCTGCCAGACCAATAGAGACTATAGCAAAGGCTTATCTGTCCGTGACAAACCAACAAGGGGGCGTGTCTGTGCCAGACCACACCCCTTTTTGAAGAATTCAGGAATCCGATCTCCTGCTGCTTGGTTTTTAAGCTATATAAACAGTGATTTAGTATTCCTGGCCCGTACACTTTCACATTTAACCCTTTCAGTACCAGCAATTCAGGTTTGCCATCGATGGGTTAAACATGTTAAATGACCCATATTTCAAGGAAATTGATGCAAACTGGTTTATAGGGAAGAGGATTTCTTATCAAACACATGTATGCAAAGAACAGATGTAAAAATGGTCAATCAAAATATTTTAGATCAGTCTCCTGAACAGGTAACTTGCAAACACTTTTTTTTTTCACAACTTTTACTGATTTGGCTGACAAGGGGTTAAGCTTGCTTTTGTTAAATGCGAACCCCTCAAAATATGTGTTTCTGATCTGATCCATTAAATCTCTCGATCCAGGAAAGAGAATCCCGTGAGCACTTGCGCCTTGGATTAATGGCTCTTCCATCTCCGAAAAACGACTTTGAAATCGTGTTGCCAGAGAATGCAGAGAGGGAGCTCGAGGAACGCGACCAGGAGGAAACCTACATAGAAGATGCCGCTGATGTGGAAGCCCGCAAACAGGTGGGGATCTCCTCCAGTCCATCTCTATGATTCCAAGGTCGTGACCTCTGACAGTCAAGTGGATCTGTCATCCAAAGACATCTGAATAACCGTATCCCATACATACAGCTTGTAGTGCATTGAACTCATTGAAATCATTTATTTACATACATCCATTTAATTCAAAATTGCAGATTCCTGTAATTACCATGTGAAGATCTGATTAGGCGCATTACATTTTTAAAACCTCAAACATTAATCATTAACAAATGAAAAGCCGCCAGCCAATATGAGCTCAAGTTTCCTGACATTCGCTTCGTTCCATTGTGCAGGACAGGGAAAATGATGCAGTATGCCTGCCAAGCCCAAACGATAACACATTTAACCCCTTAGTGACAAGACATTTTCACCTTGACTTTCCCTTGGTGACAATGGCTGTTTTGACATTTCTAGGGTGTTTATGTGAGAAAGAAAAAAATTACAGCTAAACACACAGTACCCACACAAATTATATGTTGTTTTTATTGTCATAAGAAGGGCTTTCATTAGATACCATTATGTTCATCATATCTTATAATTTACTACAAAAATAATCATAAAATATGATGAAAATTTAAAAAAACACACTTTTTCTAACTTTGACCTAAAATATAATTTACACAAATAAAATCCTTAAAAAAGACCCCGTCTAAATAGTTTCTAAATGTTCTCCCGAGTTCAAAAATATGCATGTTTCCATATTTTTCGGTATTTTTTGCAAATTATGGGGCAAAAACCAAAAATAGTGTTTTTTGGTTTTTTCCTATATTGATCTTTTGACCCCAACCCGAACCCAAAATTTAACCCTAACACTAAATTTAACCCCAACTCAAATCCTTATTATATCCCTTAATATTTTTTAACTTTAATTTAATTTTAACCCTATCCCTTATGCTAAAAAATATTTAATTTTAACCCTATAGGCTAATATAGCTAAATAACCTGTTTTTAATTAATTAAATATTTATTTTAATTATTTCCCATTGCAATGCTATTAAACTACCACTAGGGGTAGTCAAGTAGCATATTCAGAGCGACGGAAGTGAAGTTACTTTCACTTCCGAAGCTCAGACCGGCAGAGGACTTAGCCATATTGACGGAGCAGCATGCTCCGTCAATATGGCTCCCCACGATCGCTCCGTGGGGCGATCGTGGGGGTCCCGAAATAGAAATTTCGGTGCTGGCTATTGCCTCGATGTCGAGGCAATAGACCAGCACTGTTAAAGCGGTTTTCGCGATCGTTGATCGCGAAAACCGCTTCATTCAATGCAGGACGTGCCAGGCACGTCCTTTGTCGTTAAGGGAGTTTCTCCCAGGACGTGCCTGGCACGTCCTTTGTCGTCAAGGGGTTAAAGAGCTACACAAAGCAGCTTATGGTGGCATAATCGAAATGTGATGATTTGTTTATATTTTGTAGTAGTGAGTTGCTTATCCACATCCTAAATGCAGACTTGTGCCTTCATATGAAGCTAAGAAATAAATTGGAAACATTTTAATATAATTGCTACTTCCATGATGAATCAGAATCCTGCAAACACCAATATCCTTTCAATTAGTGTCAGACCAGAGTCATTTTATATAAAACTATAACTTGCAAATGGCAGGCAATCCCTTCAAATGCTGGAAGGACCCTTCCAAATTTACACTGGAAAAGCCAAAGAATTGTTTCTAAAAAAAAAAAAACGGAAAGTCCATTCCAAATTGAAATAAATCTGCAGGCTGGATTTTTTTTTATGAATTGTACCATGTTTCTTTTAGATGACACACTTTGAGAAGTAAAACTGCAATTCCCATTTAAACGCTCACAAAAAGAAAAAAACAAGATGCATTTTGCCCTTAGCTGTAGACATAATACCGTATTTTCCGGCGTATAAGACGATTTTTTAACCCCTGAAAATCTTCTCAAAAGTTGGGGGGTCGTCTTAAACGCCGGGTACTGGGATTTAATTACCTATTTTCTGCTCTGTCTCTGCTCACACTGTTAAGCTGGTCCGTGGCTGTGAGGGAAGCGTTGTGAGCTCCCCTCCAGCCGCACGGCTTCAATAAAGTTTGTTTAAACTTTTTTTTTAAACAAACTTTATTGACTGTGCGGCTGGAGGGGAGCTCACAACGCTTCCCTCACAGCCACAGACCGGCTTAACAGCGGGAGACAGAGCAGAAAGTAGGTAAGTACTGGGGATTGGGGAAGTGGGGAGGAGGGTGGCAAACTGTATATTTTAACCTCAAAAGTTAAAATATAGATGCGATTTTTCCGGCTTATAAGACGACCTAGTTGGGGGGTCGTCTTATACGCCGGAAAATACGGTACTTAATAAGTGAAAAACCATAGATGATCACTTGAAAAGATAAAATAGTGTTATTGAGTAAATCAGTTTCCTTCCTCTTAACCATTTTAAACGAAGCCTGCAACCACTGAGCAATCAAAGCTATGCAATGTCCCCACCACGAATCGTTAGATTATGTAGAACCTGGCCGTGCGGCTACTGCCGAACTACAAAACCCATAATCCCCCTGCCAGCCTTTAATAATTGCAGAGAATCATGGTAGTTGCAGTTGAACACCTATTATCTCCCTCCGTACAGAAGCGTTGTCCCCACCTGGGGGTCGGTCGGCGGTGTAGTTCCAAACTATGGGCTTATTCATGAAAGAGAATTGTGGGGAATTGAATGGGAGAACTCTTCCAACTCTGCTGCTTTGGCCTTATGTTTGCAAATCCCTTCTCAATCCTTGCAATTCTCTGTCAAGAATCAAACCCTACATGTTTTTAGAGTCTTTCACCATCCAGGCTGGTAATTGGTGGAGTAAATACATGTGATGTCACTAGGAAGAGTCCATCTTGTACCCTAGGGAGGGGGATTTAGGAAGCGTGACATTGATATGTCCATCTTGTACCCTAGGGAGGGGGATTAAGGAAGCGTGACATTGATATGTCCATCTTGTACCCTAGGGAGGGGGATTAAGGAAGCGTGACATTGATATGTCCATCTTGTACCCTAGGGAGGGGGATTAAGGAAGCGTGACATTGATATGTCCATCTTGTACCCTAGGGAGGGGGATTAAGGAAGCGTGACATTGATATGTCCATCTTGTACCCTAGGGAGGGGGATTAAGGAAGCGTGACATTGATATGTCCATCTTGTACCCTAGGGAGGGGGATTAAGGAAGCGTGACATTGCTATGTCCATCTTGTACCCTAGGGAGGGGGATTTAGGAAGCGTGACATTGCTATGTCCATCTTGTACCCTAGGGAGGGGGATTAAGGAAGCATGATATTGCTATGTCCATCTTGTACCCTAGGGAGGGGGATTAAGGAAGCGTGACATTGCTATGTCCCATCTTGTACCCTAGGGAGGGGGATTTAGGAAGCGTGACATTGCTATGTCCATCTTGTACCCTAGGAAGGGGGATTTAGGAAGCATGACATTGCTATGTCCATCTTGTACCCTAGGGAGGGGGATTAAGGAAGCATGACATTGCTATGTCCATCTTGTACCCTAGGGAGGGGGATTAAGGAAGCGTGACATTGCTATGTCCATCTTGTACCCTAGGGAGGGGGATTAAGGAAGCATGACATTGCTATGTCCATCTTGTACCCTAGGGAGGGTGATTTAGGAAGCATGACATTGCTATGTCCATCTTGTACCCTAGGGAGGGGGATTTAGGAAGCATGACATTGCTATGTCCATCTTGTACCCTAGGGAGGGGGATTAAGGAAGCGTGACATTGCTATGTCCATCTTGTACCCTAGGGAGGGGGATTAAGGAAGCGTGACATTGCTATGTCCATCTTGTACCCTAGGGAGGGGGATTAAGGAAGCGTGACATTGCTATGTCCATCTTGTACCCTAGGGAGGGGGATTAAGGAAGCATGACATTGCTATGTCCATCTTGTACCCTAGGGAGGGTGATTTAGGAAGCATGACATTGCTATGTCCATCTTGTACCCTAGGGAGGGGGATTTAGGAAGCATGACATTGCTATGTCCATCTTGTACCCTAGGGAGGGGGATTAAGGAAGCGTGACATTGCTATGTCCATCTTGTACCCTAGGGAGGGGGATTAAGGAAGCGTGACATTGCTATGTCCATCTTGTACCCTAGGGAGGGGGATTAAGGAAGCATGACATTGCTATGTCCATCTTGCACCCTAGGGAGGGGGATTAAGGAAGCATGACATTGCTATGTCCATCTTGTACCCTAGGGAGGGGGATTAAGGAAGCATGACATTGCTATGTCCATCTTGTACCCTAGGGAGGGGGATTAAGGAAGCGTGACATTGCTATGTCCATCTTGTACCCTAGGGAGGGGGATTAAGGAAGCATGACATTATGTCCATCTTGTACCCTAGGGAGGGGGATTAAGGAAGCATGACATTGCTATGTCCATCTTGTACCCTAGGGAGGGGGATTTAGGAAGCGTGACATTGCTATGTCCATCTTGTACCCTAGGGAGGGGGATTAAGGAAGCGGGACAGTAATGAGTTTTATTGTAAAGATGAATCCATTTTAGCACAGAGAATGATTGTCTTGATATATTTTGGGCTTTATTCCCTCTCTTTAGGCAATCAGGGACGCCCAGCGAGCAAAGGAACTGAAACAGAGACACCGAGCCGTGCAGAAGGACTTACCGCGACCCTCCGAAGTAAGCCCACCACACATTCCCAATATATTGACCTTTTATTTCCATTACTGAGGTTCCCACTGATTTGAATGTGTTTACCCAATCTTCTGGGCATATCATTGAGACAAGTGGGAACATTGGTGGCTTTATGGCGAGTAGTCCTGGATGTCAGGATGTGGAGCGAACTCCCATGGTGGGCTCGGCTCATTCAGGCCAGGCAGCAAACAAGACAGGGTCTCATTTGGAGATGCTGTAAGTAGGCGGAGCTTAAAGATTGCTTCCCCTGCCTGTAGAGAAAACGTTTTACCCAGAGGTCCGCGCAGGCTACGGGGAGTAAAAACACCGCACTCTACCCACCGCTATTGCACCAGTGTCATGCGAGTGACATCACAAATTTACTGCATGGATTCTAGAAGATCCTAGTGTATGCTATCTGCAGTTTGACATTGATCTCAATGACATTGATCTCTTTAGGTAAACGAAAGTATACTGAGGCCTGTGAATGTCGAACCACCGCTCATTGACCTGCAGAAAAGTGAAGAGATGATCAAGAGGGAGATGATCACCATGCTTCATTACGACTCACTGCATTATCCGTACGGCGACAATGCCGCGATCAAGAAGGGCAAAGCCCTCGGCTCTGGAAGTAACAATGCCGATCATATCGTGTTTTTGGACCAGAATCCATATGAGAAAATTAGTGACGAAGACGTGAAACACGTAAGTATGGCCACAGTGCACTGAATGAACGCCTTGCTCGGTTCATGTCTTAGTAGAATTTAATCATATGCTATTTTTTGTGTTTGGATGTGTGGTTTTCTATTCTTGTCTTTATTTCACCCTGCTTTTCTACAGGTGTGGGATGATCACACTAGTCACTAGTCCCCACTCCTTTAATCCTTGCATGATGCGTAGCGTTCAGTTTTGCTTTCTGAAATTGATGTGTCCGTGACTTATTCTAATTCACTGTGAATAGCCGAGAGAATACGCATTAAGTAGTAGAGTGTCTGTCTCTGTGTGTGTGTCTGTCTCTGTGTGTGTGTCTGTCTCTGTGTGTGTGTCTGTCTCTGTGTGTGTGTCTGTCTCTGTGTGTGTGTCTGTCTCTGTGTGTGTGTCTGTCTCTGTGTGTGTGTCTGTCTCTGTGTGTGTGTCTGTCTCTGTGTGTGTGTCTGTCTCTGTGTGTGTGTGTGTGTGTGTGTGTGTGTGTGTGTGTCTGTCTCTGTGTGTGTGTGTGTCTGTCTCTGTGTGTGTGTGTGTCTGTCTCTGTGTGTGTGTGTGTCTGTCTCTGTGTGTGTGTGTGTCTGTCTCTGTGTGTGTGTGTGTGTGTGTGTGTCTGTGTGTGTGTGTGTCTGTCTCTGTGTGTGTGTGTGTGTGTCTCTGTGTGTGTGTGTGTGTGTGTGTCTGTCTCTGTGTGTGTGTGTGTCTGTGTGTCTGTCTGAATCAAAATAATCTTTTGCATACAGGAGGATAGTTCATATTCTTGCTCCTTTTAGAGTAGGACATGTTGAATACTAGAGCTATTAGAAGGTATCTCTCCTTCTGTAATATGTTACAAGGTTAGGTGATTCTTGTAGCCTGTTTGTGCTCCAAAGCGTGTACATTGCATTGTACATTAAACTTGGACAGAATAGCCTGATGTCTATCTGCTTTGTACTAATGGTTCCTGCACATTCACATAGGGGCACAATTAATGGTGGTCTGTGAGCGGGATCAGTTTGATGTCACTATAGCTAAGAGGAGTCTTAAATATCACGGTGAGACAAAGCAATTTATGTCGAGATAAAGACATGGTTTTAGATCTAATCCTGGTTCCTCTAGTCAGATTTTTCTCTCTCTCTCTCTCGAATGATATGTATGTAACGGTCATAACAGGTTTTATATGGAAGGGGAAAAAGGTGCAAAACGGTGTCTGTCCTGATTTGACATCTTGATTCCCATGTTTAGTTTGTTTTGTGTTCAGCTAATGCCGGATTAGGACTGGCAGAGAATTGGATTCCAATAAAATAAGGGCAGTATTTATACATTCAACAAATTGCTTAAACAATTAAATCACTTTTTTATAAAATATTTTTTTATTCTGGTGCCAATTGCACTACATTTCTGATAAAAAATAAAAACCCCTTCATACACCCCCCCCCAAACGATCTCACGGCTGTGATTCAGAGCAGCTGCCCGGGCTGTACTCTTCGACATCAATGTTGAGTTTTGTGACCGCTGCATCTTTAGTGCATTTGATAGTGATTGGTGTTTGTTGTCTGTCGCATTGTAACAGGCGGAGGATCTCCTGCAGCAAGAGATGGAGACTGTGAAGCAGGGCATGGGACACGGGGACCTCTCCATAGATGCTTATAACCAGGTTTGGGAAGAGTGTTACAGTCAGGTGCTGTATCTCCCCGGGCAGGGCCGCTACACACGGGCTAACTTGGCCAGTAAGAAGGACAGGATTGAATCACTTGAGAAGAGACTGGAGGTAAGTCATTTACTGCTTATTGTCACAGGTTACTGTGTCCAACGGGGATTCACTGTATAATACTATAAATTAAGTGACTCCAATAACTTGATTTGCAGCGATGCTGACCGCAGGATGCTCTGCACAAGGAGGATAGGAGTTGGCATTCTCATATAACTTTGTGTTTTTACTGTTAATATAGAGCCAGCATATATTACCAGTATTAAAGGGCCGGTATCACCTGAACATTGCTTTTACTGTGCATGTGGAGCAAACAAAATGATTGAAAACGATCTATACATTGTATTAGCTAAACTGCAAGTAAATGTCTAAAGTCCGAACGCCATAGGAGAAAAATGTGTTTTAAATATGCCCACGGAGTCTTATGACATCACTTGTGCTACGGTATGCAAATTACACATTTCCCATTGAAAAGCAGTTCATTTGCATGCTGTGCCACAGGTGATAAGCAGGAGACTCCACACGCACATTTAAAAAAACATTTCTCTCATAGAATGTAAAGATAATTTCAATATTTGTTTGTGCTCTACATTCACAGTAAAAGCAATGTTCAGGTGATACCGTCCCTTTAATGCCAGACTGCTGAGCTGTGGTGCAGTCATCTTGGCTTTCACAGCAGAAATATTAAAACATGCAGGTGGCAACAAAGTGTTATACCCTTACATGGCTACATACAGAACACATGTGTGACCAATGGTCACAGGACTCGCTTCTTAAATGGCGCTGTGGGACCATCGTTTGGAGTCCGTGATCCAATCATGTTAGTCTGTAATGCAAGCTGCCATCTTTTCCAATACTCGCTGGTCATGCCCAAAGGCCACCAAGTTTAGGGACTGAGCAGAGGCAGCACAGAGCGGGTTTGACTCTTGGACGTCACTTAGGGTCGTATGTCCACA
The DNA here is from genome assembly GCA_036172795.1 of Pelodytes ibericus. Lineage (NCBI taxonomy): Eukaryota > Metazoa > Chordata > Amphibia > Anura > Pelodytidae > Pelodytes > Pelodytes ibericus. The sequence continues at coordinate 207,267,952 of CM069861.1, forward strand.
AACGGGACACTCCAGTCCCTGGTTTCATTCATGAGTCATGGACTCTAGGGCTCTAAACTGTATCAGGATTGGTTCTCTAAGTGGACAAATCAAGGAGGGAACTTTCTCAGTTTCTCTCCTCTGTCCACTTTGTAACGTAATGCTGGCTCCCAGAGTTAGTTCAGTGCTCTTGTTCAGAACTCTCCCTAGAAATCCATACTGGAGAGCTTCCATTGACCTCTATCAGAGCACTACGGAGCTTGCAGACATCACTTTGGAAGTTCTACCAGGAGCAGATCCCTCACTGGTTTACAGGCAGTGTGCTTTTGTCTATATTTGTTTGTGATAAGTGTAAACGTGCCCATTTAAGTACCTACTAAGCGTGTAAATCTGCAATAACGTTCACATTGGCCATCTCTTGTGTGTATTTCGCCAGTAGATGGCATCCTGGCTCTTCCTATATATTCTCAAACCCTAGCTTCAGGTGTCTGGTTTCTATTTTTTATTTACTTTGTTACACCGTATTTCTCCGCCAGGTTTGTATTATTTTAAGGTGATGAATGTGGCAGTTTATCCGCCACACTAGTTAAATCAACGGACAAACAACCAAATCCTCAGTGTATTGGGGGGGGGTTCAAATAACCGTGCTTGACGCATTCCCTGTGCCCAGCGTTCTTTGTCTGTCAGTAGACATGGTTATTCTATTAAACACAAGCAAATTCTGCTTCTATATTAGCCCAGCTGCTGTTAGGATCTCCGAGGCAGGGTACAGTCATAGGGGTTTATATTATACAACACTGAAATGAATTTGCCCTTTTTAGGGACCTAGAGGGACACCAGCCACACAGACAAGGCCTATAATGAGCCACAACATATGTCTACGGTTGCTGTGTTTTCCCTGTAGGGTGGGACCATCTACTGATGGAAAGACCCTCCCAAGCAGGTGCCATCCAGTAAGGCAGGTTACGTCAGCTGCGTCTGTTCAGTTTGAGAGATCGCTACAACAAGATTGATTGTTGTATTTGTTGTGTAACATTGTAGGGGTTTGATAACGCTGCATTGATTTTTGTAGAGTTTTTTTACCCGAATTCTTTGTCGTGCACCTTTTTTAAGGCATTTCAGGCCTTCTTAGGAGAGATGGACAGTGAGAGGGTCTCATTGTGATGTTAAGATGAAATGAAAATATTGTCATGATTTTAAAGACTACTTTTTCTTATTGTTGTCACAAGTCAAAATTGTGTTTTTCTGCAATAATAGAGTATTTAAAGTGGACCCGTCCCCAGAATTTATATTTGCCCCCATAGTAATGTCCTTTAAAGGGACACTAAACGTGTTTTTTTTTGTTTTTTTTCCACTTGTGCACTAGGCCCCCCTGCTAATCCCATGCAAAATGAGGGTGTCTCGCTGTGCTAGCAGCGAGAGACCCTCGCATTCAGCGGTCAGTGAGGCAAGCTGGGATATGTATTATTTAACCCTTGCTTCCTTTAAGGAAGCAAGGGTTAAACAACGTTTAGTTTTCCTGTAATAGCTGGCCGTTCTGGTGTTTTCTGTCTTGTCAGGGCACAGGGGGCATATTGCCTCATGCCCTCCTTGTGCCCAGAGCAATGCTGGGAACATTCAGCTCCGCTAAGGAAATAATTGGTATTATTGTTTTCAACAGATTTATGTAGATCCGTTTTTCAGATGAGAGGCCCCCTTTGTATCATCATTTGTTAATAAGAGATAATACCTTACTTTGAAGTCTAAACCCACTGCTGGGAAGTCATTTTTTAATCCTTACAAGAGGGGCATTGCTCTTTAACAACCCCTGGAGAGCCAAATGTCCGTTATCCTTAGCCGACATTTGTCTGGTCAGCAGCTGGCTGAGATTTATGGGTGTTTCAGATGTATAACCTATTTGTGTCCGATTTTAAAGTGCTCTGCATCTCTATTTGACATTATACAGCTGAGTTTTCATTTTGCACAGCATTTGTATTCAAATAATAAAAAAAAATATATATATATATATATATATATCCAAAAACACACCACAAAAAAAAGAACCACACACTCACAGGACTTGGGCAAACATGTAAATGTCCATGTATATAGCAAAGCATCAAAATCAATGTTTCGGTTCCCTTAGGAACCATTATCAAGATCATGATTACGTTGATTCTTTGCAGCTAGATTTTCTAAATACGCCCAGGCAGAGTTATTTTTTTGCATTTGTGCTGAGTGGTTCCAAAGTTGGATTGTTTTATATATATATATATATATATATATATATTTATATGTCTATATATTAATACATATATACTGATTTGAATCGTAACTGTTTAATGCCAGTATTTTTGTCGAAAAATAGAAACTTAATTTCCACCGCTGACCTTTTAAGTGAAATAGCAATTACTTTAGTGTGAAGTGGTGGTTTTGTATTTAATAATAAGTTATGATGGCTGAGAATGAATACATTATGCCTCCTCGCTAAAAAGTGAACTGCAAAACCCAGGCATCAGTAGCAAGAGTTGGAAAGACAGACAAGTTGGAGTTTTGTCCCGTCTCTTGCTATTAATGCACTTCCCTTATCAATTCCGTTTTAGTGCATAGCCCCCATTGTTGCCTCCTGCAGTAAGGAAACCCTTCTGTCCAATATGTCACCTTGTGGTTCTCATTCCCTGAAACACCCGGGCAGGGCTGGTGAATGGTTTGGGAGTTCCTTTCCATCGCAGCGCTGTCAGAATGGTTTACTCCGTCCGAAACATCAGTGGTGGATTTTGGATATGAAGTCCTAGGAGTCCAGCTCTTGACAGGATGGGTATGCCAACCATGATATTTACTGATACATGGCGGCATCTGGAACTCATTCCTGTACTTGTATGATTGCAATTCTCTGGCAGCAGTATTTCTTGCCTCTAATAAAAGCGGAGAATTGTGATTGTGTGACCGAGGCAGGACTGGATCTGTACAATGTAGGGCTCCATTCAACTTGTATAAAAATCACTGAGACACAAGGGGATATCCTTATCAATCCGGACAGAGACTTGACTCCCGCAGATCTGGATCAAACCTTACAGGAATCCAAATGCAAAGGAAATAATTTATAGTATTGCAATCTTTTAAAGGGACAGTTCCACCTAGATTATTTTCTGTACATGTTTTTTTTTTTTTTTTTTTTTTTTTTTTACTTTTAAAACTATTTACTTTTCTCCGTTAGTTCAACACTGAAAATAATTTTACCTTGCCTCTTAATTCAGTGATACCGGTGAGAGGGAGGACACAAAGTGGGGTGGGTTGCATCAGTTTTCATGGACCCCTCCAAGATAGCACGGTCACATAATGTGGAATTAAGACGTCTGCTGTTTCAAGTGCTTGGATTGCAGAGGGCATCGGCGGTCACAGCGGCCACTTGGCGTACTATGATGTAACACTCAAAGGAGGATTTGGGGGAGATAGACTGGACTGTTTCTATAGTAACATCAATAACTTTACATTTCAGAGCTGGAGGAAAGTTTGAGGAAAACACTGGTAATATAGAAGTCTTTCTTTACATGATACAATACCTGATCTAAACGCATTTCTGCAGTGGAACCTCCCTGTTAAGTTCTAACTCGCACATTAAACACTAAAAAGAATGTATTGTCTTCTATTTTTTTCCTGTATATTATGCTAGGCAAATTTCCTGCAAATGTGTAGCAAGAACATGTGGTCAGCAGGTTCAATTTAACAAAATGGTGCTGCTCTGACTTCGTATCGTATACTAGCAAATAAAACCGTGCCACTTTACCTTGCTTTAGTGCACGAAAACCCTTTAGTTCTATAGTATTACATCACCGGCCCCCAAACATTTACTTCTGGACCATTTTTAATCTTAAAAACCTTCTAACATATAATTTTGTCTATTTTTATCGAAAAGCGGTGGACGGCCGCTCCGATTGGCTGGGATTGTCATTTTTTTGTGATTGATTTACATGTCTCCTGTGTATGACATCATAATATCAAGCCACAAGGTGATGTCAGACACAGGAGATACACGGCAGACACATTTAAAACAGTTTCCTCTTAATCTATACTGTTTCTTAGTATATATTTTTAATTTTATTTATTCTCGGTACAAGGAACACTTAGGTGTAACCCTTGCTTCCTAACAGTGCTGTTTCCATCATTGCAACACAATGGGGAGGGGGGGGGGGGGATATGTTAAGAAGGGGCATGTGCAAATAGTTCTCTACGCTGGCCATATCTCCGTGTACATACATGCATAAAGCAGACTCCTGACCTGTTCGGAGTCTCCCGTGCCGCACTTCTTTGTAGCTCCCCGGAGTGCGCCAGCACAGCCCATGAATAAATGATTGGGTGTCTTTCAGCACCAGATAAGTGTGAAGTGTCACGTTGTATGGAAAAAAAAAAAAAAAAAGATGCAATCGTTGTGACGTATAAGGAACAGTGATGATGTCACCTTATTTGCCACTTTACAGTGTAGGCACGATTATAGATAGCCCCCACTGGTTTCTTAAAGTGGCGTGTTTGCAGCCCTGTGGGTGTGTTCTTAAGGAAGCCACATTAGAACTACATAGAAGCACTTATTTCAGCCATTTGTCAGTCTGATTACACATTCAAACTCTAGGGCCGTGAACGATTGTCCCTTTATTGAATTTGGCCGCATTACCCCAGCTTGATTACGGATGGTACGTTCCATGTTTTAAAACACTGCAGAGCATGTACACTAACCAACTGCGCAAGGGTTCAAGAGGGAGAGCCAGCAAATGGTAGTGTCCAAATGATGGCTAATGTGTGCATGTATAAAATACCTTCTTACCCAGGCCTCTCCGTGTTTGAGTACACAGCTTGAGCGTTTCCATTATTCCAGCATCCTCACGACATGAGGTCGGCCTAGACATTATTAGTAACGGGAGTGAGGAGAGCAGAAAAAAAAAAAATCTATAAATTTGTGTTTGCATAAATGTAAGGAAATGCATAGATCAAGAGAAATATGTAGATGTCAGTAGGTTCACCTTGCATGTTGCAAATAATTGAAAACACTTTTTTTTTTTTTTCCCATGCATTTGCTTGGAATATTACTAACATAACCTATAGATCATTTTTGGTGGTGTAGTTCCTTTGTGGTCAAGCAGTTCTTGTTTGGTAAAATAAAGTACCATTCTTGACATGTTGCCCCCCGCCGCTACTAAAATTATTACTGCTGGCTCCTAACACTATTGATTTACATACAACTCTATGCAAGTACTATTTCCCTAAAGAGAACTAGCTGGCCTGTAGATTAGTCTCTGTGGCTCCTAAAGACAGATGTTTGTCAAGCCCTCTCAACATCATTCTAAAAATGATTATTCTATAGTTTACACGGTGCTTACACTGGGATATTTAAATATGGTAGTGTCTCTTTAATGATATATTAACCCATTTGTGCTGGTAAGGTGTTACTGTGTGTAATCTGTGGCTATATAGCACATCAAGCTCTAATGACCTTTCTTAATGGAATTATACCTCCCTCCCCCCCCCCCCCCTCCACCCCCCCCCCCCCCCCCCTCCACAGGTAAACCGAGGTCACATGACCGCAGAAGCCAAGAGGGCTGCAAAGATGGAGAAAAAAATGAAAATTCTCCTTGGTGGCTACCAGTCCCGAGCGATGGGCCTAATCAAACAGCTGAATGAGATATGGGATCAGTATGAACAGGCCAACCTGGAGCTGCGGACATTCGAGGAGCTGAAGAAGCACGAGGATGCCGCCATTCCCAGGAGGATAGAGGTACAAGCCGTTACTCATTATTACACCTTCAATAAAACTGGTCCAATTCCTTTTTACATGAGTGCTTGTCAGCCATACTGTATATACATCACACCGTCACTCACGCCTCTTCCTGGAGCTTCTCAGTACTCGCTGCGCTGTCCCAGGGCCTGCCATATTAATGGGGTAATATCATCTCTTGTACCTTGAAAGCCATTTGGGTATTTAAAGAATATTTCAGTGGTTTTAATGACCTGCCTGCAGAGATCTAAGTGAACTGCAAAGCCTGCCCTCAAACTCTCCACTCTTACACTATAAAAGTGTCATCTTGAGTTAACCCAACACTGCGTGGATTTTAAAGAGCCATTCTCATCAAACGTATGTAGGGTTTTATCCAACACTGTTTTTAGCATGCGGAGCAGCATAGTTTGTTTGCAGGTCTGAGAAGGCAAAATAATTTGCAATCCCCAGCATACAGCTCCCCCCCCCCCTCCCTGTAAACATCAAAGCACTGGGCATGTGCATTGAGCCTGTACATGCATTTCTATGAGAGACCTCTGATTGGCTCCCTAGACATACTGGGAAAGCCTATTTAAGAATATTATAATATATTAAATCTCTAGGAGAAATTTCTGCAAATTATACATTTTGACAGCTAAGTATTGGGAAAAGAACTAATAAATGTAGATATAGGTATATCTTTATTTTTTCCGTCTTTCATATGCATTTAGTAGTTTTTTTTCCCTTCCAAGCTGGAATGTATCTGTTTTATTTAGATTTTTTTTTTTGTAAAACATTGGTCACCATCAGTGATTTCTAGGGTGTTGTTAAACTGCATCTCCCATGAGATTTCAGATCTCACTCCAGTCTTCTAGAACAGGGCTCGACAAACCCCGGGCGCCAGGTCGCCATGGCGACCTGGAAATGGAGCCGGGTGCCGTTGCCCTAATGTTTCCCTTGCCGCTGCCATCCGTCTTTTGCAGCGCGAGGGGACAGACAGCAAGCTCCGCCCCCTCACGCAACACGTGTGTTAGTGTTCAGCCGAAAGAGCCATGAGAATCGGCTGCGGCACGAATGTTCCCCCTCCCCAGCAATGAGGTAAGGCAGCAGGGAGGGGAAACATTCGTGCCATAGCCGATCTTCATGGCTCTTTCGGCTAAGTGCTGTGTTGTCAAGAGACGACACCCAGCACTCAGAATTTAAGAAGGAAAAAAAAACTTATATGTTTGAGTTGTATATGTGAAGTGGGGGGGAGGGATGTATATGTGAAGTGGGGGGGGAGATGTATATGTGAAGTGGGGGGGGAGATGTATATGTGAAGGGGGGGTGTATATGTGAAGGGGGGGTGTATATGTGAAGGGGGGGTGAATATGTGAAGGGGGGGTGAATATGTGAAGGGGGGGTGAATATGTGAAGGGGGGGTGAATATGTGAAGGGGGGGTGTATATGTGAAGGGGGGGTGTATATGTGAAGTGGGGGTGTGTGTATATGTGACGTGGGGGTGTGTGTATATGTGACGTGGGTTGGTGTGTGTGGGGTGTATATGTGACGTGGGTTGGTGTGTGTGTGTTTATGAATTGCGTGTATGTTTGCGTGATTGTCTGGCTCCTAAAATTTTTTGCTGGCTCCTAGAATAAAATTAAATTTGTCAAGCCCTGTTCTAGAAGCACCCTCTCTCCAAGTTGGATATTCCTGATGGGCACTTCTTACGTCCCATACAGCTAAACTTTTTGACAATCTTCCTCTGTTCATTCCTTTTATTGGCCAGTCTGTGATATGGCTTTTTCTTTGCAACTTTGCATTGAAGGCCAGCATCCCAGAGTTGCACCTTCACTGTTGACATTGAGACCGGTGTTTTGCAGGGACTATTTAATGATCCTGCCAGTTGAGGGCCCTGTAAGGTGTTTCTCAAACTAGACACTGTAATGCACTTGTCCTCTTGCTCAGTTGTGCACCGGGGCCTCCCACTCCTCTTTCTGTCCTGGTTAGAGACAGTATTCACTGAAGGGAGTAGTTCACAGCGTTGTACGAAATCTTTGTTTTTGGCAATATCTCACATGAGTTGGCTTCATATCTCAGAACGAGAATAGGTGACGAGTTTCAGAAAAAAAATTATTTCTTTCTGGTCAATCTGAGCCACATGTTTCAGATACTCAACTAGTCTAAAATAGGCCCCGTTTTTTTTAATGAGCACAACTGCTTTCAGCTGTGCTAGCATAATTGCAATATTATTTTCTAATTATCAATTAACTTTTTAAAATGATAAACTTGTCTTTAGCGCACACAACTTGTCAATGGAACACAGGAGTGATGTTTGCTGATAATGGGTCTCTGTACAAATGTTATTTCTAAATGAACGCAAATGGTGTTATAATATATAAACCCATACACATGAGCGTTTATTTACACTATCTGTGTGCAAATACATGTTTAATATACACACACAAAATCACAATTTAATATAACTAGGTTTAAATTAATATAGACCAGGGTATCCTACAGGCCTCCATATTAAAACGGAACTGAATCAAAACTATGCCTTGTTTTTAACTTTTTTTTTTTCTCTTCTTCTTCTCCGTAACGCAGTCTCTGAAAGAAGATGTTCAACGGCAAGAGGAAAGAGAAAAAGAGCTTCAGCAGAGGTTTGCAGAACTAATGCTCGAGAAGGAGCAGTCTGAAGCGAAATATTAACGCAGCACAGCAGCGCCCTCTATCCGCCGCATTTGCATGTGCACGCCACACCCTGAGGTGATACCGCACAGGACCGAATCTCCGCTGGCTTTCCTGCACACGCCCTCCAGTGTTCGTCAGGATCATGCTCCTTTACGTAGGAGAACATGTTTTAAGCAAATTGTTTAGTCTTCTTGTAATAAACCGACCCCTCTGCTATAAAGACTAATCCCTGCAATGGAAGCAAGATTTCAACCGGGGGGGGGGGATTTATTTTTATTTTGTGATATGGAGCCCCGTTTTCTTTTCTTTTTAACGTGTGCTCATACATTTGTTGTGTCCGTGTAAAGAAATACCAGTGACAGCTGTGTCCGAGGGCAGACGAGGCTGTCATTTGTTGGCTTTTAGATTCTGGCTTATTCATTCATTCCACTCAATTGCATAGGGACATTTATTGGATGACTCTTTAATCTTAGGGAATTTCTCTGCCTGCAGGCTATTGAAGTACAATAAACATACATGTGAACTGTGAAGTTTGGATCTGCTGTTTTTTTGGCGGGGGGGGGGGGGGGTGTTAAGCCGTTTGTTACCGTTATGAGACAGTGCAAAGATTTTTAAGACAGGCGCAGGTTGTGCCAGAAAAGGAAAGAGAAAAGGTGCAATCATATGTATAGCATTGGTTGCACTTTTTTTGCCACATTAGATTTTCAGCACAATTTTAGGCAGAATTTATTTATTATTATTTTTTTAGGTTCGCACTAAGCCAACAGCTCGGGGACAGCCTTTCACAAATCACTGCAAAGAATTGTAGAGATACTGTGATAAGCCTCAATGATCATGACAAAATAATTGAGGAGATTGCTGCGGCATTACATTTTTCGAAGTTCTGGTTTGATTGAAAATCTTTTCTATCTGATCATTTCAAACCATAATGCGCATATTAAACTGCTAATTGGCTACGTCCTCAGAGGCTGGGCAAGTATGTGTTTAAAGCATTTTACCAGGAGGAGTGCATGGAAATTCGTATTTATTTACAGTGAGACATTTTCAGCTCGTTTTAGAGTAGAGTAAGATTTATTGGTTTCTGAATGGTCTGGAAGAGAAGCACCTTGACCCACTTATTGGTGGGATGGTAAGTAAAGTGCTAGTGCTGGACCTGAGTTTATGGTGAGGTGAGCTGAGCCGGTCTGAACAAACTGCTCAAGCCCTTTGCTTACCATCGCACAAAGAAGTGGGTTGAGGTCTTTTACAGAGCTCCTTCACTTGTAAATCTTCCACTGGCCTGAAAGCCCTCAAACTTTCTTAGAGACGTTGTTATGAACTTAGGTAAGCAAGATAAACATGTTTTTTTTTTTTTTTTTAAACATGGTTGGTTTGTGTATAAAGCAACAGTTCATATGGTGGCTAATGAATATGGAGACCAAACCAGAGGTTGGAGGGATATTTGTAAGAATTGATTGGGATCTTTTTATAGCATCAGTTTGTCTTGCTATGTAATTGTTGTGTGGGATAAATCCTAAACCATCCTAAGACACAGTTCTGTCAGTCCTTAACAGAAATCCTTTGTTATAGGGACTGTATCACATAAACATTGTTACTACTGTGTTTTTTAGGGAATAAAAAATCGATGGAAAATCATGTATTGTGTTTGCAAGTAAAATGCCTAAATTAAGAGAAAAATGTGTCTGTGGCGGCTCCTGCATATAACATCACTTGTGGCCTGGTATGCAATTTACACATTTCCCATTGAAAACTGGTGATGTTATAAACAGAAGACACCACAGACACATCCACAGTGTAAGCATTGTTTAGATGATACAGTCCCAGTAATGTAAATGGTTTAAGTTGCGATTAGTTCTAGTCACAGACCTTCCGACATTCTGCCCTGGCAATGCTGGATTTAGTGGCAAACCTCCCAACATTACTCCCTGGCAATTTTGCATTTAGGGCCAGACCTCCCAACATTCTGCCCTGGCAAAGCTGGATTTAGTGGCGGACCTCCCAACATTCCGCTCTGGAAAAGCTGGATTTAGTGGTGGACCTCCTAACATTCCGTCCTGGCAAAGCTGGATTTAGTGGTGGACCTCCTAACATTCCGTCCTGGCAAAGCTGGATTTAGTGGCGGACCTCCCAACATTCCGCCCTGGAAAAGCTGGATTTAGTGGCGGACCTCCCAACATTCTGCCCTTACAAAGCTGGATTTAGTGGCGGACTTCCCAACATTCTGCCCTTACAAAGCTGGATTTAGTGGCGGACCTCCCAACATTCCGCCCTGACAAAGGTGGATTTAGTGGTGGACCTCCCAACATTCCGCCCTGGCAAAGCTGGATTTAATGGCGGACCTCCCAACATTCCGCCCTGGCAAAGCTAGATTTAGTGGCGGACCTCTCAACATTCCGCCCTGGCAAAACTGGATTTAGTGGCAGACCTCCCAACATTCCGCCCTGGCAAAGCTGGATTTAGTGGCAGACCTAACATTCTGCTGGGTGTGGCTTAAGGGCAGGCTGGAATATGTCAGATCATGTGCCGTATTCGTTGTCCTGCTCGCATGAAGATTGAGAATGTCCATCATGAAGTCCAACGCATTTTGGGAAGGTGCAGGCAGTGATAGAGTGCAGTTTAGCTGTACACACTAGTCTCTACATTTATTTATATAGCGCCAACAGTTTACGTATCGCTTGATATAGAGGGGGGGGGGGGCTATATAATAAGTCATACGATCAAGAACAGACTACGTATAGGTATCCACACCATCTGGACGTCCTGTGTGACCATATCTGACATGAGTCATTGATTATACTGGAATTAAAAACGAGTGTCCGTACTGACCTGATCTGGATTATATAGACCAGCTACGCTATTTTCTTTCTTTCTTCCAAATGTCTCCAAAGCTAAATTATACATTTTAGTATATGTGTTAAATATGCAGTGCGTGGGTGCTGCGAACCGACTGGATTATTAATTGAACAAATAAAGGTTGAATTAAACCACCCACCAAACGACTGTTAATGTTGAAAATACTTTCCCTCGCAATGTGTATAATCGGGTTAAACAGACAAGACTGAAATCCAAGCCTTGGTATGATTGTCTGTATATGTGAGTGTGCCAGCTGGCATGGCTTTCCAGAATACAGACTGCGGGAATCCTAGGAGTGGTAGTTAGCATGTCTGCCCGTGTAACATGAGACTTTACATTCTCCGTTAACCTCTTGGTGTTGGTTTGAACATCCATTATCTGCTTGATCTCCATTTGCTTCATGGAGGTTATGTATAAAACAGACACACATGGAGATGGCGCCAAGTAGTGGCGTGCTCACCATGTGTGCCAATGGACAACGCGGACTCCCGATGAAGATCTGGTGTTTGCTTAGTGTGCGGCGATATGCAGTTCTACTGTGCATTCATTGGCAGCGCAGCCTATGTATAGAGAAAAATAATAATTAAAAAAGAAGCAATGAAATTGTCTTCTTTAATAAGACTATGGAAACTGCACCTTTTTGTTGTCACTTCTCGACACTTTGGCTTAAAAAGTGTTTTTATATATTGAGTGGCAAAATACTGCTATATTAAATGGCATATTGAGGGGCAAAATACAGACATATTAAATGGCAAAAGAATGGCATATTGAGGGGCAAAATACTGGCATATTAAATGGCATATTGACTGGCTAAATACTGGCATACTGAGTGGCAAAATATTATTGGCATATTGTCTAACTGCTCCTAACCACCCTCCATATTACACTAGACCGGGATAACATGTTTGTGAGGGTAGGTGGGGCGAGTGGGAGATATTGTTGGGGGAGGGGCCCCAGAAAATTTGTGCAGTAAGGGGCCCTGAAATTCCTGGTGATGACCCTGATTGCACCTGAGCAGCGCTGGCGTGGCTATACATAAACATGACTGCAGAGCCAATGTGCTGCTCTCAGGAAGTTTGACAATGTGAATGGTTAGTAACTGTGTGTGATTAGTACAGGTATTTGGTTGCATTACAGCAGACTGTTAAGTGCATAACAATCAGTCGTTGATCTGAGGTGTGTATGACAATATACACTGCACCCTTTCTCACACTGTGAAGCACACACATCAATAAGCACCGCTCACCTATTGAAATGACCTCTGACCATTTACTAAAATAATGTTCCGCGAGTGACTGATTATATCAGGTTTTGTCCGGAATGCAAACGAACCAAGCTACGTCTGCAACTCCGTCTGTCAAGCATGGAAGTCCAGAGGCTTCATATTTACTAGATATTGGCAGCATTGATATCACAGTTACATAAATTCAAACGGCTGTAAAACAACCAATGAATGTCAGTCTTGTTCCTGTGTCACAACCAGCCGTGCTCCCTACATCCATTAGTACCATGTTGTCGTCTGGGGCCAGTCACACCACATCCATAGCGGCGGTGGGACCTAAGATGACAGCACCACACCAAGTAGCACCTCCCAAAGCGCCAATAACTACCATACAATTACCTACCAACTTCCAAGTACCTCCGGGTAAGTACAGGGTACAGTTGGGGAGGTAGGTGACACACTTTAAAATTTGAGGATTATTTTTAAGTTTGTACTATTTCATGAAATCTTAAAAGACAAAATTTTATTTATTTGGATTGAGAAATATTCCACAATATATAATTACATAATGTTTTTGTGATTAATCACTATGCTTTAATTATGTCCTGCATATCAGATATTTACATTACGATTCATAACAGTGGCAAAATTACAGTTATGAAGTAGCAACGAAAATAATTTTATGGTTTGGGGGGTCACCACAATATGAGGAACTGTATTAAAGGGTCGCAGCATTAGGAAGGTTGAGAACCACTACTTTAACCTTTCCTGGTAAGTTTTATCCTTCAACCCATGAACCAGTTTAGTAGCCCTTCTCTGAACTAAGGATTCCAAAGTGTTTGTATATAGCACTGACCGTCAATCTAAGGCCCAGCTACTTCTACCAATCCAAGGCCTCTATCTTGACACTTTGCATCTCCCTATATAAAGTGGCCTACAGTCCCATGCTAATGCTGTACCTTACCGAATCATTCCCCTGGTCCTTAATCTTGGATTTTGTCTGAGGTGTGACTATTTTTGATATGAGGAAGATCACTTGTGTCCCAGTTTATTGCGCTATTCTTCTTTCAGTGTCTTATGGGCACATACTGTGTACCCATAATGATATACTTGGCCAGTTAATATCCTTTAACATAATTGCTAACAAGTTAACATAAATACTGGGGAAGCTACTAGTTAATCTTCCGGATGCCAGTGACCTACAATCCCCTTGATCTTTTGGCAATATTTCGCTGACCAAAGAATAACATGGGAAGTGTAGGCATTTTACACAGAAATGCTTCAAATAATGTACTTTATTGAGCCCTTTTTGCTTCATATACCTCTATCAGGGAGCGGACATTTTGTTTAGAATCTTGGGACAGATCTTCATTCATCTGCATGAAGGTTAATGCAGATCTGAACCAAGATTCTATCCAACATGTCTGCCCCCTGTTAGAGCATTAAATGCCCAATAAGGTGTTTTACGTCTATCCTTTCATTAAGGCAACTCTATATCTGCACTTGATGTAATCTTTCAATTAAACATGAGCTATTTTTTTTGCCTACAGTTGTCCTTGAACCAAAGTTTAACGTGCAAACTGGAGTTTTCAGGTACCATTAGCGGTAAGGTAGCAGTGCGCTGTGACCCCCGCCATTAGGTTTTGGTACCATTTTCATTTAATCATACTTTATTCACTAGTGAATAATGAGCCATTCTTTTTCGGGAGGTTAACGGGCCTTATTGCGCTGGGCCCAATAACGTTGTTCTCAGTCACTGTTCTCATGCCATATCCTTGGCTGATGCGGAGGAAAAATACGTTTCTTTCAAGTTTGAAGTCAAAGGTTTTCCCTAATCCGATAAAACAGACTTGTCCTGCAGGATTGTGAGATCATTTATACATTTGCAGCTCGTAACAATGTTTCTGAAGCATTTAAATTGCCATTGTGTTAATATCCCCAGCGGAGAGACTAAAAAAAAAAAACCAAAAAAAACCTCCATCCTCTTCAGATCCTCTCTGCTCCACCATCGCTTTTATGACTTGTAGTGCGAAGAGGAGAATGCATTTGTCATGTATTCAGTTCATATATCAGTTTCCTTGCCAGGCCCATGTCACAGGTAAAGTGCCGTCTGGGATCTGGCTAAATGTGTTTTGTCTTTTGGAAACATGTGGAGCACATTTTACCACCCCACCCCCCACCCCCCCTACGCACACTGACAATGTGTAGAACATTAAAGGCAATATGTGGCTAATCTTCTTATGCGAGAGTCTGAGGATATTCCTGAACCTTGAAGGTGCTTAACCTTATTCTACAGAAGGTTTTCAACAGCAGGGCGAATAGATCCGCACTTATTATGGCTGTGTGAACCCTTCCTATTGGTTTGGAATGGTCTATTACAAAGGGTCTGTCTTCTACGCCTGAGCCATATCTGCCATATGTCCCATTGCACCTTCCTATCCTATCTCACGGGTGCTCCAATCTGTTAGCATGCAAGGGGCACCCTACCATCAGCGCTTGGAAGGTGGAGTATTCCAAACACCGGGAGAATGAAAACCAGGACCATGGGATTGCTATCCCAAATAGCATTAATGGGTATGCTGTGATACTCACACACTGCACATTACTGTCAATTTTATTATCCAGGGAGCTCTGTGATCCACTCACACTGCACATTACCACAAATGTTGTTATCCAAAGAGCTCTGTGATCCACTCACACACCACATTTTACTGTGAGTTTTTATTGCTGTGGAGCTCTGTGATACTCTGCACAATACTGAGTTTTATTGCTGTGAAGCTCTGTGATACTCTTCACATTACTGAGTTTTATTGCTGTGAAGCTCTGATATAGTTGCACACTGCACATTACTGTAATTTTTATTTCTTTTTGCTGTGGAGTCTGTGATGCGCACACTGCACATTACTGGGAGTTTTATTGCTGTGGAGCTCTGTGATATGCACACTGCACATTACTGGGAGTTTTATTGCTGTGGAGCTCTGTGATATGCACACTGCACATTACTGGGAGTTTTATTGCTATGAAGCTCTGATATAGTGACACACTGCACAATACTGGGAGTTCTATTGCTATGAAGCTCTGCTATAGTGACACACTGCACATTACTGGGAGTTTTATTGCTGTGGAGCTCTGTGATTCGCTCACACAGATTGCACTTTATTGTGAGATTTATAGCAGTGGAGCTCTGTGATAAACTCTTACACACTAGACTTTTCGAGAATCTAAAAAAAAAAAAAAAAAATTGCCACACCAGAATGAATATAAGAGTGAAACTGAAATGTCTAATTTATAAATGTAATAAAAATGTGTATAAAGAAAGAGTGGAATTGACACTGTTCCTCCAATAACCTGACATTTTGGAAACATGTAACTTTAATGCTATAACAAACCAACCACAGTTCATTTCAGTTTCTACCAACCTACCTTTAAACCTTAAACATAATAGAGTGCTTTCCAATACTCAGTGGGGTTTTGCAACAAGAATGATTCGTCATCTGGAATTGTTGCAAATCAGTCCAGCCATCATTGTACTGTGATAGAGCTGCCAAACAATCTCACTCCCTAATAATCCGTCTCTCAAGACAATGATTAAAGGATTCCAGTAACCTTGAGGCATGTTGATATGAGTTAATAGCTGGCTCTTATACAGCTTAGATCTAATCAGATTCATGTCTTTGATTGTGTTTGGACTTTTTCCTGATCCAATATATTTTGGTCAAGCAGACCTGAATCTCCTTTGAAGAAACACTAAATAAAGACAGCACAACAT
Source organism: Pelodytes ibericus (assembly GCA_036172795.1). NCBI lineage: Eukaryota > Metazoa > Chordata > Amphibia > Anura > Pelodytidae > Pelodytes > Pelodytes ibericus. The sequence goes on from CM069861.1 coordinate 207,284,173, forward strand.
AGGCTTTTGTTTTCTTCTGACATTTTTGGAATTGGTGTCAGATATGGGGTCCTCGTTTTTTTTCTATACAAAAATATAAAGTGTCCATAATAATATAGGTGTAAATGAACAATAAATCAGGAGAATGGGCTACAATCATTAACCCCTCAAGGACTGAGACTGTTTTAACAATTATGCGGTGTTTGTGTTGTAGCTGTAAATGTCCTCTTTCTCGTTTAATGGGCCGAGGGGCTTTTTTTTAGATACCATTATTTTCATCATATCATATATAATTTACTGTAAAAAAAAAAAAAAGATCAACTCAACCGTAATGCCAAACCTGACCATAACTCTAGCCTTAACCCTATGTCTCATATTTTAGATCTTTTTTTTTAGGTGTAAATTCAAATAATTACCAATGAAATGGGACAAGTAGGGGGGCAAAGGAGCACCAGCTACCGCAGTGATTATGCACACCTCCCAACAACTGGCCAAAGAGAAAATATCTGTTTTGAGGAGTCTAGTTGAAGATGTAGATACAGGCTGGGTAAATTAAGTGAATTTATGGCCAATTACGATTAATTTTTGTGATTTGGTAAGCCATTTAGAATATTAATAATTGCATTGTATTTACTAAACTAATCTCTAATCACATTTTCTGCAATTTAAACACTATTGAACTGTTTTATAGCACTGGAGCTCTCTGATACTCTCATACACATGTACAGTTCTGATCTCCTCAAAAATAGGGACACTGAAGGGTGGCAGAGGGATGTGGGGCAAAAATAGGGACGGTGCCTCCTAAATAAGGAAACTTGGGAAGCATGGCCACGGGGTACGGCTCCACAACTGTTGTTGCTGCTACATTGGACAAGTTTGGTAATATAGTTCTTTCATGGCTGTTTGGTGATACAGTTCTACAGATCTTTCCTGGCTGTTTGGTGATAAAGTTCTGGCTGTTTGGTGATACCATTCTTTTCTGACTGTTTGGTGATACAGTTCTGTCTGTTTGGTGATACAGATCTTTCCTGACTGTTTGGTGATACAGTTCTGGCTGTTTGGTGATACATTTCTTTCCTGGCTGTCTGGTGGACTGTGACATGTGGATCGTGACGTCAGAAGCCTTGTGTTCTGCGTACACGTGGCACACTATTACTTTGATAACAAGTCAGAAAAATATTACAAATCCATGGCCTCCACAGAAGACAGAAGGTAAATTCATAAAACGATCAGGTTTGTTTGCTGAAGAGGCACAATAAAGTAATAATAGGTGTAAGTGCACTGGAGAATGAGCGATAACTGGACTAAACATATATATAATTTAATAATGTGAAAAAAACAATTTATAAAAATACACAAAAGAAAACGTGAATATGTAAAACAAAATCTACTTTAAAGAAACCTTTCCAACAGGCTTATTTTTGTCTGTTGGTCAAGTTTTTAATATATATGTGTAAATACCTTATTTCAACCATGGTACAAATGACAGTTCTCCTATAGCATTACATTGCAAATAATTTCACCGGTGTCTTTAAACTCATCAATAATAGGCAGTATCTAGGAGATAGCAGATTTCATGCTCCCCTCTAAGAAACTTCCCAGTTTAGTAGGATTGATCAGGCGCAGCTGCTCCGGTGTACAGTAAAATGGTACATATATATTGTGGATGTTATTGCATATGTATTTGGCATGTTCTTTTACATTTTTTTTTTTTGTATATATGTTTTCTTTACATCTTTAAAGATTTTTTTCTAAAGAAGTCTTATGACATATTGAGAAATTTATGCTGGAACAACTGTGCTACCTACTATGTCTGATGATCCCCGTGTTGCATTTGCAGTGTTTTTAATCGGTTTCAGTTATTTGTTCGGTTTAGAACGTATATTGTTTATCGCTATTTGACTACACAAATGTTTACATATTTATTACAATATTGCTGTGTTTGACACTTGTAGTGATGTGTGTGTATTTTGCACGATTTGTTACACGAGATGGGCTGTCCGTGTGGATTCCGCCCCCCCTAATTTTGTACGTCGCTTAATGCATATCCTATGTATTTGCGATTAACATACACGTCACTAGACTTGAAAAAAAAAAGCTCATCACAGAGCTGAAACGTTGTTTTTGTACGAAATAAATCCCGTGTACACGGTATGCCGAGTCTCTGGATTTTTTTTTTTTTAAGAAGGTGCTGTCACTAGCCATTACTGGGGAATCAACCTCTCTCTTTTTAACTGGGCTTTTTCAAGTGCCTGGAATGCAGGGGGACATGGCTCCAACCAGCTTTCTATTCATGTAACACAAGAAGGAGGTGATAGACAGGACTGTTGCTACAGCAACTGCATTAACTCCCATAATGAGATGAACCGCATCTCCCATAATGTTCTTTCAGCTAAGAGTCTGGCAGAGGAGTATGGGACCTGCAAGGTCCTATTGCCTCCCCCTGCTTTAGATGATACAGTATGTATCCAAACATATTCAGGTGAAACTGGCCCATTAGATATCACTGATAATGGGCCTCTGTCCACTGGAATACAGGAGTGATGGTTGCTGATAATGGGCCTCTGTCCATTGGAACACAGGAGTGATGGTTGCTGATAATGGGCCTCTGTCCATTGGAACACAGGAGTGATGGTTGCTGATAATGGGCCTCTGTCCATTGGAACACAAGAGTGATGGTTGCTGATAATGGGCCTCTGTCCACTGGAACACAAGAGTGATGGTTGCTGATAATGGGCCTCTGTCCACTAGAACACAAGAGTGATGGTTGCTGATAATGGGCCTCTGTCCACTGGAACACAGGAGTGATGGTTGCTGATAATGGGCCTCTGTCCACTGGAACACAGGAGTGATGGTTGCTGATAATGGGCCTCTGTCCACTGGAACACAGGAGTTATGGTTGCTGATAATGGGCCTCTGTCCATTGGAACACAAGAGTGATGGTTGCTGATAATGGGCCTCTGTCCACTGGAATACAGGAGTGATGGTTGCTGATAATGGGCCTCTGTCCACTGGAACACAGGAGTGATGGTTGCTGATAATGGGCCTCTGTCCACTGGAACACAGGAGTGATGGTTGCTGATAATGGGCCTCTGTCCACTGGAACACAGGAGTTATGGTTGCTGATAATGGGCCTCTGTCCATTGGAACACAAGAGTGATGGTTGCTGATAATGGGCCTCTGTCCACTGGAATACAGGAGTGATGGTTGCTGATAATGGGCCTCTGTCCATTGGAACACAAGAGTAATGGTTGCTGATAATGGGCCTCTGTCCACTGGAATACAGGAGTGATGGTTGCTGATAATGGGCCTCTGTCCACTGGAATACAGGAGTGATGGTTGCTGATAATGGGCCTCTGTCGTCTATGTAGATTCCATTATATTTCATGTTATTTTAATCGACACAATGTGCCTTTCTTTCAAAAACAAGGACGTATCTAAGTGACCCCAAACTTTCGAGCAGTAGTGTAATATTTGTTTGTCTGCCCGTCTATCCATCCGTGTCACTATATATGAGTCTAAACATACGGAAGTAGTTACTACTGGATCTCATTCTCTCCAAAAGAGCCAAACTCCGGTCCTCATAAACTTTAACACATACTTTCCAAACTCCAAGTCTTAAAATTGATTTGGAAATAACCTTTAAGTGCTGCAGAGGGTACATATAAGAAAAGACCCCAGTATATTTATGGCCTTTTAGTAAGATTCTGTATGCGTTTATAGTTTGCGAATCCCTTTCAAAATCTTCTACATTTCACCTTAAATCCTTTAACTCAGATTGCTTTAACAAATAGTCTCTAGGAACAAATTATTTCTCTGGACAAAACTCAATAAAGGAAACGCAGAATTGGCACAAGGTAAAAAAAAAAAAAAAATAATGTTTTTGGTATAGAACAGTGTTCAGTAGTTATAGGACAGGCATATTAAACACCTTGGTCTGGTACTATTGCTGTATCGTGTTACTGCTCTTATAATAGCAGATAATTACAGCATTATCCCCCAAGTCAGAGCCAACAAAAAAAATATTAAAAAATAGACCTGCGATAAAATCCTAGCACATTTAATGTGTTTCCTGGAAACTCTTTCTGTATGGAAAAAGCAACATTGTGTGTGTGTGTGTTCAGACCCATTTAATGCTTTTCATTTTTAAGGCTAGCAATTTCTAGGGCTTTAAACTTCCATCATAACTGCAGCCTCTGTATTAAATTAATTAAGTAAGCACGGATCGCAGAAATAGAAATCCATTCAAATGTGTTACTGACCCTATTCCACATAACAATGTTTGGAGGGTGCTAGAATGTCAAATAAATATTATGTTAACCCATTCACCCTGATCCCCCCTCCCCCAGCGTATGTGGGCTTGTAAAGATTTCTGCTGTGTCCTCTATACCATTCTGTGTGCCAGGTCAGTGCATTGCTAAACCCTCTGGCACATGAAAGGTAAACATGCAAAAATGTGCTTGTAAAATGGGCATGGCCTACTTGTTATCACTGTGTTCCAATGGCACGTTGTGTTAACGAATCCGAGTTTATCATTTGAAAAGTCAACGCCTTGACTGTATTTCCTTTTTCATGGTGCAATTCATCTGATTTTTCATGGAAAACAAAGAAATTCCTAAGTGACTCCAAACTATTGAACGGTAATGTACATTCGTATCCAGACATTTGGGGACACCTTCTGATTGTCACACGCTTAATACCTACAGTAATCAAAGTCCAAATAATAACAAATAGCCTGTTTAACCAGGAAAGGTGCGTTCCGATCAGGGACGTGACTACAGTGGTCGCAGGGCTAGCTGGGGCATCCAGGTACACCACCCAGGCGACGGTTTGTTTTTCTGCCAGACTAAGCTCGCTAGCTGTGGTTAATCTTTAGCTAGCGGCTGGGGCTGTTACATGTCCCTGATTTTAAGTGTGAGTCTTGCGACTTGAGCGTCTTCGTGTGCTCCTCAGTGCTCACTGTATCAGCTAGTGCTGTGCAGTGCGACAGTGCTTGTTACATGATGTCAGGGATGCCACTAGTGCATGGAAATACTGCATACATTCAACTGTGCCACTCACCTTTTGTTGGGGTCTTGGCAGATCATCATCAGCTCTGCTTGGCTGTCAGCTGCCTTCTACTACTGCCTATGTGTCCAACTGCAGCCCGCCTGCTGTACTACGACTACCATAATTCCCGGCGTTTCTGGAAAACTGGTGGGGAATTATGGGGTTTGCAGTTCTGCATGGCCATAGTTGGACACTTAGATACTACTGGCTGTTGCACCTTTATTGGTAGTGAACAGCTCTAGGAATAAACAGTGCCAGGGCTGTGCTGTTCATCTCATAGCACACACTCCTACACACTTTATTAATAAACTATGCTTTGTCAGTACACAATTTTACCATACCTGACAACTGTCCTGGGGATATTGCTATATAGAAACATTCAGGGGATGTTACTACCATAAAACATAATGGTATTCAGTTTATTTACCCTAGAAAGAAGAAGAGCTAAGCCGGGAACTGAACCCACAAAATAATTCCATTAAACAAAATTTATTTATCCACCACTGATTCAACATACAAATATCCATGTGTCAGATGAACCCTTTAAATTTGGTAATGTGTGAGGACCCAGGCTATTTTCAGTGCTTTTCGGAGATATCGCCTACGAATTCTTAATTATTCGGAGGTGCATCAGAGCTACCCAACTAGTACGAAATCTGGGTGTTCTATTCCCACCGACATTCCACTGGTTACCAAGGTGACTTCTCTATATTTTTATTTTAGAACTTTATTCTGGTCTCCCTTTGACTTGAACAATTATACATCCCCACATTGAGAATTAATATACCATACATCTCAACACCTCGGGTGTAGACTTTGAACCTTTTTGGGTTTTCTTTTGTCTTCCATGGTGTTTTACTGTTATGTTCTACACATTGCTTTAGAGTGATGTTCTGATATTTGCAGATACATTGTGTAATGTAAAGTACTTTTGTCTCTCTGGCCAAACTGGAATCAGAGCTCAAGATTAAAAAAAAAAAGATAAAAAAAAAAAAGAATATTTTTCCCCTGGAAAAGAAATAGCTAGGAATTAGCTTTGTCTAATGTTACTTGCTACTCCATACTGGAAATCAATGGAACACTGTATTTGCAGTGGAGGGAATGTAGTCGTGAACTGCCAAGTCAAAAGACGGATTCTCTGTCAAGTAAAACACAGCTGCGGATTTTCCCTCCATTTCCTTTTCTGTCCTCTATTGCTTTGTAATGTATGGAAAACAGAGAGGATTATTTAATGGAAGGGGCTCTGTCAGCTAAACGTTGCCTTGAATATATAGAATACAATAACCATATGCGTAAATGAAGAGACAAACATGTTAATGACATCATCTTGTGGTTTGATATGCAAATTACACATTTCCCACTGAAAACTAGCTCATTTACACACCAAGCTGCAGGTGATGTCATCACAGACATGTTTAAAACACATTTTTTTTTCTCTCTTAAAGGTATCACCTGAATATTGTTTTTACTGTGCACAATGCTGCCGGTGTACAATACAAAGCACTGTGCACAATGTAGTAATACAAATCGAGACTGTCCTGACAAATCTGGGATTGTTGGCAACTATGCAAAAGTTAGATACAATCCCACTAAGACAGTGTAATAAGGTATGAGCAGACAGTCACAAGTCAGGATGGAGCGCTGTCACAAGGATAATTATATATGGCATAGGAGACGCGGTGAACAACAAGAAAAAAAGTGTGCACTCCACTACAGCAGATTGTGATATCCAAAAAGTGCTTTAATAGTGCTGAGAAACAGAATGGAACTCCACGGACAAACAAGCCGGTAAGGGAAGGACCTTACGCGTTTCGCGTGATGGACACGCTTAATCATATGAGACGTGGTGTCCTGCTGGGTATTCGGAACAAATATGTGTCCCTGGAAACATGGCCGATGTTGGCAACTATGCACCTGTGGCTTGATATGCAAGTGAACCAATGGGAAATGTGTAATTTGCATATCAGGGCACAGGTGATGTCATAAGCAGGAGACTCTACACACAGATTTAAAAAAACAAGAGACTTTTTTTCTCGTAATTGATACATTTGCATGCACTTCTGGTAGGAGGAAGGCGTTGCTTCTTTTTTTAAATGTGCCCGAGTTGTCTCCTTTTTATGACATCACCTGTGGTTTGATATACAAATTAACTAGTTTTTCAATGGTTAATGTGCAACTGGCACCACAGACACATTAAAAACACATATTTTTTTTTTCTTATTTTACGTACTGTATTTTTACACAATGTACAGATCATTTTTTTTTTCCAGTTATTTGATTCTCTACATTCACAGTGGGAATGGGTGACTTTAAAATTAAAAAAAAAAAAGGACAGGTTCTAACCAAGATATCCTTAAAAAACAAAATAACCTCTGCATTAAATGGTTCCTCGCATATTTTCCCACTTTTTTACCAAATTTGAAAAGGAATATAAGTACATATATATTATAAATACCCACACTACGACACGCTAAACCGCATGCTCTCACTTCCTGTTGGCCACGGAGAATATTGGCCCGTAAATTAGCGCACATTCACTTTCTTATAATTCTAAACAAAATATGAAATTCTATCATGTGGGCAAAGGTAGCCGTAATAAAACCTGCCAGGTATGATTTACAGCTATTCTGGGTTACTACGAAATCGTAAAACACAAATATCTGCTTGGCACCCGGTGGGGGGAGAGAGGGGGGGAGTTATGGGGGGCTCCCCCTCACTTCTGCCACTGACTTTACTATTTACCCCAGGGAAAATCGAAAATATTTTTAGAAGGAAGGACAATTGGCTTCCGTTGAAAAAACACAACCGGGGTTATGTATCAGGAGCTAAATCTAAAGAATGGTGCAGTTACCATGGGAACCGACGGAATGTTCCTGCTGATAGTTCCATTTTTTAGAATGCAGCCTTGGATATTTTTTTTTCCGTGTACATAATCTCTCCATTGTCTGGAAGGAGCCTGTATTGTACTTGGCGCGTGCTACTGGTTTAGTCTTTGTGTTCACTGGCAGAGAGAGGCTTTGTAATGCATTTATTATAGACAGTGCTATGGAACAAACGCAGGAGAATCGGACAAAAAGGAAGTGAGCAATGTTTTAGATGTCTGGTTACTGGAAATCAAAAAGGGGGGAAATTAAAACAAGAAATGTAGATATATTAGCTTGATTGATAATAGTTTTTCAGCTAACGGATGCTGTATTGATTCTATCTAGCAGAACAGCTTCAGACTATGACAATAGCTTTCCTCCAAAAAAATACCGTATTTGCTCGATTATAAGACAAGGTTTTTTTCAGAATTTTTTTTCTGAAAAGTCCCCCTCGATTTATAATCTGACCTCAAATGGAGGTCAGATTATAAAACATGGATCCAGGTCCCCAGCAGAGCTGCAGGGGACCTGGATCCCCCTCTCTAACAGCAGGGGATGTCTGCGCGATGATGTCTATGATGAAGCCGGGCACTTCCGCTTTCGTCACTGAAGTCCCGGCGATCGTGCCGGGCGGCAGCAGGGGAGGTCTGCGCTCATCGCGCAGACATCCTCTGCTGCCCCACTAGCCACCAGGGTGAATCGGGCAGCTGGGAGATGTCTGCACGATACGTGCAGACATCCTCCATGCTGCCCGACACGGCAGTCTATTATGACGGACCAGCTGTCCGTCATAATAGACGGAGGTGTCGGGCAGCATGGAGGATGTCTGCACGTATCGTGCAGACATCCCCCGGCTGCCCTCACTAGCCACCAGGGATTATTACACAGGTGAGGAGGAGGGAGGGAGGGGGCACCAGCGCAACAAGGGGAGGGAGGGAGGGAGGGGGCACCAGAGCAACAAGGGGAGGGAGGGAGGAGGGAGGGGGCACCAGAGCAACGAGGGGAGGGAGGGAGGGGGCACCAGAGCAACGAGGGGAGGGAGGGAGGGGGCACCAGAGCAACAAGGGGAGGGAGGGAGGGAGGGGAAGAGAGAAACAAGGGGGGAGGGAGGGGAAGAGAGAAACAAGGGGGGAGGGAGGGGAAGAGAGAAACAAGGGGGGAGGGAGGGGAAGAGAGAAACAAGGGGGGAGGGAGGGGAAGAGAGAAACAAGGGGGGGGAGGGGAAGAGAGAAACAAGGGGGGAGGGGAAGAGAGAAACAAGGGGGGAGGGAGGGGAAGAGAGAAACAAGGGGGGGGAGGGGAAGAGAGAAACAAGGGGGGAGGGAGGGGAAGAGAGAAACAAGGGGTGAGGGAGGGGAAGAGAGAAACAAGGGGGGGGGGGAGAGACAAGGGAAGGGAGGGGGAGAGAGAGACAACACTAAGGGGGGGGGAGAGAAAGCTGGGGACAAGGGAAAGAGGGAGGCAGCATTGGCACATAAAAGGAAATAAAAACAAGAAATGCATTTTTTGATATCATAATTTTTTATTAAAAAAGCAATTTACATGTGAATATATACAAGTTGAACTTTTTCCCTATAGGGTAGTCTTAGTCAGGCTTTTAGTTTTTTTCCTAAAGGAATATCCAAAGTTTGGGGGGTCGTCTTTTAATCGAGCAAATACGGTACCTACTGTACAACTACTGTGTGTGTTGTATTACGTAAAGTGTAGAAAAATAAACAGTCCAGAGAGGCCATGTCTTTTGTTTTATATTTTTCTGATTTGTTTTCTCAAGATAAGTTGTTTTCATTTTTTTTTTTGATTAGTAAAATTTGAATTGGTTTCAAGATGATAAGTTGTTTTTTTGAGATAACCATTTGTTTGCTAGATATGCCAATTTGTTTTCTTGAGATTTTTCTGGAACTAAGACAGCTTGTTATATAAAAAAGAAAAAATTATAATAACTTGTTGTATCGAGAAAACAACTATTATCTCAATACAACAACTTGTTATCTCAAGAAAACAAGTCAGAAAAATATTAACAACACACGACCTTGCTGGGCTTCCGTAGGAAACAGGTCTGTCTCGTGAGCTCCATCCTCAACATTTCCGGTGTCCGAAAAACTAGATAGAAAGTAATCGTTGTTGCTATAGAAATAGTCCCACCCATCTCCGCGAATCCTACTTCTTTTGTTACATCACAGCACACAGAGCTAGATGAAGCCACACCCTCTGCATCATGAAAACTGCCCCCTAGGGAGCCTGCTCACTTCCTGTGTCCCCTTTATTGAAAAATCACAGGTACTGGCTGCTTACCTTATTATTAATCCAAGTCTGTGTCTATAATATGACATCACTACAAGAAGGTATACAGACTATGGCATCAGTTCAATCACAGGGTAACCACAATATGACATCATTTACAGCATTGTTTACTTAAAACATGTCATGAGTTCCATCCCGGAGTATCTAAAATCTGACATAATTTGCTTCATAGTGTATCCAGAACATGATGTTATTTCTGTCATAGTGTATCCAGAACATGATGTTATTTCTGTCACAGTGTATCCAGAACATGATGTTATTTCTGTCACAGTGTATCCAGAACATGATGTCATTTCTGTCACAGTGTATCCAGAACGTGATGTTATCTCTGTCACAGTGTATCCAGAACGTGATGTTATTTCTGTCACAGTGTATCCAGAACATGATGTTATTTCTGTCACAGTGTATCCAGAACATGATGTCATTTCTGTCACAGTGTATCCAGAACGTGATGTTATCTCTGTCACAGTGTATCCAGAACGTGATGTTATTTCTGTCACAGTGTATCCAGAACATGATGTTATTTCTGTCACAGTGTATCCAGAACATGATGTTATTTCTGTCACAGTGTATCCAGAACATGATGTTATTTCTGTCACAGTGTATCCAGAACATGATGTCATTTCTGTCACAGTGTATCCAGAACGTGATGTTATTTCTGTCACAGTGTATCCAGAACATGATGTTATTTCTGTCACAGTGTATCCAGAACGTGATGTTATTTCTGTCACAGTGTATCCAGAACATGATGTTATTTCTGTCACAGTGTATCCAGAACATGATGTCATTTCTGTCACAGTGTATCCAGAACGTGATGTTATCTCTGTCACAGTGTATCCAGAACGTGATGTTATTTCTGTCACAGTGTATCCAGAACATGATGTCATTTCTGTCACAGTGTATCCAGAACGTGATGTTATCTCTGTCACAGTGTATCCAGAACGTGATGTTATTTCTGTCACAGTGTATCCAGAACATGATGTTATTTCTGTCATAGTGTATCCAGAACATGATGTTATTTCTGTCATAGTGTATCCAGAACATGATGTTATTTCTGTCACAGTGTATCCAGAACGTGATGTTATTTCTGTCACAGTGTATCCAGAACATTATGTTATTTCTGTCACAGTGTATCCAGAACGTGATGTTATCTCTGTCACAGTGTATCCAGAACATGATGCTGTTTCTGTCACAGTGTATCCAGAACATGATGTTATTTCTGTCACAGTGTATCCAGAACATGATGTTATTTCTGTCACAGTGTATCCAGAACATGATGTTATTTCTGTCACAGTGTATCCAGAACATGATGTTATTTCTGTCACAGTGTATCCAGAACATGATGTTATTTCTGTCACAGTGTATCCAGAACATGATGTTATTTCTGTCACAGTGTATCCAGAACATGATGTTATTTCTGTCACAGTGTATCCAGAACATGATGTTATTTCTGTCACAGTGTATCCAGAACATGATGTTATTTCTGTCACAGTGTATCCAGAACATGATGTCATTTCTGTCACAGTGTATCCAGAACGTGATGTTATCTCTGTCACAGTGTATCCAGAACGTGATGTTATTTCTGTCACAGTGTATCCAGAACGTGATGTTATTTCTGTCACAGTGTATCCAGAACATGATGTTATTTCTGTCACAGTGTATCCAGAACGTGATGTTATCTCTGTCACAGTGTATCCAGAACGTGATCTTATTTCTGTCACAGTGTATCCAGAACATGATGTTATTTCTGTCACAGTGTATCCAGAACATGATGTTATTTCTGTCACAGTGTATCCAGAACGTGATGTTATCTCTGTCACAGTGTATCCAGAACATGATGCTGTTTCTGTCACAGTGTATCCAGAACATGATGTTATTTCTGTCACAGTGTATCCAGAACATGATGTTATTTCTGTCATAGTGTATCCAGAACATGATGTTATTTCTGTCACAGTGTATCCAGAACATGATCTTATTTCTGTCACAGTGTATCCAGAACATGATCTTATTTCTGTCACAGTGTATCCAGAACATGATCTTATTTCTGTCACAGTGTATCCAGAACATGATGTTATTTCTGTCACAGTGTATCCAGAACATGATGTTATTTCTGTCACAGTGTATCCAGAACATGATGTTATTTCTGTCACAGTGTATCCAGAACATGATGTTATTTCTGTCATAGTGTATCCAGAACATGATGTTATTTCTGTAATAGTGTATCCAGAACAGGATGTTATTTCTGTCACAGTGTATCCAGAACATGATGTTATTTCTGTCATAGTGTATCCAGAACATGATGTTATTTCTGTCATAGTGTATCCAGAACATGATGTTATTTCTGTCACAGTGTATCCAGAACATGATGTTATTTCTGTCACAGTCTATCCAGAACATGATGTTATTTCTGTCACAGTGTATCCAGAACATTATGTTATTTCTGTCACAGTGTATCCAGAACGTGATGTTATTTCTGTCACAGTGTATCCAGAACATGATCTTATTTCTGTCACAGTGTATCCAGAACATGATGTTATTTCTGTCACCGTGTATCCAGAACATGATCTTATTTCTGTCACAGTGTATCCAGAACATGATGTTATTTCTGTCACAGTGTATCCAGAACATGATGTTATTTCTGTCATAGTGTATCCAGAACATGATGTTATTTCTGTCACAGTGTATCCAGAACATGATGTTATTTCTGTCACAGTGTATCCAGAACATGATGTTATTTCTGTCATAGTGTATCCAGAACATGATGTTATTTCTGTCACAGTGTATCCAGAACATGATGTTATTTCTGTCACAGTGTATCCAGAACATGATGTTATTTCTGTCATAGTGTATCCAGAACATGATGTTATTTCTGTCACAGTGTATCCAGAACATTATGCTGTTTCTGTCGTAGTGAATCCAGAACATGATGTAATTTCTGTCGTAGTGTATCCAAAACATGATGTTATTTCTGTCACAGTGTATCCAGAACATGATGTTCAGATGCCAGTATTATTGTGCCATTCAGATGCCAGTTTTATTGTGTCATTCAGATGGCAGTAATATTGAGTCATTAAGATGCCAGTATTATTGTTCCATTAAGATTCCAGTAATATTGTCATTCAGATGCCAGTATTATTATGCCATTAAGATTCCAGTAATATTGTCATTCAGATGCCAGTATTATTGTGCCATTAAGATGCCACAGCCAATTTGCCCATTAAGATGCCAGTATTATTGTGCCATTCAGATGCCAGTAATATTGTGTAATTCAGATGTCAGTATTGTTGTGCCATCCAGAAGCCAGTATTATTGTGCCATTCAGATGCCAGTATTAAAAGTAAAAAGAAACAAATGTGCATCTATTTCATTGTCTCATCAACACTGGTGATGTCAGTCCATAAGATTAATATCTTATGACTGTGAGAAGTAAATTTGATATTTATTAAACAACTCCAAAAAAAAAGATGCCAGTATTATTTTGTCATTCAGATGCCAGTATTATTGTGCCATTCAGATGCCACTATTATTGTTTCATTAAGATGCCAGTAATATTGTTCCATTCAGAGCCCAGTAATATTGTGCCATTCACATGCCAGTATTATTGTGCAATTAAGATGCCAGTAATATTGTGCCATTCAGATGCCAGTGTTATTGTGCCATTCAGATGCCAGTAATATTGTGCCATTCAGATGCCAGTATTATTGTGCCATTCAGATTCCATTAATATTGTGCCATTCACATGCCAGTATTATTGTGCCATTAAGATGCCAGTAACATTATGCCCTTCAGAGGCCAGTAATATTGTGCCATTCAAATGCCAGTAATATTGTGCCATGCACATGCCAGTATTATTGTGCCATTAAGATGCCAGTAACATTATGCCCTTCAGAGGCCAGTAATATTGTGCCATTCAGATGCCAGTGTTATTGTGCCATTCAGATGCCAGTAATATTGTGCCATTCAGATGCCAGTATTATTGTGCCATTCAGATGCCAGGAATATTGTGCCATTCAGATGCCAGTATTATTGTGCCTTTCAGATGCCAGTAATATTGTGCCTTCCAGATACCAGTAATATTGTGCCATTAAGATGCCAGTATTTTTGTGCCATTAAGATGCCAAAGCCAATTTTCCCATTAAGATGACACAGTTAGGTTTTCTATTAAAATGTCAAAGTGCTCGTTATATACCACCCTCCTCTCCCCCTCCTCCGCGCAGTCTTCCCTCCTGCGTGGAGGAGGGAAATACAGTCACAGTCATATCCGTTGGCAATTTTTTTTTTTTCGGCCGCCGCATTCAGCAGACGCGCAAAGGTAGGGGGCCCTATGCATGAGTTTCAATCAATATTTCAATATGGTATGTTTTTATATAAAATGTATACTTCGATTATAATAAGATTTAATTAATAGGATCCTTTTTTATTATATATGTGCAGTTTCATTTTTATTTGTATGTTTTTTTAGCTGCACCAGTATATATTGAACTAATGAATTAACAGTTATCTCCTCCGCTTATACCAAGAGCAGTCAAGTTTATATATTATTTGTTTTCCCAGCCCCTCCTTATTGGATGTTTTGGAATTTAGAGGGCCCCGCTGCAATTATTTTAAAGGTAAAAACTTCAGGAGAACAGGGAATTGTATAAAAGTATAAAAAGCATACATTAAACACATGTACAACATATAGAAAAATAGGCAAAAGGTGAACTCTACCTTTAATGTCCTATGAATGCTCCCAAATCATGTAGGCCTAATTAAAATGAAAGCACTCACGTAAATGACCTCAAATGTAAAATCTGATGTCTGGAGCCTCCTTTTTTCCCTTCGAGGCTGGAAGTAGATGTGTTTTTTAGCTACTGGGCAGACTTGTAGAGCCTGCCAAGAAGCTTTCAGGGAATTTCCTCGCCATGTAACTAGTTTATGAGTCATTTGAGAAACTGGGAATTTGTTCAAACAGCTGCCTTTACATGACTTGTAGGTTTTACAGCACCTCTGTGCATCCTGTTTATTAGAAGCCAATAGAACAGTTTATTGGAACATCAAATGGCCTTAAGTTCCATTAAAGGTAGGGGGGGGGGAATGTATGGCGAGGGGGCCGAGAGATTGCTTAGCAAAGATAAAGCACACAGAGGATGCAGTGTGAACCTGTAGGACGTGTCTCTGTGATACACTAGCATTTCGGCTTGACTTTGCCACATAGTTCCACCGGTGCATAGTCGGTGAGATCGGAGGCGCGGGGTGGGGCGTGGAACATAGGCCTCATCAAGCTCGACCACTTCCCAGCTCAGTCTCCTCCATGCGATCCGTTGAGGGCTGACAACATGTCGGTTGAAGACACAAGGAAATTTTGGCATGTGGTGTAAAAAAAAAAAAATGCACCTTTTACAGGGTATCTGTATCACTTCAGACGTATATATCTCTTATTGTTGTTATGTGTAGCAGGCCTTTGGGCCTTTCTCCCCTGCTGTCTGCTAGTCTCATCCAGTATCACTGGAGCCTGAACCACCTGTGTCGCTATCAGAGACACCTTTTTTTTTGGGACTAAAAGGAACTTTTCAACAGGAACCGTCACTGGTATGAAAGATGCTTCACTTTACAGACAGACACGCTTAGCTTTTTATTCTTGAAAGAGAGAATTGCAGGGAATTGAGAAAGGTAATAGCCGAGTTAGAACTACTAACCGAACAGGGAATTGAGAAAGGTAATAGCCGAGTTAGAACTACTAACCGAACAGGGAATTGAGAAACTTCTGGAAAAATGTCTCCAACTTTTTTGGGGGGCTTTGGTGAGTCCATTTTGCCACCAGCGGAGTTGCTCTTTTGAGATACTTCCACTTGCTTTTAATATATATATTAGGTCTGATTAGGGCGTACATATGCCTTTTTTTTTTTTGCTTGTCTTTTGCTGCTTTCTACTGTGTGCATACTGTGAGCATGACCAGGCTTTCTCCGGGAGTAGCACCCCACCTATCTATAGGTCCTCCACAAATACTGTATTACTGAATGTGTAATCCAGGAAGTATAACATTGAAAAACCTTTCTGCCCTTGCACATAGTTTACGAGATTAAGCACCCATGTAAGAAATATATTAGAGGATCTCTGTCACCTGAATGATGTCTATGCTGTGAATGTACAGTATAAAAAATAATGAAAAATGATCTATACATTGTGTTAGCAGAATTGGAAGCAAATGTCTATATTAGGCGAAAAATATGTTTTAAAAATGTCTGTGGAGTCTCCTGCTTATGACATCACCTTGTGGCTTTAAGTGCAAATGACACATTTTCCATTGAAAAATATTTAATTTGCATACCGTGCCACAGATGATGTCATAAACAGGAGACTCCACATTTAAAACACCTTTTATCTTCTAATTTAGGTATTTGCTTGCAGTTCTTTTAATTCAATGTATAGATCTTTCTGTAACTGTAATTTTACTCTGTTATATATCAAATACTCTGTAGACTCAGAGTATTATCATGTACCCAATAGAATGTCAGTGTATTATCATGTACCCAATAGAATGTCAGCGTATTATCATGTACCCAATAGAATGTCAGAGTATTATCATGTACCCAATAGAATGTCAGCGTATTATCATGTACCCAATAGAATGTCAGAGTATTATCATATACCCAATAGAATGTCAGAGTATTATCATGTACCCAATAGAATGTCAGTGTATTATCATGTACCCAATAGAATGTCAGTGTATTATCATGTACCCAACAGAATGTCAGCGTGTTATCATGTACCCAATAGAATGTCAGAGTATTATCATGTACCCAATAGAATGTCAGCGTATTATCATGTACCCAATAGAATGTCAGCGTATTATCATGTACCCAGTAGAATGTCAGTGTATTATCATGTACCCAATAGAATGTCAGCGTATTATCATGTACCCAATAGAATGTCAGTGTATTATCATGTACCCAATAGAATGTCAGCGTATTATCATGTACCCAATAGAATGTCAGAGTATTATCATGTACCCAATAGAATGTCAGAGTATTATCATGTACCCAATAGAATGTGGTGCAAACCTCCCAAGAAGAGGGTTACCAGTACTCCGATTTACCACCAGGTGGTGCCACCAAGCGAGAGGTAAAAAGCCCAAAATGATTGCACAGTGCAGTCACATGGATTGGCTAATGCACTGATATAGTTACTATTCTAGTATTTTCCTCCCAGGATTAATTAGTGGGTGAAAACATATTTACAGTTATTGAGTTTGGCACGGTCATCGGCTATAACTTACCACTGCTTACAAAGTAATTGTTTGAAATAAAAACACAGAATTCCGGCTTGATATTAACCTCTGCTATTTAACGGCAGTGGATCTTATGTGCACTCACAAGTGTGTAACAAGCCTCCGTGTGACTTTAAACCCCAGTTTACGGCTTTAGTGCATTATAAGGCAATATAAGTGACATTTAATACATCAGCTGCTAATACTTATATTCCTGTTGCATTCTGGAGAATATCATTACAAACATATTTCTAAAAACAAAATAGAGCTGTGAAAATATGGAGCCACAATGACAGTTAGTGTATACACTGATTTACTGCCAGAAAAATAAAAGTGTTTGATGATTGAAGCGGCCCGTGAACAAAAAGACACAGATTTTACATATGTCACCAAAATATTACTTGTACTGGGAATGTGGAGAGTAAACAATGATGATCTGCACATTGTGTTAGAAGACTTGCAAGAAAAGGCATAAATTATAAGAAACATATTGTGCAATTATGTCTGTGTAGAGTTACCTTTTCCTCAAAAAAATACCAGCCATAGCTGTGATTCCACAAAGGTGGAGCCACGAAAAAGAGTGAGGCCACAAGGAATGGAGTAATACAAGGGGCAGAGCCACTCAATGTCCCTACCAGATTGAACGTAAGGCTCCCCAGGACAGGTACCGGGTGCCTAAGGCTCAATTCTTGTAAGGCATTTTTGCATATCCTGAAGCACATATCACCTTATCTCAGGTAAACTCTGACATCCCCTTTATGTATGACTCTCCCTCCCCTCCACTTTTGACTGCCTCTCTCCCATCTCTCATGTTGTCTGTGTGTGCCTCCCCATCTTTCCTTTTGACTGTCTCTCTCCCCCATCTTTCCTTTTGACTGTCTCTCTCCCCCATCTTTCCTTTTGACTGTCTCTCTCCCCCATCTTTCCTTTTGTCTCTCTCTCTCCCATCTTTCCTTTTGTCTGTCTCTTTCTCCATCCCTCCTTTTGTTTTCTCTCTCCCGCATCTACCCTTATGTCTGTCTCTCTCCCTTTATATATGTCTCTCCAATTATGTCTCTCTTCCCCTTTCTTATGTCAGTCTGTTTCCTTATGTACATCTCTCTCCCTCACCTCCCCTTTTTTGTCTGTCTCTCTCTTTCCCAACTCTCCTTTTTTTTATCTCTCTCCCCCATCTCCCCTTATGTCTTTTCCTCTCCCCCATCTACACATATGGCTGTCTCTCTTTCCCATATTGTCTTTTGACTCTCTTTCCCATCCCCCATTGTGTCTATCTCACCCTCCACCCTTTGTCTGTTTGTCTCTCCCCATCCATCATTTTGTCTGTCTCTCTCAGACTCTGCAGTCTGCCTGCACTTTCTAGCTAATTTTTTTTTATATGGGTCACAAGAGGGACACCAAACATTTTTTTTTTTACTTTTACAAAGCTTAAAATATTAGTTCTTTTTCCTCACATAAACCTGTTGTATTTTTGTTCCCAGATTTACTCCTCTGTACATAGACCAAAAAACTGGGTCCCACTTGGGTTATATACCTACCACAGACTAAACAAGACACACATATGTATAGAATACACACATTTATTACAATAATAATACAATTTAGCAGACTACTCCATCCTCCATTACACCCACTAGGCACAGTGCACCCAAATTCTCATCCCTTCCCTGTCTCTTGTTATAATTTAATACAGTATAATTCCAGTTTAGAATGCCTTAACTGGTGTACACTAGTGCCTCACAGTCCCGCGCAGAGTGATGACTCAGAGAGTCATGTTCACAGGAAGTTCACAGGAAGTGCGCTGCAGAGTTCACGGAGGTCTGAGACTCACTTACACAGGCGATCACAATGGCTTTTAATGATTTCCCAGCCTACCCCAGCGGGGGGAGGACTGCACTCTGGCTGATAACACCTCCTTTCATCTTGTAACCCGACCACTGGCAGCCTAGCACACACTAGGATTCCCAGCTACCGCCTGCCCCAAAAATACTGGCCAATGCATTGCCAGTATTTATGTTATAATGGCATCAGCTCCAAAGTCGGGATTACCGGCTAAATCGGCAAAATACCAGCCGGGTGGCAACCCTATGTCTGCTGTGTCTTTATGACATCACCTTGTGGCTTGATATAAAAATGAACTACTTGTCAGTAGACATGTCTGTCTCTCTCTCCCCATGCCATTCATGTCTGTCTCTCTCTCTCTCCCCCATGGAAACGCATGTCTGTCTCGCTCTCCACCATGCCATTCGTGTCTGTCTGTTTCCTCTTTTGTCTTTCTCCTCTCCCCATGTATCTTCCCCTCTATTGTCTCTCTCCCATGTCTGTCTTTTCTCTCCCCCCCCCCATTAAATTCTCTCTGTCCTCTCCCTTCCCATACATGTCTCTTTCTCCTCTCCCTTTCCATTTATGTCTCTCCTCTCCAACCATTTTTTCTGTTTCTCTCCTCCCCCATGTCTTCTGTCTCTCTCCTTCTCCCCTCCATTTCTCTTGTCTCTCTCACTTTCCCCTTTGTCCTCTGTCCTCTGGAGGCTGGGGAGAGCATGAGCTCTGTGCTTTATACACACTCTGAGCTCAGTCAGTGCACCTTGATCTCCGTGCAGAGTAATGATGCTCTGTATAACACACAGAGCTGATGCAGCCTGCGGCTCCATAGTCAAACACACGCTGCCTGCTTCACTGCATGGTGGCGGACTCGCACCCCTTGTTCACCTCGGCAGCCGGTGCAGTCCGGCCCCCTGGATCTGCAAGCGCTGCACACGCTACTAATAATTAAAAAAAAAACTTGTGGCTGCCTGCCACTGGCCTACATGTATCTCAGGCATCAGGCCACCCCCCACAAAGCCAGTGCCCTATTTGTAGTGCTGGCCTTGCTCGCACAGAAGTAGTACATTCTCATGACCTGGTAGCTTTCTATCATTGAGGATATGTATTTGCCTAGAAATAACTCAAACTTAAAACCAGACTGTGGGGTAAAACAACGGCCACAGCACTTTATTTAAATAGCCATTGCATTTACAACCATATACACATATATATATATATATCTACATTCCACATATATGTATATCCATAATTAATACAATGACTAAACATAAACATCAAAACTTACACATTAAACATTCCATATACAAGAAAACCAACCAAAGCTTGCAAGAGTATCCAGGTGGCTGCCGAAGTCCATGTTCTGAACCATCTCTGACCAAATGATCTTAATCCCTGGTAGAAGAGCATGCAAGCGGGACACATCCCGCTGCATGTTCTTCACCAGCTCCCTCTGCGGCACCAACCCCAAATCATTCCCCCCGGCATGAATAAGGAGTATGTCAGGGCGGCCGCCCCGCCACACTCTTTGCTCAACATTAGTCACCACAGCATTCCACAACATGCCCCTTACTCCAAACCACTTCAGACGAACCCGATACGGAGGAAAGCCCAGCTGGATTCCATTCCTGCGAACTGCAGCTCTCCTCTCAGCCCAGTATACGTATGAATGGCCGATGATCCACACCTCCAAACCGGAACCTGTAACAGAGAACATCGTGAACAACATCGCACTATGTACACCGCTCACGCGGAAACAAAATTCCATCAAACACCACTTCTTTTTTTTTTTTTTTTTTTATTTATTTTTTTTATTAACCATAACACAAAATCATTTTTTTTTTTTTTTTTATAACAGTAATCTGTGAGGACGAACATACGATCTGTACCGTCCAGACTCCCAGCGACCAATCCTCTTGACTAAAGCCTCCCCCAGGCCTAGCCGTGAAGCCTCCGTGGCAGCCCCAATCTGAAAGGAATGGGTGCCGTACTCGTGCGCCGGCACACCCAGCCGCTCCAACGCCATCCTCATTACCCTGAGGAACTGAAACCTCGATAAACCAGAGGAGTCTGCGTGGACCAGGAGGGACTGAGACCCCTGCGCCCGCACTACCAAAAACTCCCTGATGCAGTGTACCGGGCACACCCGTTCGCCCGGTACCTTAAACAATTCCACCATACGGCCCCGCCTAGCCGTATCCATTTTTGAGGACCTGAGCCACACCAGTAGCTTCCCAGGTTCACACACCACATCCGTCGCCCAGATGCCGCCCAACCGGGCCCTGGAAGGACTTACCAACTCCGATATCCGGAATGCTCCGAAAAAGGCCAGGGAAAAAGCCGCGGTAAACAACAAACGCTCGTAATCCGATGTGCAAATAGCTCACAACACCGGGCGCCGTGCGTCAGCCTGCTTTTTTCCCCTCCGAAAACCTTTTAACGCTTGCCTTACCAAAAAATTCTTACACACGTCCACCTCCCCACGCAATTTAAACAAAAAGGACAAAGCTGCCACTGCTTTGTCCAATTTGGAAGGGGACGCCCCTTCAGCCGAAAGCTGCACCAAGAACCAAAGCAAGGCATCCAGCAGGGATGCCTCGGGCGGTGTCTACCCCCCGTAGCCACCAGTGAATCCCAGTCTCGCCAGACCCTCGCGTATGCTGACCATGTGGAAGGAGCAAGCGAACTTTTTACCCATCCCGCAAGCACTCCATTCCAATCTTCCACAGTACCAACGGGCACTCCTGCCCAGTCCTGTCTGCTCCCGGGGCTTCTGCTCGAAACCGCTCCCACTGGAATCGAGAAAGAGCATCCGCTATAACGTTTAAGTGCCCTGGTACATGTTTTGCACGGAACGAGATGTTCAGTTCCATGCAAAGCAGCACAAAACGCCGTAAAAGCCGCACCACCGGGGCCGACGCTGCAGATAGGTTGTTCACTGAATGCATGACCGCCAAGTTGTCAGAGAAAAAGACAACCCGCCGGTCTCGCATGCACCTCCCCCATAAGGTTAGGGCCACTAACAGGGGAAATAGTTCCAAAAACGCCAGGTTCTTCAGGAGCTTGCTGCCCGCCCATGCCTCCGGCCACGCTCCGCGCACCACTTACCCGCCAAAACCCACGCTACCCGACGCATCCGTGTAAAGCTCCAGCTCATCCGCCTGTACTACTGCGCACTGGAATACCACCTTTCCGTTAAACCGCTCAAGGAAGACCAGCCACACAGCCAGGTCTGCACGTATCTTCCTAGTCACCCAGATAAAATAGTGTCCCGCCGTGATACCCGCCGTAGCCCGAGACAGTGACCTAATAAACACCCAGCCCACCAGAATTATCCTACAGGCGAAGTTTATGCGCCCTATCAATGACTGTAACTGACGCAGGGTAACCTTTTTGGCCCTACCTACCATCCGAACAGCAGTCCGTAGTACCACTAGCTTATTCCTGGGGAGCCTGCAGACCCCTGCTACTGAATCTATCTCCAACCCCAGAAAGCTTAAGCACGTAGTAGGACCCTCTGTCTTATCCGCCGCCAAGGGAACCCCAAAGCTACGCGCAACCTGTTCCAGCGAGCGCAGCAGCACCAAGCAAGATCTGGAGCCCATGGGGCCCACGCACAAAAAATTGTCCAAGTAGTGCACCATTGAACGATCATTTGACACTTTCTTAACTACCCATTCGAGAAATGTGCTAAATTTCTCGAAATAGGCACAAGAAACTGAACACCCCATAAGCAGACAGAGGTCCACATAGAACCCCTGATCAAACCAGCAGCCCAATAGGTGGTGACACTCCGGGTGGATTTGGAGGAGACGAAAAGCCGATTCTATATCTGCCTTAGCCATCAATGCCCCGGCCCCTGCGTCTCTGACCAGTTCCACTGCTCTGTCAAATGATGCGTACGATACGGAGCAAAGCTCCCTATCGATGTCATCATTAACCGACCCTCCCTTAGGATAGGACAAATTATGTATTAACCGGAATTTACCGGGCTCCTTCTTGGGGACCACCCCCAAAGGAGAAACCCGCAAATTCGCCATGGGTGGTTCTGGAAACGGGCCGGCCATCCTGCCCGCTTCCAGTTCCTTCCGTAATTTGTCCCTCACTACTTCCGGAAACTGAAGTACCGACTTCAAGTTCCGGCGGGAGATACGACCTGGGCCTGGGACAAACGGGATGCGAAACCCCCACCTGAACCCGTCCTCCAAGAAACTTGCATCCGCTCGCCTACCGTAGCGCCTTAGCCACGGCCGCATCGCGTCGCTGCTCACCGGAGTTCTCCCCTTTAGCCCCAGACTGCCCGGCTGAGCTACCAGCCTTGCCGCGCTTAAAACATCTGGCTGCGCTATGGGCGCCTCCGCAGACCGAGCACTCGTGCCGGAATTTGCAGGAGGCGCCCCACTTGCACTGGCTGTCGTTGAACAGCCAGCACGTCCCGCGTTTTCCGGTGGCCGGCGTGGAGCCTTGGGCTCCCCCACCGGCCCCCCCGGGAAAGGGCGATGCCTTTTGAGCCATCATGATCTTTACCCAGAGCGTAATGTCGATCTGGTCAAAGCTCATGCCTGGGTTAGCGGCTAGGCGTTGACGAAACTGTTCGTCATACCTCCACCATGCTAAACCCCCATAAAGTCGGTACGCCTCCCATATCCCGTCCACATAACAGAATAGGGAGGAGCACTTTCCTGGGTGCTTTTCACCCAGGACACTAGCCAGGATGCAAAAGGAGCGCAACCAGTTCCCGAATGTTTTCGGGAGCTTCCTATATCGTTTTTTCCTTTCCTCATCCTCCTTCTTCTTCCTATCCTCCTTTTTCTCGTCCTCCTTGAGGTCGATAGGTTCCTCCAAAGGAAGCAAGGAAAGAAGTTCTACGTACTCCCCTTTCCAAATTTTTTCCCTGACCTCAGCTTTCAAATGTACCCCTAAAGGGCCAGAAAAAGACGTATACGAAGAATACCGCGCCACCTCGGCTACATTAAGTGCCCCTGTCTCATTTCCCCCCGTATCGTTCCCCCCGGGACCTCCTGCCTGCGCAGCATCATGAGAATTTGCCCCCAGGGAATGGGGAGGATCACCCGACGATTCCGCCGCAGACCCTGCCGCACAACCAAAACCGCCGCTCGTTGGGGAAGGGAACCCGGGAGGGACCCATGCCGACGCTACCGTGTTGGCTACTATTGTGTGCGTTCTACCCGCCCATAAATCTAAGAATGCCCGCAAGCCCCCTAGTAGCTCCGACTCGCCACGGCTAACATTAGCAGGTGTTGCAGTAAACTCACCGGTCGGCCCTCCGGCCGCCCCGCTGTCCAGCTCCGGCTGCCGAGCCTCTCCAGCCGTACGTTTTCCGCTGACACTCGTCCTCTTCGGGTCCCTTGGTTTCTCAATGCCATGATGGCCCCCTGGCCGAAGATCTGCTCCCGCCCGTTGGCGTCTGGAAGAAAAAGGACACTGGGAACGTATCGGCGAACAACGTAGCCTTTCCATAGACGGGGGAAGTAACCCCTGACCCTGCGACGCCCTCTGAGCAGTACGCCCTAACCCTCTGCCTGATTGCCAATCCCGGTCCATGGGTGACGGGGATCTACTATCCGGAGACCGTACCCCCCGCCGAGACCTGCAGCGACTGCGAACCTCTCGACGCCTTGTCTGAACCCCACCGCTCCTACCCGATCCCGGAGATCTGGGGGGAACCCTGGCATTCCTGTCCCTACCCCCGATGTGTCCGCCAGACCTAACCATGCCGAAATCGCCACCCATCATCCCGTCCTCCTCACTATCTTCCTCCCTGTCTATTTCTATAGGCGAATCTCCCCGGATCACTGGGGACGCCGACCAGGTTGGGGAACCGGGAGGGGAAAATAGCTCTGGGGAGCCCACCCCGTACCTATCCTCCAGGGGGGAACGCTCGCGCGGCGAGAGGGACCTACTTGCGCCGGTACCCGGCGCCGACTGGCAACGCTTAGCCGGGGCCTTACCCTGACCCGCCCTAGTGCTTAAACGGCATGGAAGGGGATCTACTGCCACCCTACCCCCTGGATTAATAGGGGACACCGATGATTCTGGGGATGAAAACCTGGGAGAATCCTGTGGAGGCCTTGCGCGGCCTCTGGAGCGCCTAGAGGAGGTAAGTGGGGCAGGAGGGACCACAACAGTGTAGGGGGGACAACCAGGGGCCTTCCCCCCCCCCCCCACCAGACCTGCTCACCTGATGCACTCCTGCTGCAGCCACCGCTCCTGATCCTCCTCCTGAGCTCCGGATCCGGCCTTCTCGCTTGTCCAGGCCCCCCACCATCGAGGAGGTGCTGGGGCCAACGATCCCCGGCCTCCTGGTCTTCTGGCCGCTGGGCCCGATCACCGGGGCCTCCGGATGCGCGATTGCATCCCTCACAGGACCCACTTCCAGTGCGGCCTTCCTCCCGGCCGTCGACTTCCGGTTGCGGCCTACACTTCCTCCCGTTGCGGCCGCATGGTGGGTGGGTGTCCTCGCCGTTCGGGCAGCTCGAGTCCCGGTCCTGGGTGGAAGAGCAGCGCGGCCCACAGCTCCTGGAACTCCACTGGGCCCAGGGAAGATGTCCTCTCCGGGGCTCAGGCGGCGGGGAGGCCTCACCGAACGAGAAGGCCTCCCAGATGCGGTGACAGCAGGCCCTGCTGCAGCTCCAGGTCCCTCCAGACGTCCCTTCAGCCAGCCAGGTCCCTTCAGCAGCGCAGCAGCCTTCATCTCCACGAGAATCCTATCAATCTCAGCCTCCATGATCCTGGAAAAGAAGAAGGGAGACAGACCAGACACACAACAGGTAAGGGGGAAAAAACTTTCCTAAAATGGCCCCCAAACTTCCTGTTCCTATCTTTTATACTATCCCAACTCCTCCCACTAACTCCCACTATAGGCTGACATATCCTCTCAGCACCCTGTCATGATTGCCCCTCCCCGACCTTGTCTGGGGGCTACATGACTCTCCACAGTGACTCCGAAGAGGTGCTCTGGTACGACCAAGTCACAGAAGGTTCAGATGGGTCAGATCTTCCTCCTGGTAACTCCACGAAGAACAATCCTGAGAACTGAACTTTGTTACATTTTAAAACCAGACTTATGGGTTGAATTAAATACTACGGGGCTTATAAACACCACATAATACAATTTATATTGAGGTCGATGAACAAGGTGGGTGGTAGTTTCATCTGGAATTCAGTAGCCGACTTCCTAAATTAATAAGTCTAACAGTCGTGTAAGCTGATAGCCCTCCTTATGTTGTTTACACATTGCTTATAAGAAAAGAAACCCCTCCCAGTAGACTGCAAATGGATACTTTTGCGATCTCAAAGTGAATTATTTCATTAGGTTTTTACTGCAACAGAAAGACCCCCCATTTTTTTTTTTTAAATGAAATAGTTTAGTCTGGAGGATGTAGACCATGATTTTGGAGCAAAAGTCTACAAATCTGGACTTTTTTACTCAAGCAAATGTTCAGTTTTTATTATTACTATTATTATTATTATATGAGCCAAAGTTAAATTGGAAAATAATAATATTAAGCTTGTAAACTGTGAACACATCAGGAAGTAAAAAGATTGTAGTTTTCTAGCTTAAACATTGCACTTATTGTTTTGTTTTTTAACTGTACAGAACATTCTACTGTAATAATTTAAACAACGTATGCAATAAGCCAGATTTAATTAATCATCATTGTATCTGTTTTTGACAGAGGGACTATACTAAAAACCAAATGGAATAAGCAGACCGTACGTGGTTTATTACAATGAAACAGTATATGTTTCCTTGGAACAATTATCTTTAGATTAAAGGTTTTTTTGTTTTTTTTAAATCCATTGCCCCAGTAGAGTTGGCTCCTGCATATTAATTCCACTAAGTTCACTTTTGTCATCTGCGTAACATCTTAGATCGTGATAGTGCATGAGAATATTACTCTGGAGTCTATGTATATTTACTAAAAATATAAATATAAATATACATTTAGGCATTTTGAGCAGCTTGAGTCACACAGCGGCATGGTTTAACCTCAGGTATCTCTTGGTTGTGGATGACAAGCTCAGATTCACAAAGCTGCTTCGTCTGGTAATCCGGAAACAATGGGAGGGCGGGGCTTGGTAGTTAGACTAGCCAATCCTACGTCGAACGAACGTGTAAGTAGAAGTGCACCAGAAGGCAGCTAGGTTCACTATTCCTTCAAGCACTTGCACCATTATCATTTCATTCTGAACCCTTGTCGAGTGTCAACATCACTGCACAGTATTCATTCTTTGGTGTCCCACACACACCAGAAAATGAAAATATGGACATGTAGGGGGGTGGGGGTGGCATTGGATTCAGATTTGTACCCTTAATCTAGATTACACTGCCGCATCGTTCCAGATGTCCACTCCTTCTCCCATACGTTGACGTCGCCATGCCACAGCTCTTTGTGTGTGAGCGGCATGCTAAGCCTAATGTCAAAGTTTGAATCTACATCTGCTGCCATATTTGTAGATTTTGACCACTTAAAACATTGGGCCGTGTTTCAAAGATTTCTATGCATGTGTTAGGAAAATGGCCAGCCTGATGCGTGGACATCTGTTTATCCTCTGTAAAGTGCTAACGTATCATTTTGACATGACTGGTTCATAATTAAAAGTATTCTGTCAACCTAAACTTTACAGGGTAATTACACTGAGATGCATGCAAATGCATAACATAAGAGAGAGTGCATGTGTCCGTGGAGACTCCTGCTTATGACATCACCTTCTGACCTGATATGCAAATTACACGTGTCCCATTGAAAATGCATTTCATTTGCAAATCAAGCCACAGGTGATGTCATAAGCAGGGGATGCCTCAGACACATTAAGAACATATTTTTCTCTTATTTTATGCATTTTCAGGCAAATCAGCTAAAGCAATGTATGAATAATTTTTCACCATTTTTTTTTAAATTCTCTAGACTCCCAGTTTAAAGTGGAGGACAGGTCTGCAATAAAAGTACCGTATATACTCGAGTATAAGCCGACCCGAATATAAGCCGAGGCACCTAATTTTACCACAAAGAACTGGGAAAAAATATTGACTCGAGTATAAGCCTAGGGTGGAAAATGAGGCAGCTACTGGTAAATATTGCCCCCAATCTGCCATTTAATATTCCAGGATATTGCCCCCAATATGTAATTTAATACTCCAAGATATTGCCCCCAATATGTCATTTAATATTCCAGGATATTGCCCCCAATATGTCATTTAATATGCCAGGATATTGCCCCCAATATGCCATTTAATATTCCAGGATATTGCCCCCAATATGTAATTTAATATTCCAGGATATTGCCCCCAATATGTCATTTAATATTCCAGGATATTGCCCCCAATATGTCATTTAATATGCCAGGATATTGCCCCCAACATGCCATTTAATATTCCAGGATATTGCCCCCAATATGTCATTTAATATGCCAGGATGTTGCCCCCAATATGCCATTTAATATTCCAGGATATTGCCCCCAATATGCCATTTAATATTCCAGGATAGTGCCCCCAATATGCCATTTAATATGCCAGGATATTGCCCCCAATATGCCATTTAATATTCCAGGATATTGCCCCCAATATGCCATTTAATATTCCAGGATATTGCCCCCAATATGCCATTTTAACATGCCAGGATTTTGCCCCCAATATGCCATTTAATATGCCAGGATATTGCCCCCAATATGCCATGTAATATGCCAGGATATTGCCCCCAATATGCCATCTAATATACCAGGATATTGCCCCTTAGTATGCTCGTTATGCCACCCTCCTCCCCCCCTTCCCCAGACCCCATTACTTACCTCGTTCCTGCTCCGTCTCCAGGTGCTCTAAAGGTCCCCTCCAGCCGCGCGGAACAATAAAGTTTAAAAAAAACACACTTTATTGACCGCGCGGCTGGAGGGGAGCGCACAACGCTTCCCTCACAGCCACGCACCTTCAGAGCACCGCGAGACGGAGCAGCAAAGAGGTAAGTTTTAGATTTTTTTTTTCCCCAGACACCGACTCGAGTATAAGCCGAGGGGGGCATTTTTCAGTACAAAAAATGTGCTGAAAAACTCAGCTTATACTCGAGTATATACGGTATTTGCTTGTCCACCATTTGAAAAGGGGGGCCCAGTGCTAGTGGACTATATTGTCCCCCCCTTTCCCCGCCCCAACCAATCACCACTGGTCCTGTCCATCATCAGTCTCCTCTCCAATCATAATGGGACATGTTGTATATAGTGTTGCCGCCTTTTTTTCCGAAAAATATACGCCATGCTATTGCCTGAATAGACTGAACATTAGCCTCAAGCTAATTATTTACCAGCCTGCCTGTAAAATACTGGATATACCCCCTGGTGCCCATTTTAAGTAGTTACGGTAATTTACTTCACACTGGGCCATTTTTTCCACATACAATGGAGCCTATCTTTCTGGCATGCAGATGTCTTCATTCATTGTCGTTGCTTTGTTGCCTGATCAAATTTCTTGCTGACCTGGCAGTCACAGACGTATTCGTCATTGTCAGAAACCTTCCCGTGTGAATTCCCCCCGACTCTCGCCGCTTTCCCCGTCTCAGAGTTATTTCACATGTCTTGTACGCACACATTCCCCCCTCCCCAATCTCTAATCACTTTAAGACCGGTGGTGTATCTTGGTTTTGGGCTGCCCTAGGCAGACAAAATTCGGGCACCCCCCCCCCCCCAACCACGTTGCGCACATATGACATTCCCCATCACCCACATTGCATACACACTAAATTCCCCATCACCGCCATTACATGCCAACATCACCCTCATTACATACCCCCACCACGTCCATTACATTGGAAGGAGCTAAAGCTTGCTGAACGGCGGGGGAGGGAGTGAAAATGTTTGAAGCACCAGAAGTGTGCTTATACACCCTCTGGCAAAGTGCCGCCCTGGGCGAAGGGGCTAATTACCAGCCCAACTGCCCTGGAGCTTGGTTTGTAGGTAATGGCTACAGACGGCTGTATCGCTGGACATATGGTTGTCTATATATTTTTTTTCTTCTTCTTTTAACTTGACTAGACTTTAATGTGTTTTGTCTCTATAATACCACCATATGCTTTATTGCTTTTATTACACGTGTGGTTTGCCAAGTACGCCAATGCTTGCTCCTGCTTAAAACTGAGAGCACATCGTTAGCTGTGAGCCCATTATACTGAGGGATGGCTGTGCAAAATACCTCTCCATTGACATCACAATTACACTCTGCTGACCTAGAAGAAGAGTATGGAGAATGACATCATGCCAAGTGACTCGGAATCCAGAGGAATCAGCCAACAGGAAGGCACATCAACCAAGCAGACACGAATCCACGTTAAACTGCCAGCCGTCTGGATTCCGCTTGACAATTTAATGGGTGCGACATGGGTTAATAGTACACACCGTAAAAACTGACATGAAAAGAAATAAATGTATCTAATGTAAGAGAGGGGAGTAGCGAGTTCTCTAGGATTCTTGGCAGAAGAAGAAAGGGCTGTCTTTAGGTTGTGTTTCAGATGAAAAAGTGACTGGCCTTAGGGAGAACGCCTTTGATTTTCATCTTTAACGCCCGGACATATTGCGGAGAGATGCTACATTATGGGGGAATGATGATTCATTATGGTCATGTTTACCAACTGAGGCCAAAATTACCTCTGTTAAACGGCTTCGCCTAATCGTGCCTCGGAACGCGTTGGTCGGCTTTGTCACAACTGACAAGGCAAATCGTGCCTCATCTATGGTCAATAGACTTTCCGTCCGTAAAATGCCTACTTATGGTGGGGAGATGCTACATGGTGGGAAATGAGGACTCAAGGTGATAATGTTTCTAACTGAGGCATGTGTTACCTCTGTTAAACTGCTTTACCCCCTTACATGCTGAAGAATGCATCGGCAGAGTGAGAAGAAGACGTGATCTTACATCAATCAGCGACGAGCACACAACAGAGCGTAACATTCTATCTGAGGTTGGTCCCGAAAGACATGCTTGCGTGTCAGCGTCCAAACCACATTAAACACGTACAACTGAGATCCGATGATATAACAACTTGTCTTCCTTCAGTGAGCAATAGAAGGCATTTAGCAACTCGCTTCGATTCGAATGTTTATTCCATCACCATCCCAAAACCGTGGACAAGCAGGCAGGACTAGCATGGGGGGATGCCTTACGCATTTCGTGTTTCAAACAAGTGTGGATACACTGCATATGATTAAGAAAAACAAGCACCGTGCACTCAACAAACTCCTTAGGACTCCCGACTGAAGTGCAAAAACTTCAGCAGATGCAGGGGGGTTGCAGGAACTGTGAAACGCAAATACCTTACGCATTTTGCACAAGGGAGTGCTTCATCATAAGCAGATGCAGTGGGCTACAGGAATTGACAAAGCACAATTACCTTATGCGTTTCGCAACAGGGAGCTTTTACTCGTAGGCCTATGATTAAGCAGGAAATGCATAAGGTGATTACAGGTTTGTCAGTTTCTGAAACCCCCTTCAACAGCCAATGTTTTAATTGTCATAATAAAAGTGTTTTTAGCCTAAGGACTGTGGCACGCATGGTGCTTGTTTTTCTTTGTGTTCTACAGGTAGGAGGGCGCCACAACCGAGCCTCCAAATCGGATTGGATTACTGTACTTGGAATTAAGACACTCCTTCTTACGTAGCAGATCACGGACACACTTTGGATTTTTTTCCCCCCTTATTTTCAAATGAGTAAGTGCTTTGTATGAAGCACAAAACGCGTTAGATGTTTCACTCACGCGCTATACCTGCTTGTTTGTCCACTGCCTTGTGCTGGTAATGGAATAAACACAAGGATTAAAGTCACGTAAGGCCTTGTATCAAGCATATATCAGCAAAATACAAACAGCTGATCTTTCTTCATCTAACAGAGATCTAACAAATAGTGTGGAGCGGACACCTGGATGTTCGGGTTCGGCGGGTTCGGCCGATCTTCGGAAAAAAAGTCTGGGTTTGGGGTCGAACTTGACCCCGAACTTGACCCCGAACACAAACCCCAAACCCGACATTTCTTATGAATGGGGACTCTATTTCGGTTTATAGAAAGCCGATAGAATTACATGTATTCCATAAGCCGAAAGTCTATAAACCGAACGACGTTCGGATTATAGACTTTCGGTTTATAGAATAGCAATAGCATTACATGTATTCTATAAACCAAAAGTCTATAAACCGAACGTCGTTCGGTTTATAGACTTTCGGCTTATGGAATACATGTAATACTATTGGCTTTCTATAAACAGAAATAGAGTCCCCATTCATAAGAAATTCTTATGAATTTATATAAACCGAACTAGAGTCCCCATTCATAAGAAATTCTTATGAATGAGGACTCTAGTTCGGTTTATAGAAAGCCAATAGTATTACATGTATTCTATAATCCGAAAGTCTATAAACCGAAAGACATTCTGTTTATAGACTTTCTTTTTATAGAATAGCAATAGCATTACATGTATTTCGGTTTATTGACTTTCGTTTTATAGAATACATGTAATGCTATTGCTATTCTATAAACCGAAAGTCTATAAACTGAATGTCTTTCGGTTTATAGACTTTCGGCTTATGGAATACATGTAATACTATTGGCTTTCTATAAACCGAGATAGAGTCCCCATTCATAAGAATTTCTTATGAATGGGGACTCTATTTCGGTTTATAGAAAGCCAATAGCATTACATACAATGTAATCGCCGAACCCCGAACTCCAACACGGACATACAGTGAAATGTCCGTGTTCGGGTCCGTTGTTCGAACAACATAATGTTCGGTGCGAAAAATCTCATCAATCTCAATTTTCTTTTTTTTGTGGGGGGCTTAACCCCAGGTGCAGATATTTGCAGATATTTAGATGTTAGTAGGATTACCGTATATTCTATGGCCACTGTATCCCAGGGATATGTGTTTCTGTTCATATGTTTATTTACTTTTCGTGTGTATCTCACGACTTCTTCCAGATTAAACAGTCAGACGGGAACATCCTGCCTCTTTTAGGGGAAAAAAAAACATGGGAGGCTGTGTTTGTGGACACATCTTCAAGGTGATCGCTTCAAGGGATGTTCTTATTTATTATTATTTTTTCCATGGCTGCAAGAATCCAAAATGAGATCTCAATTCATAGGCATTCAGGATGCACAGTATACAATCACCTTTTTTTTTCTAATTGAACAGGCACACTAGCCTGTCTGACAGGCTTCCTCATCAATGTAAATGGTTGCTAGTATGGAATGCTGAGCCCTGAGGACAGTGGATCCTTCTAAAAAAAAAAAGAGGAAGAAGTCACCTTGCAGGGAGATCTGCCCAACAGTGCACAGATCTCTAAAAGGCAGCTTGTGATCCCTCATGAAAATTGGGGGTTTTAATTCCCCTGTAAGTTTTTTTCCATCCTCCTAAACTTTTCTTCAGCATGTCTTCCCAAGATACAAAATAGTTAACTGTAGCAAATCCAGTTGATGTTTAGGAATTAAGGCCTGTATGCATACTCGGGCCAGATGGATGCAGTTGTGGCTATTACAAGACATTTATTAAGCTATTGGGATTGTACCGGCTGGAATCATTTACACATGTTCGGCCCCGGCCATCACACACCACATGATATAACCAATGCGTGGATGTCAGCTCGTCCAAAGCCACGAATGACCAAACATTATGTCAGAATTAGTGTCTGATTTTATTACATAAATAGCAGTTATATCTTCTGCTGCAGTTGGCTTGAATTTGAGGTAAAAACAAACAAACTGGAAGCGTAATAAAATGGCTTTATAAATGGCATTCAACGGTGTGATATTGTCAGTTGTCTGATATACAAGTAAAGCCTAGTTCCTAGCCTAGTAAAGCCTAGTTCCTAGCCTAGTAAAGCCTAGTTCCCTTCAGGATCAGCTGTTTCCAATACGTTACCACCGGCAGGTAACAGATTCATAACGTTATCTTTTGTTGTTGTTTGTCTCTCTTTTTGTGTTGGTTTTATTATTTGTCCTAGGTTGCCGGCCTTGGTATTTCCCCTTTTCACTCAACCTTGGCCTGAAGACAGTTATTTACCGGCCTGCTGGTAAAGTACCGGCTGGGTGGCAACTCTATATGGATATGACTAAGCGTTAAAAAAAAAAATAGATCAATAGATGTTATGTTAAACAGACACTCCCACTAAAACAATTAAAAGATTTTTTTTTATTTATTTTGCATTGTTTCTAAAAGTGTGACTGGGCGCTGCCATTTTGTGAAATACAGTGTTTTTGGGTGCCACCCCCCCAGTGACTTTACAGCACTAGTATCTCACTTTGGGGCTGGGGACACACAATGCAGTCTATAAGTCAGAATGCTGACCATAGACTTGTAATGAATGGGAGGGTAATGTAACTATGACATCACACGGGGGTGGAGTTATGATCCTGTTTGATCAGGTCAATCTCCTCTCTTTGTGTTGGAAGACAGGTAAAAAAAAAAGTGATACACAGTCACCTAGTCCTGCCTACTATGATGCACAGGAGCCAGTAAGAGAGCAGGGGAGTATCTTATGACATCATCATGCAAGATTTGGCCACAGTTGTAAAGTGCGACT
The DNA here is from genome assembly GCA_036172795.1 of Pelodytes ibericus. Taxonomy (NCBI): domain Eukaryota; kingdom Metazoa; phylum Chordata; class Amphibia; order Anura; family Pelodytidae; genus Pelodytes; species Pelodytes ibericus. The sequence continues at coordinate 207,319,011 of CM069861.1, forward strand.
GTCTGGAAGATTTTGGAGACTGTCGCATCATGGGTGAAATTCTCAAAATGGCTGCTGGAGATAAACACCTAATTTTATTTTTACTTTTCTATGCAATTAATTCAAGAATAGAAGAATAAAAAACACACAATGGCATATGTCTTATATATGTGTTTGGTTGTGTGTTAGTGTCCCTTTAACTTATATAATTATAAACAGTGAATAATGGAACAGTGTTAATATTCATTTTATGTATATGAAAACCCAATAAACAAAATTCTAGCAATAAATATTTGATACGTGATCTTTCACTAACTTGGGAAATCTAATTCAGGATCAACGACATCAAATAAACAGTCTCAATTTTTTGGGGTTCGAAATCTTATCCAATCGCAATTAGACTGGTGCATGTAATAGACGGTACCGAGTTTGTATAGGATTTACATATATCCTCTTTTCTTCTTCTCCCTTTGTGATAAAACAAAATGGCGCCACATTAAGACACATTTCCGTAAATACTTCAAAAATATATTATATATATATATATATATACCATTAACCCTTCATGAGATATTATACATATAATATATTATTGCAATCATACTTTCCAGTTTTTCCTCCCAAGAACTGCTTGCTGAGAGAAATGACAAATGCCGAGTCCTTTTACCTGTGATTTCCCTAAAAAAGGGTGTCTAGTCTGGCTAATAAAGAATTTTCCTTCATCTATAGGTTTGTGATGGTGGCACACATCTCCACTTAGTAGTGTATCTTCCACATGGCAAACAAGGCACTCGCCTAGGGCGGCACTTTGCCAGACGGTGTTAAAGCACACTTCTGGTGCTTCAAATATTTTCGCTCCCTCCCCCACTGGTCAGCAAGCTTTAGCTCCTTTTAATTAATTGGAGTGATGGGGACATGTATTGGACGTGGTGGGGGTATGTAATGAGGGAGATGGTGGCAAGTAATGGGGGTGATCGGGCATTTAGTGTGTATGCAATGTGGGTGATGGTGGCATGTAATGGGGTGATTGGGCATTTAACGTGTGTGTAATATGGGTGATGAGGCATGTAATGGCTTGATGTGGCATGTCGTGGGTGTGCAACGTGGGTGGGGGGGGGGGGGGGGTGACCGAATTTTGTCTGCCTGGGGCAGCACAAAACCAAGATACACCGGGCATTGTCTTTTTGTGAGAGAGAACATGTGAAAACTGTGAATTACTACATATACTGGTAAATGTCACACTGTGAATGTGTTGTATGTTAGTCTAACACCATGGGGAGAACCTGATTCCCCACCGAGAGATCCCTTTTTATATTCATCTTGCAGATCCAGAGATGCACAAAAAAATCTCGTACAAGACAGAATGTCTGCAGTGCATCCCTCTGTAACCATCCAAAAATAACAAACTCTACTTGGATCCTAATTTCATGACTCCCCCCGAGAGCCTGTAACACCTTTCTCTGCCTGTCATCACCTCCCTTCTCTGCTCTGCCTTCCACAGCACCATCTGTTGTACAAATATCGGCCATGAGCGCATCTGAATCTAATAAGAGGAACGGAAACTGCTTAATGACTCCGAGCCAAGATAGACTTAATGTCGACAATGAGATACAAATGATCACCCAGCGAATTAACATTTGTTCCTGATGATAATGGTATGTATACATCAAGATATCCCCACACTGCGTGTGCCATGTTCCAGAGAAGCACATGGCCCCAACTATGAAACGACACGTCATGTTTCAAGAAATGCTGTGCAAAAAAAACCCAGAAAATTATTACACGGTGATCTTGAATTGTGCTCATAAAAGTCTAAAATTAATATACTTCGGAAGCCAGTTATACGTTTGCTAGCCCTTTGGCTACCAAATGGTTAGCCCTGGCTGGTCCTCCCGTGGCACCTGTGCACTCATACTTTGTGTTGGAGCCTTTTGCACAGCATGTTGAATTGACAAATAGCCTGAAAATCTTCACCATGTTCTGTGCTCCTTCTTCGACTACAGTGCAGACAACTTGTGTCTGTCTCAATGAGCCCCAGATCAGCTAAGCAACCACAATTCTAATTAAAACATATAATGGGAAACATTTGCTGGCTGGGCATTATTATGAGACCTGATGTTCACATCTTCATCGGATGACTATAATTCCCACAAGGCTCATCCAGACATGCTGCTCACCAGATGCTGTATCTCACGGTTGCATGCTATCATCACTGCGTAGGCTCAAGGTGAGTGCCTGAGTCTCCTCACTCTCGTTACTGCTATGGGAAGAGGTAAATTTATATATCTCCTAAACTATCCATCTGCCAGCCGTAAGGCAAGCAAATCTACAGCTGATGTTAGGAGTATAATGAAAAACTACCACAACTAGAGGACATAGTCTTAAATTAGAGGGGCAACGATTTAAAAGTAATATCAGGAAGTATTACTTTACTGAGAGGGTAGTGGATGTATGGAATAGCCTTCCAGCAGAAGTGGTAGAGGTTAATACAGTGAAGGAGTTTAAGCATGCATGGGATAGGTATAAGGCTATCCTAGATATAAGATAAGGCCAGGGACTAATGAAAGTATTACGTTACTGAGAGGGTAGTGGATGTATGGAATAGTCTTCCAGTAGAAGTGGTAGAGGTTAATACAGTGAAGGAGTTTAAGCATGCATGGGATAGGTATAAGGCTATCCTAGATATAAGATAAGGCCAGGGACTAATGAAAGTATTACTTTACTGAGAGGGTAGCGGATGTATGGAATAGTCTTCCAGTGTAAGTGGTAGAGGTTAATACAGTGAAGGAGTTTAAGCATGCGTGGGATAGGTATAAGGCTATCCTAGATATAAGATAAGGCAAGGGACTAATGAAAGTATTACTTTACTGAGAGGGTACTGGATGTATGGAATAGTCTTCCAGTAGAAGTGGTAGAGGTAAACACAGTCAAGGAGTTTAAGCATGCATGGGATAGGTATAAGGCTATCCTAGATATAAGATAAGGCCAGGGACTAATGAAAGTATTACTTTACTGAGAGGGTAGTGGATGTATGGAATAGCCTTCCAGTAGAAGTGGTAGAGGTTAATACAGTGAAGGAGTTTAAGCATGCGTGGGATAGGTATAAGGCTATCCTAGATATAATATGAGGCCAGGGACTAATGAAAGTAATACATTACTGAGAGGGTAGTGGATGTATGGAATAGCCTGCCAGCAGAAGTGGTAGAGGTAAACACAGTCAAGGATTTTAAGCATGCGTGGGATAGACATAAGGCTATCCTAGCTATAAGACCGGCAACGGGGGGACTAATAAAAGTATATAAAAAAAAAAATTGGGGGCAGACTAGATGGACCGAATGGTTCTTATCTGCCAACACATTCTATGTTTCTATGTTTCTATTATTTGAGAAGTTGTCATGTTCTACATGATCAAAGTCACTTTAAAATGTTTTTTTTTTTTTTTGTAATTAAAGAACTGAATTTGTGGCAGCAATCAACACAATTTTTAAGATCAATAATTTCACTGCCAATTGTTTTTTTTATTTTTATTCAGGGTTTATTCTGTTGTTCCATATTCTGTTAATTTAATCGAACTATAATGGAAACGTTTTCGGAGTGGCAATCTTACATTCCAGTTCCTTGTATTGATAATGTTTTACATTGCTAAAGAGAAAGGTGACAGTATACATGGTTATACAGGAGAAGGTATGATAGAGTTAGACTAGACCAAGGATGGTGAACCTATGGCACTCGAGAGCCTCTAAAGGTATATACTGAAGCACGGGGAGCACATGGAGACATTGAGATGGAGCAACTAAAGGAAAATAAAGAAAAACAAGGACTAAAAAAGAAGAGAGTCTGGAATAAAAATGGGAACTGGTTCAGTATAGGGAAGATTGCCACTCCGAGATTCTAAACTTGGTTTATTCCATAAAAATGGGAACTGGTTCAGTATAGGGAAGATTGCCACTCCGAGATTCTAAACTTGGTTTATTCCATAAAAATGGGAACTTTGGCTTGCCGTCACTGGACTAGACAGTGGAAGGAATTGATAAGGAAGGCCACTTCTCCCTCAATAACACAGCAATTTGAATGGTGCTCCGATCTCGTACCACTTAAAAGTTATTAACCCATAGGGCGTTATTCATGGATGAGAGAATGGCAGGAAACTGAGACAGGAATTTAAAACTTAAAGCCAAAGTAGCCAAAAAATGGAACAATACTCTCCTTCCACTGTCTCCGTCTCACAGCTGAATGGGAGAATTTTTCCAACTCTCTTGAAATTCTCTTCTCAAGGACAAGAATGCTTTTTCGCCTCACAGAGCTGCAATGAGCGACAGTCTGCCGACCAGATCTCTCTCCGTGATTGGTGTGCTCGCGTGTCAATCAGCATCTCCTGCCTTGCTGGAGGAGTGTTCAGCTTCGTAGACACCACGCAAATCGGTCGGCCTTTCACAGAAAACCAGCCCTGGAAACTTGAACGCTGCCCCCCCCCCCCCCCCCCTCGGAATGATCTGTTGATTGATTAGATGTTGCTAAGGAGGGATTAGACCTTTAAATAAGGTGAAGGTCTATCAGGGTGCAAAAGGAAGTCCCATACGATGGGGCCAACCCTGGAAAGATCCTATAGCATAAGAAGAGGGACCACACTGGGGTGTATTTGGAAATTACTGGGGGGGGGGGGTCTTTTTGTATTCCCTATGCCAGCATAGCATTTCAGTATTACCCTAAGCTATGTTACACTATTTTTTCGAAAAGTGACCATATAAAAATTATGTTACAACCAGATTCCACTTTTCCTTCTGGCCTAAGGCTGATGCTATTGAAGTTCAACGAGCTTTGATTGATCACTGGCAAAATAATAAAAAAAAAAAAAACACCACCACATAATGTGAATCCAGCTCTTTCCTCCATTTTAAATGGTCTGCACAGATACGCCTGTCAGACCAACTTCATCACAATTACATTGTATCATAAAAGCGACTTTCTTCTTCTTGTTATAGGATAGTCGGCAAATCCTTGGAGTTCTTATTCCATCCTTGTTTCGTAACTTTGACTTCCAATCTCAACACTACTCTTTCCAAAGCGAACGGTAATTGATTTTCCAGAGTTTATCTTTTTTTTTTCTTTTTCAGCAGTGATGGGTAATTCTCTGTCCAAAATTCACATCAGGCTTCTGTTTCCACCGAATTGGGAAACACTTGAAGAACATTCTACAGTTTCGGTCTACCAAGATTGCTACATTGGATCGACACCTTTTCCTTACTTCTTTCTCTTTTTTTTCCCCTTTCCATCTTTTTTATGACAAAAAAATATACCGTGAACAAGAGGGGAGAGGTTTCAAGATGGAAGGAAAATGCCAGAATGCTGGATATCATAACATTGTACAAAAGGTCAAATATGAAGCTGCCTATTATGAGGTTTCATAAAAAATGAAAACAGAGGTAGGATTGACAACCCAATATGCCAGGGCCGTCCAACATGCGGCCCGCGGGCCAAATGCGGCCCGCCTGACATGGAGGTGCGGCCCACATTAGATTGGATGCGGTAACCGCACCTCCGTCCCATGCATACCTCTGCCGCATAGGGGAGAGTGCACCGCGCTCCACTCCCATGCTCCGTGATCCTGTCGGAGCGCCTGGTGTCAGGTGACATCCAGGCGCTCAGAAGATGTTGACTTCCGGATTGGCGGTAAAAGAAATGTGTGTAAGGGTATCTGTGTGTGAGTACGGAAAGGAGTGTGTGTGTGGAAGGGAGTCTGTGTTTGTGTGTGTGTGTGGAAGGGAGTCTGTGTTTGTGTGTGAGTGTGAAATGGAGTCTGTGTGAATGTGGAAGGGAGTCTGTGTGTTAGTGTGGAAGCGACTCTGTCTGCGTGTCCATGTGTGCAAGGGAGTTTGTGTGTACAAGGGAGTTTGTGTGTGCAAGCATGTGTGCAAGGGAGTTTGTCTGTGCGTGTGTGCAAGGAAGTTTGTCTGTGCGTGTGTGCAAGGGAGTTTGTCTGTGCGTGTGTGCAAGGGAGTTTGTCTGTGCGTGTGTACAAGGGAGTTTGTGCGTGTGTGCAAGGGAGTTTGTGTGTGCGTGAGTGCAAGGGAGTGTGTGCGTGAGTGCAAGGGAGTGTGTGCGTGAGTGCAAGGGAGTCTGTGTCTGTGTGTGGAAGGGAGTCTGTATCTGCATGTGTACAAGGGAGTGTGTGTCTGGATGTTTGTGCATGTGTGTTAGGACGTCTGTGCAAGGGAGTGTGTGTGTGCATGTGTGTAAGGATGTCTGTGTAAGTGTGTCAGGGTGTGCGTCTGTGTGTAAAGGTGACTGTGTTTATATGTGTGACTTTGTGTGTATGCGGCCCATGCACACATTCATTTCTGGTGAAGTGGCCCACTGAAGAAAAAACTTGGACACCCCTGCAATATGCTGTGTGGCAATGAACTGTTCTAATGCAGTGTTCTAACATAGGCAGAAGATTGTGTAAGTTTCTGCATTCTAGCCTCGGGCATTAATGGAGTCTACACTCTCCAGAGCGCATGGAAAATAATCCTGTTAACCAGTTGTCAGTAACCTCCAGTCCCTGCCTATACAAGCCCCTTCCCCCAGTCCAGGGCCGGCCTTAGGGGTGTGCGACCTGTGCGAGCGCACAGGGCGCAACACCCCAGGGGGCGCCGCCCGCCAGTTAAAAAAAAAAAAAAAAGTTAAAAAAAAAAGCCGGTAGAGGCACTGGCTGGGGGGAGATCAAAAGATCCCCCCTCACCAGCCCTCTGCTCGGCATGCTCTGCTGTGTCGGGGAGGGGGCGGAGCTAACCGGCTGAGCGGTGTAGCTCCGCCCCCACCCTGTGAAGCAGAGAAGCTCCTGCATCACGGGGAGCTGCAGGCAGCATGAGATAGTGCTGCTCGGCTCCCCATGCCTGCATTAAGCATGGAGCCTGCATTAAGCATGGAGCCTGCATTAAGCATGGGGAGCCTGCATTAAGCATGGGGAGCCTGCATTAAGCATGGAGCCTGCATTAAGCATGGAGCCTGCATTAAGCATGGGGAGGCTGCATTAAGCATGGAGCCTGCATTAAGCACGGGGAGCCTGCATTAAGCATGGAGCCTGCATTAAGCATGGGGAGCCTGCATTAAGCATGGAGCCTGCATTAAGCATGGGGAGCCTGCATTAAGCATGGAGCCTGCATTAAGCATGGGGAGCCTGCATTAAGCATGGAGCCTGCATTAAGCATGGAGCCTGCATTAAGCATGGAGAGGCTGCATTAAGCATGGGGAGGCTGCATTAAGCATGCTCCATGGGAGGCTGCATTAAGCCTGCATTAAGCATGGGGAGCCTGCATTAAGCACAGGAGCCTGCATTAAGCATGGAGCCAGCATTAAGCATGGAGCCTGCATTAAGCATGGGGAGCCAGCATTAAGCATGGAGCCTGCATTAAGCATGGAGCCAGCATTAAGCATGGAGCCTGCATTAAGCATGGAGAGGCTGCATTAAGCATGGGGAGCCTGCATTAAGCATGGAGCCTGCATTAAGCATGGAGCCTGCATTAAGCATGGAGCCAGCATTAAGCATGGAGCCTGCATTAAGCATGGAGCCAGCATTAAGCATGGGGAGCCTGCATTAAGCATGGAGCCTGCATTAAGCATGGAGCCTGCATTAAGCACAGGAGCCCGCATTAAGCACAGGGGCCTGCATTAAGCATGGAGCCAGCATTAAGCATGGAGCCAGCATTAAGCATGGAGCCAGCATTAAGCATGGAGCCTGCATTAAGCATGGAGCCTGCATTAAGCATGGGGAGCCTGCATTAAGCATGGAGAGCCTGCATTAAGCATGGAGCCTGCATTAAGCATGGAGCCTGCATTAAGCATGGAGCCTGCATTAAGCATGGAGCCTGCATTAAGCATGGAGCCTGCATTAAGCATGGAGCCTGCATTAAGCACAGGAGCCCGCATTAAGCATGGGGCCTGCATTAAGCATGGGGAGCCGAGCAGCACTTTCTTTTGCTGCCCACAGCTCCCCGTGAAGCAGACGCTGCTCTGTTTCACAGGGTGGGGGCGGAGCTACACTGCTCAGCTGGTTAGCTCCGCCCCCTCCCTGATCAACATTTGCAGGCAAGGGGAGGGGGGGGAGAGGCAGACTGAACAGGGGGAGAGAGAGAGACAGACAGAACAGGGGGAGAGAGAGACAGACAGAACAGGGGAGAGAGAGAGACAGACAGAACAGGGGAGAGAGAGACAGACAGAACAGGGGGAGAGAGAGACAGACAGAACAGGGGAGAGAGAGACAGACAGAACAGGGGGAGAGAGAGACAGACAGAACAGGGGAGAGAGAGACAGACAGAACAGGGGGAGAGAGAGACAGACAGAACAGGGGAGAGAGAGACAGACAGAACAGGGGGAGAGCAGAGAAGCTCCTGCATCACGGGGAGCTGCAGGCAGCATGAGATAGTGCTGCTCGGCTCCCCATGCCTGCATTAAGCATGGAGCCTGCATTAAGCATGGAGCCTGCATTAAGCATGGGGAGCCTGCATTAAGCATGGGGAGCCTGCATTAAGCATGGGGAGCCTGCATTAAGCATGGAGCCTGCATTAAGCATGGAGAGCCTGCATTAAGCATGGAGCCTGCATTAAGCATGGGGAGCCTGCATTAAGCATGGAGCCTGCATTAAGCATGGGGAGCCTGCATTAAGCATGGAGCCTGCATTAAGCATGGGGAGCCTGCATTAAGCATGGGGAGCCTGCATTAAGCATGGGGAGCCTGCATTAAGCATGGAGCCTGCATTAAGCATGGAGCCTGCATTAAGCATGGAGAGGCTGCATTAAGCATGGAGCCTGCATTAAGCATGGGGAGCCTGCATTAAGCATGGAGCCTGCATTAAGCATGGGGAGCCTGCATTAAGCATGGAGCCTGCATTAAGCATGGGGAGCCTGCATTAAGCATGGAGCCTGCATTAAGCATGGGGAGCCTGCATTAAACATGGAGCCTGCATTAAGCATGGAGCCTGCATTAAGCATGGAGAGGCTGCATTAAGCATGGGGAGGCTGCATTAAGCATGGGGAGCCTGCATTAAGCATGGAGCCTGCATTAAGCATGGGGAGCCTGCATTAAGCATGGAGCCTGCATTAAGCATGGGGAGCCTGCATTAAGCATGGAGCCTGCATTAAGCATGGAGCCTGCATTAAGCATGGGGAGGCTGCATTAAGCATGGAGCCTGCATTAAGCATGGAGCCTGCATTAAGCATGGGGAGGCTGCATTAAGCATGGGGAGCCTGCATTAAGCATGGGGAGCCTGCATTAAGCATGGAGCCTGCATTAAGCATGGAGCCTGCATTAAGCATGGGGAGCCTGCATTAAGCATGGGGAGCCTGCATTAAGCATGGAGCCTGCATTAAGCATGGGGAGCCTGCATTAAGCATGGAGCCTGCATTAAGCACAGGAGCCTGCATTAAGCATGGGGAGCTTGCATTAAGCATGGAGAGCCTGCATTAAGCATGGAGCCTGCATTAAGCATGGAGAGCCTGCATTAAGCATGGGGAGCCTGCATTAAGCATGGGGAGCCTGCATTAAGCATGGGGAGCCTGCATTAAGCATGGGGAGCCTGCATTAAGCACAGGAGCCTGCATTAAGCATGGAGCCTGCATTAAGCAGGGGGAGCCTGCATTAAGCATGGGGAGCCTGCATTAAGCATGGAGCGTGCATTAAGCATGGGGGGCCAGCATTAAGCATGGAGCCTGCATTAAGCATGGGGAGCCTGCATTAAGCATGGAGCCTGCATTAAGCACAGGAGCCTGCATTAAGCACAGGAGCCCGCATTAAGCATGGAGCCTGCATTAAGCATGGAGCCTGCATTAAGCATGGGGAGCCAGCATTAAGCATGGAGCCTGCATTAAGCATGGAGCCTGCATTAAGCATGGAGAGCCTGCATTAAGCATGGAGCCTGCATTAAGCATGGGGAGCCTGCATTAAGCATGGAGCCTGCATTAAGCATGGAGCCTGCATTAAGCACAGGAGCCAGCATTAAGCATGGAGCCTGCATTAAGCATGGGGAGCCAGCATTAAGCATGGAGCCTGCATTAAGCATGGAGCCTGCATTAAGCACAGGAGCCTGCATTAAGCATGGAGCCTGCATTAAGCATGGGGAGCCTGCATTAAGCATGGGGAGCCAGCATTAAGCATGGAGCCAGCATTAAGCATGGAGCCCGCATTAAGCACAGGAGCCTGCATTAAGCATGGAGCCTGCATTAAGCATGGGGAGCCTGCATTAAGCACAGGAGCCTGCATTAAGCATGGAGCCAGCATTAAGCATGGAGCCAGCATTAAGCATGGAGCCTGCATTAAGCATGGGGAGCCAGCATTAAGCATGGAGCCTGCATTAAGCATGGAGCCTGCATTAAGCATGGAGCCTGCATTAAGCATGGGGAGCCAGCATTAAGCATGGAGCCTGCATTAAGCATGGAGCCTGCATTAAGCATGGAGCCAGCATTAAGCATGGAGCCAGCATTAAGCATGGAGCCTGCATTAAGCATGGAGCCTGCATTAAGCACAGGAGCCCGCATTAAGCATGGAGAGCCTGCATTAAGCATGGGGCCTGCATTAAGCATGGGGAGCCGAGCAGCACTTTCTTTTGCTGCCCACAGCTCCCCGTGAAGCAGACGCTGCTCTGTTTCACAGGGTGGGGGCGGAGCTACACTGCTCAGCTGGTTAGCTCCGCCCCCTCCCTGATCAACATTTGCAGGCAAGGGGAGGGGGGGGAGAGGCAGACTGAACAGGGGGAGAGAGAGAGACAGACAGAACAGGGGGAGAGAGAGACAGACAGAACAGGGGAGAGAGAGAGACAGACAGAACAGGGGAGAGAGAGACAGACAGAACAGGGGGAGAGAGAGACAGACAGAACAGGGGAGAGAGAGACAGACAGAACAGGGGGAGAGAGAGACAGACAGAACAGGGGAGAGAGAGACAGACAGAACAGGGGGAGAGAGAGACAGACAGAACAGGGGAGAGAGAGACAGACAGAACAGGGGAGAGAGAGACAGACAGAACAGGGGGAGAGAGAGACAGACAGAACAGGGGAGAGAGAGACAGACAGAACAGGGGGAGAGAGAGACAGACAGAACAGGGGAGAGAGAGACAGACAGAACAGGGGGAGAGAGAGACAGACAGAACAGGGGGAGGGGGAGAGAGAGACAGACAGAACAAGGGGAGAGAGAGACAGACAGAACAAGGGGAGAGAGAGACAGACAGAACAAGGGGAGAGAGAGACAGACAGAACAGGGGGAGAGAGAGACAGACAGAACAGGGGGAGGGGGAGAGAGAGACAGACAGAACAGGGGTTAGGGGGGAGAGAGAGACAGACAGAACAAGGGGAGAGAGAGACAGACAGAACAAGGGGAGAGAGAGACAGACAGAACAGGGGGAGAGAGAGACAGACAGAACAGGGGGAGAGAGAGACAGAACAGGAGGAGGGGGAGAGAGAGACAGACAGAACAGGGGGAGAGAGAGACAGAACAGGAGGAGGGGGAGAGAGAGACAGAACAGGGGGAGAGAGACAGAACGGGGGGGGGGGAGAGAGACAGAACACGGGTGTCTGGGGGGGGGGGGAGAGACAGAACACGGGTGTCTGGGGGGGAGAGACAACGGGGGGGTGACAGAACAGGGGGAGGAGAGACAGAACTGGGGGAGGGAGGAGAGAGACAGAACAGAGGGAGAGAGAGAGAGAATACAGGTATGGGGGAGTTAGAGAGAGACAGACGTGGCATGGAAGAGGAAAGGGACACATACATAGGGGGGGGGAGACGGGGGGCGCCACGGGGGAAGCCCGCACAGGGCGCTGGGACACTTAAGGCCGGCCCTGCCCCAGTCACTATGGTTTCTGGAAATGCTGGTACTACTCTTTCTGAAAAGACCTGGTACTACTTCTTGCAAGGCCTCTCTCTTACAAATGGGATTCCTTGCAGACAACATTTCTCTTACAAGCGGGATTCCCTGTAGACATCATATCTCTCTTACAAATGGGATTCCCTATATATATATTTATATACATACATACAGAGACCCTAACCTGGCTACTGCCAATTAGGACTACACCAGTAGCAGCTGACAGGAGATCTGATGACACAGAAAGCCTAATGTGGTGCAGACCAAATAGTCAGAAATCAGGAATATTTTCCTGAGGGGGCTACACATGTAGAGAAAATCACAGGTTTTATTCTTGAATCTGGATTATAGTTTAAAGCAATAGAAATTTGCCATATAAAAGGCTTCGCCTAATGCTTGCATTTTATCCTGGACTAATGTGCTGGAACAAACAACTTACCTATAAATCTTCAGCATATTCTGTGCTCCTTAATCTACTACAGTACCAACAATGTGTGTCTGTCTCAATGCTCCCCCCTACTATAGTGTTATTCTTCCTAGTTCCTTCACACACACGTTCTCCTTCAAATCAGTGAATTCACAACATTTCTCCCACTTCTCTTTGCTTTTTTGACACCGACTTTGGGGTGAGGTTTTTAATTGGCACTCTGCAGAAGTACCATTGTAAAATTATATAAAACAGGGAGACATGTCCTTGCAGATAGAAAACATCCCTGTCTCAATTCCCTGCAGTTCTCTATTTATTGAATAAACCCTTTTGTATTATGAAGATTTTATACAGGAAATAGAAAAAATAAAAAAAAATTCAGATATATAGTGCATAATAAAATCATTTGTACATGATGTTATTTTATTAAATACCCTAGACATGTAAAAAGATACGCTGTAAAGATATTTCTGCTGAGATAAATATTGAGGAAGGACTGGATTGTACAATTCTTTAGCGTTTTATACTATTTCCCCTGGATTGACCTTGACTGAGGAAATCCCAGTTATACTATGGTAACCAAAGAATGACTTGGACATATGTCAATATTGTATGTCTGGTACAACAGTGTACATTTTGTTCATCTGACAAAACATGACTTAATTGAAATGGACCAGAAACCTTGCATTACACTACGTCCGTCTAGTAACACATTATTAAAGGGGCAGTGCCGTCAGAAAACTAAATGGGGTTCATTTGTAAGTAAATAAGCTGTGCATTGTTATCAAGAATGAATGGAGCAATTGTACGTATTGGGACAAAAATAAGAATAACAGCAAAAAAACCAATAGTGCACATTGTATCTAGAGATTTATAGTATAAATACCTCCCGAACATTAACCCCCCCCCCCCCCCTACCGCTAATCGGAATGCTAGGAGGGGGAGTTTGGGACATTGAGTGTCAGTGCTTCCGTACATAGCACTGTCATAGTGTCAGCGTTATTGCGCATGTGGAGTAGCACCGTCACTGAAGCCGTCAGCGCTACTGTGCATAGGCACCATGCTACGCATGCCCAGTTATTGAATTTATGTAGAAATGCTTTAATGAAAGAATACAAATGAATTACCTAATTGAGCACACTCTGCCTGGATAGTTGTATCAGGGGGCAGACATCTTGGGTCAGATCTAAACAACATGGCCAACGCCCAGCAGAGCTACATGGAGCAAAGAGGGTACTAAGTAAGGTACTTTATTTACATTCATTGAACCATTTATATTTACAATGTCTACACAATTAAACATAACTTGGTTTTTTTTGCAGGCAGTTGTCCTTGAAGTCTATGTAATACATATCCCGGCTGGTATTAGTGCCATCACATGCATGCATTAGCCTGGCATACATTGTACACTGTGCCGACATGCCTTCCCATAAAGATCCATAAGGACTTCTGGTTTGAATGGGGTATCATTTGGTATTTTGTGAGATCTCTCCTATTGGCTCCCAAGAGGTGTTGGAAGGCTTACTCCCTAGGAGAAATCCTTGCATAATGTATGTTTTCAAAGTAGTTATTTTAAAAAAAATAAACTAAAAGATTGATAATTACTGTTTACCTTAAAGGGCCTGTCTGGTACCCAAAATGTATCACTGCAGATTAATGTGCTTTCAAAGTACTTTAAAATATATTTTTTACATTTTTCATTTCTTAAAATATATATAAAAAATGTACAGTTACACGAATTTGTGAAATTACAGCAGTTTGCAAAAAACAGGACTGCCCACACTAGCTGAGTAAAAGTCGTTTCCTCTTTTTTTTTGCTTCAGAATGAGAATTATTTCATTCAAGTGAATGAAATTTCCTGTCTCTCTAGTGATGTCATCAGACAACGTGTTGCACTGTTAAGAGATCCTACTGTGTACAAGTGCAAGATCTCTTAAGAGTCCACACAATGTACACTATTCTAGCAGCACATGGAGTGAATAAATGAAACAAACCTTTATATGCTCAGTGTCTGTATAATCAGTGCTGCCACACCTGTAGTAAACATGCAGAGTAATCACTGGCGGAGGGCTTGAGTCAAATATTAAAAATGGGCCCTGGCCTTGCAAAAGGTTCTGTTTTGTGAAGGTTGGTACGGGGGATCTGTTTGGACTGCTTTCCCCCCTGTACCATTGTGCCACATTACCCCAAGTACTAGGGACCCTATATAATATAGAATATAGTTTGGGGGTTCCTGTGTTTCATTGGGGTGATCAGCCCAGACCAGCCCTCCCTCCCCTCAAGACTTAGCTGCAAATGACATCCTTACATAGGAAAAGGAGACTTTGTTTTAATGTTTGTGTGAAGGATTATGCTTAAGGGGATTTGTACAATGTTCATTTGTAAGTGTTAAGAATTGCTATTGTATGTCTTCTTGTTTGTAATGCTATTATGTTGAAGTGATGTGTTACTTCTTTGTTGAGGTGTGAGGTAGGGTTTCCCCATTGTATGTCCTACTGTTATATTGTGTTCATTAAGTGTCTGTAATTAAAGGTGTGATTATGTTATATCCTACTGTATCTAATTACCTGATTTAAATGAGTCATGTCATATTTGTTTGTGTATAAATATCTGTGCTGTTTTCAAATAAAGGGCATTCTTGTCGATTCTTGTCGAGGGTCGATACCTGCCTCCCTCTCCAGTGTAGGGTTGCCACCTTTTCTTCAAAAAAAATACCAGCCTTGGTACTGTCTCCATAGACTTAACATTGGCCTGATGCCAATTTTTTACCGGCCTGCCGGTAAAATACTGGCCAGGTGGCAACCCTACTCCAGTGGGTAGAGGACTGCCCTGACTTTGCTCTCAGTCTGCTACCAGCTACCGCCCATTCAGCCTCACTGTGCAAAGTCCCTCTACCCTGGGGGAGATATAGTCATTGACTTGACCCCGGTCTCAGCAACGTTCCTGTAATACTTACCTCGAGGTTCTGTCCGCAAAGATCCGCTGCTGCGGTTTCAGAGAATGTGCGCATTGGCTTACGCAGTGCAGCGCACACTCCTCCACACTACAATCTGCCAATGGCTTAGCTATTGCCATACGGAAGTCCCTTCCATACGGCAGCACCATCTTAAGTTTTTAAAGCTACTTCCTATTTTGCCTCCAAGCCTCGTTTTCATCTTAGTTTTTAAAAGCAAATTCCTTGTTTGCATCCAAGCCTCGTTTTCATCCCAGGTAATCTCCTCTCTTTGTGTTGGAAGGCAGGTAAAAAAAGATTGTACACAGCCACCTTGTATGTATGCAGAGGGGATAGATGCCCGATTCCTGAGACATACCATAACCCCACAGTCACCCATAACCATACCAGCCCATGTTCCCCCCAATAAATGGACACGAGACTTGTGATGGTACAACAAGGCCACAGCACTTCTTTATTAAACACATATCAGGCTGTATAAACCACCACCATCCTTTAATACTTATATGTATAAAACAGAATACAGCCTGACAAATTGACTAAGCCCTTGCCAGTAAAACCATTTTAAACTTCCACCCATATATTTACATATGGCAACTTTTTTCCAACCAAATCCAGAATCCAGAAGCTCGCCTCCCCTCCTCGTCCCTTGAGATGCCATAACTCCACCTGGCCCATCTCTCCCACAATGCTTACCACTAGCCGACTCACTTAGCTCAGTGGGCACGTCCAATACAAACAACTTCCATGTTGCTTTTAAGGTTAGGGGAGGACCCGAGCACCATTCTCCTTGTAATAACTCCAACTCCATTTTCCAAAACATATCCCCTACTGGCAAGGACAGCCAACCCCCGCCACAGACCCGCTCGTTTAACACTTTAAATCAGCGGGGACTACCCACCACCACCGCCATGGCCTGTTCCAACCAATCCTGCAACGCCAAGTTAAACAGATCAAGGCCCACCTCAGTTAAGTGAACTCCATCACTCCTGAAATACCTTGCCGCATCGGACTCAAAAACCCTATGGCGTATAGTCACGCCCCCCACACTCAACACAAAACGAGACACTCGTTTATTCAATTTTACCCGGCTCCGTTCCAGCGCCCTCTGATTGAGCGCACACCTCCAATAATTACGTGGCACCACCTCTGACCACACCAGCGACACACCAGGAAAGAGCACCAGCAGCCTCGCCAGATCCCTTTTAATGGTATCCCCCAGGGTCCACACAGGGACCGAACCCAGATCATTGCCCCCCAGATGAATAAGTAAAATATCAGGGGGCCCCAACAGCTGAGACAGCTGAACCACCTCGGGTAACAAGCATACCCACCGCATACCCCGGAACCCGAACCACCGAACGTCCGCCACGGCTCCCGGAAAGCCCAGGCACTCTCCCCCAGGTCGCACGGCAGCCCGACTCCGTGCCCAGAATATGTACGAGTGGCCTATAAGCCACACCCTCCTAGGCGCAACATCTGTGAATTTAAAGCAGAGGAAACTGAGATCAGACCAGCCGGACGGACATAAGATAGAAACCTGCGGGATTCCCACCGCCAAATCTGCCTGATAGCCCGCTCAGCATAACCCAGCCTTGCGGCCTCAGACGCAGCGCCAATCCTGAACGAGTGACCCCCGAACTCCCGGCTTGGAAGGCCCAAGGAGTCGCATCAGCGTGCACCAGCAATGAATTGGAACTGGCCGGTCGGACCAAACCGTACAAAACCGGTCAAAACAAGCAACCGGGCATACCATAGAACCGGGGACTTCCCGCAGGGAGACCCACTTCCCAACCCCAAGTACATCCGTTTTGGAGCGCCTGATCAAAAACCTCACCAGACCAGGTTCCCGCACCATATCAGACGCCAGTATACCCCCTGGCTTCGTTTTTGCCTGGCTAACCAATTCCCCAATACGCAAAGCCCCAAAAAATGCCATGAAAAAAGCTAACCGAAACAGATCCACCTCAAAAGGCGAGTGGCAAACCACCGGCAGTACACCCCGGACACCAGTTTACGGTAATCCACGGAATGAACACCCCTCCTCCAACCCTTCAAGGCCTGACGCACTAAAAACTCCTTAGTCACGTCCCGTAGCCCAGAAGCTCTGAACCAGAAACTAAGGCCTGACATCCGTGCCGTTACCGCCGCAGGCGACACGCCAGCTGCGTCCCAATGCCACAACAACCACAGTAAACCTTCCAAGCGAGCCCCATCATCCCTGAAACCCCCACGAGCCGACTCCAGATCCAACCATTCCCCCCAAACTTTACCGTAACGCTTCCATGTGGATCCAGCGACAGACTGGCTAACCCACTGTGCTATTCGCCCAACCCAAGGTCCCACAGCGTCGACGGGCACGGGATACCCTCCGGGTCCGCCCATGGTGCTGCCGCCCGGAACGTTGCCCACTGCGAACGAGAAAGTGCATCCGCAATTACGTTATGCACCCCAGGGATATGAACAGCACGAAAGGTCCCATTAAAATCAAGGCAGTTAAGGACCAGAAGCCGCAACAGCCGAACTACCGGCGGGGAAGAAGCCGTCAGGTTATTCACCGCTAGCACCACTCCCATGTTGTCACAGTGGAAGACCACCCTGCGATCACGTAACGTAGTTCCCCAAAGGACCACTGACACCAGAAGAGGAAATAGCTCCAAAAAAGCTAAATTCTTTGTCAGGCCCCCCGAACCCCAGAACGGGGGCCAGGTCTCGGCAGACCACTGGGACCCCAAAATTGCCCCGTAGCCCACGGATCCCGAGGCATCCGTGTACAGATGGAGATCTGCGTTGGACACCTCCGGAGCCTGCCACAACGACCGTCCATTGTACCTGCTCAAAAAATCATCCCACACCGCCAGATCGTCCCGTAGGGGCCGAGTGAGCCTGACATAATGGTGCGGCCGGCACACCCCCGCCGTAGCCCCTGCCAGACGTCTGCTAAACACCCTGCCCATTGGCATAATCTTACAGGCAAAGTTGAGCTTCCCCAATTAAGATTGCAACGCCCGGAGCTGAATTTTTCTCAAGCCGCAAGCCTTGGAAATGTCCGCCCTAAGGCCCAACAATTTATCCTGAGGAAGCCGGCATTCGCCGGCCAGGGAGTCAATCTCAATGCCCAGGAAGGAAATACAGGTAGTCGGGCCCTCCGTTTTGTCTGCCGCCAATGGGACCCCAAACAAAGCCAGAACCACCTGGGCCGTCCTCAACAAATGGCCACAGACTTGCAAACCCGAGGGACCCACCAGCAGGAAGTCATCCAGGTAATGCATCACTGAGCTGCACCCGGACTCCTCCCTGATTACCCAATCCAAAAATGTGCTAAAGCACTCAAAATAAAAACAGGAAATAGAACAACCCATGGGAAGGCACAAGTCAACGTAAAACTTCCCTTCAAAATGGCACCCGAGGAGGTGATGACAGTCTGGATGAACCGGAAGAAGCCGGAAGGCCGACTCCACATCGGTTTTTGCCATCAAAGCACCAGCCCCTGCCGCCCTCACCATCCTAACCGCCGAATCAAAGGACGCATAAGACACCCGGCACAATTCCGCATCAATGTCGTCGTTAACCGACTCCCCATAGGGGTAAGACAGATCCTGGATCAGCCGGAACTTTCCCGGTTCCTTTTTGGGAACCACCCCCAGGGGAGAAACCCGTAAAGCGGCCAACGGGGGCGAAACAAAAGGACCCGCCATACGGCCCAGAGCCACTTCCTTAGCCAACTTATCCCGCACCAACTCAGGGTGCTCAGCCACTGAACGCAAATTACGCAACCGCAAACAAACCTCCCGCTCCTGAAAGGGGATCCTGAAACCAAACTCAAACCCTTGCAACAAAATGTCCGCCGCCCTACGATTCCTATACCGGCTTAGCCATGGGCGCATTGCCCCGACGTCCACCGGCGTCATCCCCCTTTCCGCCCACGTCAGACTTGTCCCCACCTCTCTGACGCTTGAAGCACCGGGTGGCGGGGTGGCTACCCCCGCAACCGGAACACTCATGTTTGAAGCGACAACCGGCGCCAAACTTGCACTGACCCTCATTAAATTGCCAGCACCCTCCCGGTCGTCGTTGGGTCGTGGCCGAGGGAGAGGGCGAACCCAGTCCCCCGACCCCCCCAAGAAAGGACGTCAAACCCCCCTGATGCGAGGCTGGCCGGGTCATAATGGACAGCCACAGCCCCACGTCCATTTGATCCCAACCCAAAGTAGGCCGTAAAGCAATCCGTTGCCGGAATTGCTCATCATAGCGCCACCAGCTGAGACCCCCATAAATCCTGCACGCATTCCAGATTTGATCCTGGTAACAAAACAAGGAGCAACATTTTTCAGGGGATTTCTCCCCAATGACGCTGGCCAAGATGGAGAAAGCCCGAATCCAATTCCCATAATTCTTTGGGATTTTGCGATAACGGTACTTCTCCTTTTCCTTCTCGGCATCCTTCAACTCCTTCTCAGGAGGAGGAACGTCCTCCATGGGAAGGAGCGAATAGATTTCCACGTACTCGCCCTTCCAAATACGCTCCCTCACCTCCGGTTTAAGATGAAGGCCTAAGGGGCCCGACCAACACAAATACGCGGCCCCATGCGCCATTGGCGCAACTGGGTGTGTCAAATCAGCCGCCCCAACCAGCGGTGCCGCCGATGTACTAGGCATTGACAAGGGAACCACAGGGAGCGCCGCAGCAGTGGCCGCCGGCAGCAACAAAGGGGGCGGTAGTGAGGGGGACTGTGGGACCCCCGCCGTGCCCGGCAAACCAGAAACCACCCCCGGTGAACCCCCCGTGGAACCCCACACGCCGCCCATCGTACTATCGATGCCCTGCAGGGCCGCACTACCAGAAGGCCCAGCCACCCGGCTCACTTGCTCGATCGCCCCCCGCAAGCAATGCAACAAATCCACCCATGGCTGACTAGCAGGAGTAACGGTAGACCCCACCCCACCCACCCCCGAAAACCCCGCCAAAGGTTGCCCCGTGGACTCACCAGTGTCTCCCTGTACCGCACCCAGAGCCGGCGTGGAGGCCCGGGAAGCCGCTGAATCACCCGCAACCTGGGAAGCAGGATGGGGGACGTGGAGTGGCACAGCACTAGTAGCTGGAGCCTGTGAAGGAGAGACAGGTGAATACAACGCCAGATCAGGAGGAGAGAGAAGCCCAGCCAAGGGAACCTGGTAAGTAGTGACAGGGGTAGGAGTAGGGGACGGGGTAGGGGGCAGTAAGAGACCCAGGGCCGGATCCTCATCCCCAGAAGACCCACTGCAGCTGCCCACAGCCTCCCTGCTGCCCCCCGCCCGGGAGGGTAATCGAAGAGACCCCCGTTTTAGGCCCTGAGGCCTACTCACCACCCTGGCCTGCCGATCCGTGCTCCTCCTCCTGCTAGGCCCCGCATCCGGACGCGGGGGGAAGGCAGCAGGGCTGTACCGGACCTGGTCACAGCCCTGGATGTCGTCCGTCGCGCTCCAAACCCTGAGGGGAGGGGCGCGGCCTGCGATCCCCGCTCCCACCAGCCACCGGGGATGGTCGCGTGGCTGCACTAGCAGGCCCGCCACCGGAAGCAGCGGGCCGCGCGGCCGACTGGCGAAGGCCGCTTCTTCGCCCAGCTCCACTCCTGCTCCGGTGAGGCTGGATGGAGCCGGCATCCGGGCTCAGTCGAGCGGGCGGGCGGGACACCCGCCGCGCCCCGCCACGAGGACCCGCGGGAAGCGATGCCACCGCGGGTGTAGCAGCCTGCAGCGCTGCAAACTGCTGCCTCAACCGTCTGCCACCATCTGTAAGGGCCTCAGCCCTCAGGGCAGCGAGCATTGCCTCAATCTCCATGCCTGGGCCGTGAAATGAAACACCAGAGCTGCAAAAAATTGCTACCAGGTGCGTTTACAGATTAAAATGGCTGCTGGGGAGAGAGGCTCCAGGGCTTTTATCAACTCCCCCCTGAAGCCCCTCCCCCCAGTCCCCGTCAGTCATCTCTTGCCTCCCCCTCACCCATACATGTCCTGTACAATTAATTTGCATAATTTCCCAGGGTTCTAGTCCTTCCCACTAGTGAAACACAGGAGCCAGTAAGAGAGCAGGGGAATATCTTATGACAT
Source organism: Pelodytes ibericus (assembly GCA_036172795.1). Lineage (NCBI taxonomy): Eukaryota > Metazoa > Chordata > Amphibia > Anura > Pelodytidae > Pelodytes > Pelodytes ibericus. The sequence goes on from CM069861.1 coordinate 207,340,289, forward strand.
CATCATGCAGGCTTTGGTCACAGTTGTAAAGTGAGACTGGCTGAAAGACTCTGGACTACGTTGCATCATGAGAAATATTCACAAAATGGAGCCAGGAGATTAACACCTAATTTTATATTTCCTTGTATATGCAATTAATTCAATCATATAAAAAACAAAACAAATATGTGTTTGTTTTAAATGACCAGGTTATCTAGTTACATCTTATGTAAGTGCTAGTGTCCGTTTAAGTTAATTTTGGCACTTCTAAGCACCTATTTTTTTATATAATAAGTTAAATATTGTCCAACTGTTTTCCTTTCATATAAAATTAACTCTTTTCACCTTTTTAGATTATCTTCCTCATATTTCTATCACTGATATCGTGACCCAGAAAACTTTAGATATGTGCCCAATCATGCATTTGATGTATGAGCCACATGCCTTCAGGTAGTATCTGTTTATTGATGTTCTCACTGTCATCCAGAATGTGAGGTATCGTGTTTCCCCCAGAACATACAGACTGCTGAGTAGTATAAGTGGAAGGTCTTTTTTAGCTTTTCCACAGGGGGACAGGAACAGATGTCGGATGAGCATCTTTTGGCATATAGGAAGCTGTTTGTGAAGTCCAGGATCGGACACTTCTTGGCTAGCAGGGAAGCAGGCTGAACTTTAGGTCCTTGAAGTGATTATCTTCCCTATGTGTGTTGGGATGGAAACTACATGTGCCTGTGTGTCTGTGAACCATTGCAAAACAAGTTCTATTTGTAATTCATTCAGTTTTTTCCTCTATATCAGTTGCATGTCTTTTGAATTATTTGTTGGCACGTTTTATAAATTATCATTGTTGTTTTTCCTCCAAGATGTTGTCAGTGGTCTTCAGTACTGAGTACAAGTAAGTTCCCTTAGCTTCTTTCTACTACCATTGATTTCATTCATCCCATTAGCCACTTACTGTCTGTCTTTGTCGGGCCTGTGGGACTGGGGAGTGTAGAGTAGGGTGAGTGCCAGGGCCTCTGAGGACCAGGGGAATAAGGAAAGGCCAATGGACAACAAAGTGTCCTGTTAGGTAACTCAGAGTAAGAATGGCCAGGCAAGCTGAGTCAGGGTTGGAGAAGTCAGGAAAGTCCAAAAACAAGCCGGGGTCAATCAGGAAGACAATCACAAGATACAAAGCAACACAGGGAACAAAAGTTGAACGCGGCACCCGCGTTACTCGAGGCCAGGGATGTGGCCTACTACGCAATGGAGCTCCAGCGCAGCGGGATGTAGGGGTAACGGGGGCCCCTGTCGAAGCTGAGTGTCCCCTGGAGAAAGGGTGAGAGAGGCTGGTATCCTGACAGTTTTTCACATTTTTGGCAAGTTCCCTTTCATCCTATTGGCCTCTCTCCCAAACACTCTGACTTCCTTTACCTTGGGATTGGCTGGTTTCTGTTTATAGAAACACACCATTCGGTCCATCTAGTCTGCCCAATTTTCTAAATACTTTTATTAATCCCCAGTTCCCTATCTTATATCTAGGATAGCCTTTTGCCTTAAACTCCTTCACTGTGTTTACCTCTACCACTTCTACTGGAAAGCTATTCCATACATCCACTACCCTCTCAGTAAAGTAATACTTCCTGATATTAATTTTAAATCATTGCTCCTCTAATTTTAGACTATGTCCTCTAGTTATGGTAGTTTTTACCTCCTTTACTGTGTTGATTCCCTTTATGTATTTAAATGTTTCTATCATATCCCCCCTGTTACGTATTTCCTCCTAGCTATACATGTTAAGATTCTTTAACCTTTCCTGGTAAGTTTTATCCTTCAACCCATGAACCAGTTTAGTAGCCCTTCTCTGAACTCTTTCCAAAGTATCAATATCCTTCTGGAGATACGGTCTACAGTACTGCGTACAATACTCCAAGTGAGGTCTCACCAGTGCTCTGTACAACACTCCAAGTGAGGTCTCACCAGTGCTCTGTACAATACTCCAAGTGAGGTCTCACCAGTGCTCTGTACAATACTCCAAGTGAGGTCTCACCAGTGCTCTGTACAATACTCCAAGTGAGGTCTCACCAGTGCTCTGTACAATATTCCAACTGAGGTCTCATCAGTGCTCTGTACAATACTCCAAGTGAGGTCTCACCAGCGCTCTGTACAAGACTCCAAGTGAGGTCTCACCAGTGCTCTGTACAATGGCATGAGCACTTCCCTCTTTCTTCTGCTAATACCTCTCCCTATGCAACCACGCATTCTGCTAATACCTCTCCCTATGCAACCAAGCATTCTGCTAATACCTCTCCCTATACAACCAAGCATTCTGCTAGCATTTCCTGCTGCTCTATTGCATTGCCTTCCTACCTTCAAGTCCTCTGAAATTATTACTCCTAAATCCCTTTCCTCAGATGTTGAGGTTAGGACTGTACCAAATAGTCTATATTCTGCTTTTGGGTTTTTATGCCCAAGATGCATAATCTTGCACTTGTCCACATTAAATGTCAGTTGCCACTGCTCTGACCATTTTTCTAGTTTAGCTAAATCATTTGCCATTTGGCTTATCCCTCCATGAACATCAACCCTGCTGCAAATCTTTGTATCATCAGCAAAAAGACATACTTTGCCAACAAGACCTTCTGCAATATCGCTAATAAAAATATTAAAGAGAATGGGTCCAAGTACAGATCCCTGAGGTACCCTACTAGTAACAAGACCTTCTGCAATATCACTAATAACAATATTATAGAGAATGTGTCCAAGTACAGATCCCTGAGGTACCCCACTAGTAACAAGACCTTGCATCAAATATACTCCTCTGACTACAACCCTCTGTTGCTTGTCACTTATTCCCTCCTCTTTATTCCTGTTTTCACTGCCTGTGCAGGAGCTGATAACTGGTAAGATCATTATTATGTAACCCTTTTCATGCCAAACCAACCAGAGGGCTAAGTTCTAAAATAAAAATGGAGTTAATACTCCAGCTATTCAGACTACATTTCCCATGACTCTCAGCCAGTGTGTTACGCATCATTGGAAGGAGAGTGCTCAACAACTAGAGTGCCAAAGGTTAGGTGTTATATGATAAGGGATTGGTACTGCAGCTGCTGTGGAATGCACATCTCATGATTCTTAGCCATCCATTTGTTGGCTGAGCATCAAGAAAAATGTGATAACACCACCTGTAGTGCCAAAGGTTACTACCCCTGCTGTATAACTACCAGGTGTCCATTTTTGGTACCAGGCCTTTATGTCCCTTTTTATTGCCTCTAGATGCCCTTGTTGTAATGCTTCCCAATGTTTGCTGTGCATCACAGAGCTGCACTACACAACACAACAATAACGTTTGTTGACTGCAACCCCCATGATGTTAATCAAGTAACATTGCTAGTTTCTAACTGTGGATGGGGCTGTGCGAGGTGGAGGGGGCACTGGTGTTACAGCTAGTCTCCAGTACAAACACTAACTTGCGTTGACTGAATCTACAATAATATTCAACCAGCCATATTGTCAGCTTAGCGTTATTGGATTTGTAGTTACAGACTGGGATTGTTACACTGCACACTAACTCTTTTGTTGTTGACCACAGCTCCCATGACATACAGCCGGCCCATTACTGGATGATTACCATAGGGATTGTAGATTGGGGTAATAGTGGCTGATCTTTACCACCCCAGCTATTGTAACTTCCTATGATGATCAGGTATATACTGGTCTGTCAGTTACTACTGCCACCGTTATATAATTGTCCTATAAATGGGTAAATTTTGTTACATTTGCCTCCCACCAGGAAACCCCTCTCATTAGCCAACAAAGGTAAATAATAGGGGGAGGTAGGGGTATTAGGGGTACTGGGGAGGATATATTGCGCTAATAGTGTGAAATGCGTTGAGCTGTCAGAAGTTGAGTTCTGCCTCCTCACGATATCACTTTGACTGGTATTGATTCCGTGGATTTGTCTCACCAATTTTCTTCAATAAATTGTTGATTTCCACATGCCACGTGAGTCCATTCCTGCTTTTAATATTTTGCCACCCCCGGAAAAAATCCTGTGGACGCCCATGCTGAAGGTGCCTCTATACAGCAACAAACCATTTTACCACTCACTGCTAAATAAATACATCATAATTGCTTTGTTATTGGGATTTCCCCCAAATGCTAGCAGATAAAAGAAACCTGAAAACTGCCCTAGTGTAGCTCACAATATGTGTTCTTCACTAACCATAAGTGCTTTCCCATAGATTGATTAGCAAAATGGCCAGATGATTTATGCTAACAATGCTTTAAGCAATTGCATCCTATTATTCTCGTTTATGTGTTTTTTTTTCTGTGGGGGGGGGGGGGGGGTTTGCGGTTGGTTCAATAAATCACTTTAATGTTGGTGCCAAATTAGCAGAGCAAAGGTTAACAACAGAGTCAGCCACAGACTCAACCACAAAACTTATCAAATCTTAACATTAGCAATATTAATTATTTGCCTCTTGTGGTTTGGCCCGAGCCTCCAAGCAGCAGTGGATGTCGGCATTCTGTGTGGAAAGAAAAAGTGTTTGTAATGTTTGTAACCGTATAACCCAACGCAGTTATAGTGACATTAAACAGATGTCCTGTTTAGTCATCAGTGGCATTAATTTATTTAAAAACATAGAAAGCGAGAGAGAGAAAAGTTAAGCAGGGTCCACTGCCGTTCTTGCTCTGTCGATTACTCTTTTTTTTGGGGGGGGGAGGGGGTTTATAATCAGAATTTCGTTTGTTTATCTTTCTGCACCTGCTACATGTTTCTTTATGAATCTCCTCCCGAAATGCGCAAACCTGACAAAATGGCACCATAGTTTGAAAAAATATATAAATAAATACATTTTCCTGGTTTATAGTGTGCATGTGTATAATTAAAATTGATCAAATATTGTTAGCAGGCATACAAAAAAAGGGAAGAAAGTAGAAAAAAAATAATGTTTTTAAAAAGTTCCTGTGGAGTATTCTGCTTATGCAAATACAACCCTTTGGGCTTGATATGTCCTAGACTACAAGTAGATATACTGGAGGAAAAATGAGGGGATAACCGTTGGAGTCAGGGCTGCTTAAGGACCCTAGTGGGCCCTGGGCAAAGTCGTTACAGTAGGCCCCCCTCGACCCAATTTTCCTAAAGTCGCAATGTAAAACTGCATGTAAACTTTTTAATATTATGTGCAACTATTTTTGTGTATATGTAATAAAAAATGTTGTTGAAAAATTGCATTTCTTTATTTTTATATCATTCTTCTGCACCTACATTACCTAAAGAACTTAACACAACACCATATATTACCCACAGCACTTGCCATACACCTATATTGCACCCACAGCACTTGCCATATGCCTATATTGCACCCACAGCACTTGCCATACACCCATATTGCACCCACAGTACTTTCCATACACCTATATTGCACCCACAGCACTTGCCATACACCTATATTGCACCCACAGTACTTGCCATACACCTATATTGCACCCACAATACTTGCCATACACCTATATTGCACCCACAGTACTTGCCATACACCTATATTGCACCCACAGTACTTGCCATACACCTATATTGCACCCACAGCGACCATTTAAGGCCAGTAAATGAAATATACCAATGCCAAGAAATTCTGAATTATCTGAAGTGGTTTTACAAAGTATGTACAATATGGAAAATAAGTTAAATTTAAGAACGTTTCCCATTCATGCTGAAGAATATTTGATGGAGGATTTTTTTTTTTTTGATCTCACATAAGCTTGCTTTGTTTAAAGTCATAATATAATTAGTATAAGTGCCCGTTCTATGGGATCCTGTCCTGTCCCATCTGTGTCTGTCCCAGTACAAGCAGCTCGGATGCGATGCTCAGCCAGCAACTGTAATATCCAAGTGTCGCCATCTCGAAAAGAGAGGTTTTAATTCACCTTTACTTCCTCTTTGTGCAGAAATGGTTTAAATGGCAATACTGTATGTCTTAAAAGGACTGTATCACCTAAACATTGTTTTTTACTGTGAATGTAGACCATAAAAATGGTCTATACAGTGTCTGTGGAGTTAATGACATCACCCGTGTCTTAATATGTTCATTTGCATATGATGTCATACACTGTAGACACCACAGACACCTTTAAAACACATTTTTCTCTACTAATTTAGGCTTTTTTTTTTTTTTTTGCAGTTTTGCTAATACCTATAGATAATTTTCAATCATTTTTTATTCTCTACATTCACAGTAAAACCAATGCTTAGGTGATACCGTCCCTTTAAATCAAATCAACTTTATCTTAGTCAGCAAGACTAGGTCTAGGTCTAGACCAGGGATGGGCAAGGACACGAGTGTCCGTGGCAAGGTCAGAGACGCTCCATAGAACATTACAGTGTCCACCACAAAGTCTTGCATTTATTTTTTTTTCCTCAAAGAAATAAAAAAATATATGTCATTGCAAGAATGCAATGACATATATAGAGCGTGTCAAGTAGTAATAACACTGTAGTTTTAATGCAGACTAACCCTGCAGAGCAGGAATTTAGCAATTATTGTACACATACGGCTAGTTCTTGGCAACATTAAAAATTAAATAAATAAAAAAGCGCTCAGTGTGTAAGACATTTCTTCACTGTTCATAATGTATTTTTGCAGGAGGGAAGGATTGTGTTTTATACTGGTACATGCTAAAAGTCCCGAATTTGCCAGGACACTCCCGTTTTTTTGTTTTTTTTTGGTGTCCTGTCCCGTCATATTCAGGTCTGTAACGGCATGCACTGTGTACAAGCAGTATTGCCTTTAAACTGTCTGGCAGAAATATACAGTCTAAAGTTTGACATTCCCATTTCAATTGGCTGCATACCACTCTTTATGAAGTAGACCCTTAAAGTTACCGGGTAGCCTGGAGCTCTAATGCTATAGGATGATGCAAAGCTGTGTTGCATCACGCAGAATCACAAAACCCCGCCCCCCTTTGGCTCCGCACATTTTTCATTCCAGGACCAGAGCATCCATAGTAGGTAAGGATACCGTATGCTAGTGCTGGCAATGCTTCTTTCCATATTGTTGCTTGTACCCTATAGAGTTTCAGAGGGATATGGCTCAGACTTTAAAAACTAAAAAATCTAGAGTAAGTTCAGCAAACAAATTGTATGAGTCAACAAGAGCTGGTCTAAAGGTCACACCTAAATTCAGAACCCACCTTTCAAAGCTGGTCGTTTCCATTAATGATGATTCCAGGACAGTGTTTCTCAAACCTGTCCTCAGGACCCCCCAACAGTCCAGGATTTAGGGATTACCCAGTTGTATTTAATTAAGAATATGTACACCAGGTGTGGTTCCCTATCCATTAAGCAACCATCCCAGGTGTTCTACATAAGGTATTCTTATTTAAATACAACTGGGTAATCCCTAAATCCTGGACCGTTGGGGGGTCCTGAGGACAGGTTTGAGAAACACTGCTCTAGGATAATAAGCAGAAAATCAGATAGTCCCCCCTGTCACAGCTATTCACCTCATCTCCATAATGGTCCCTTCCCCGCCACTCAACAGTATGGACTGGAGTTTGAATGAGTCAATATGTGCTGCCAGGCAGCCTCCTTAATCCACATCTTCAAACAGCTGTTATTATTTTTTATACAATTTAACCCTTTAAGGACCAGGGATTTTCCTGGGCCAAGGACCAGAGCGTTTTTCAATTTTTAATACGCGGTTTTTGAAACATAAATTTCCTCTCTCTCATTTAACGTACCCATACAAGTTATATGTTGTTTTTTAGAGGACAGTTAGAGCTTTCTTTTGATACCCTATACATAAAAATGATTTACATTTTAGTATTAAAAAATACATATAAAAGAGGACATTTTTGAAAAAAGTTTTTCCCCATTATTTTCCCAATAATAAGCTACATAACTAGTGCAACACTAACCCACTTATCCCCCCTAATTAACTAACTAATAAAAAAGAAAAATATTGGTTCCCAAACCCCCCATAACAAAAAAGACAGAAAAAAACTCTGAAGAGTGCGATGTCAGATCAGTAAAAATCATGCAACAGGCATGCAGGGGTTAAATTTTATTAAATAAATATATTAAAATTACCTTTATTTATTCAAAAAAACTTTATAAATTGTAAAAATAAAAAAATCTGTTAAAAAAAAAACTAAATGAGGGCCATAAAGTGGAAGGAAACTGATCACAGTTAAAAACTGTGATCAGCAATGAAAGGGTTAATTTTTTTTTTTTTTTTTAACCTATGTGTGTATAATTAATTTATTTTTACTTACAGGTCACTCTCTGTGCTTCACTATAAGAATGTGAAGCACAGAGAGTGAATTAGAGGCAGTGTGTGAACACACTGACTTTGCCATCTAATTTGCATGTTATCGCGGTGATCACGTAATCACCGCGATCACATGGCCGGAAACTGACCGATCGGGTCCAGGAGCTTTGCCTCGGGTGCGAGGCTTAGTCCTGGACCCGTTGCAGACTAGCTGGCGGTGCCCACGGAGCGCACCGCCGGCTAGACTGCATGACGAGTTAACTCGTCATAAGGTCGCTAACGCTGCGGCTCTTATGACGAGTTAACTCGTCATAAGGACGGGAAGGGGTTAATATTATTATTTTGGGGGGGGGGGGCAGAAATTGACCACATCACATTTGTTGCTGATGCCAGTTGGAGATCACTTTGGTGGGCTCTATGAGTAGGCTGCTTGGACCCACAGAAGTGATTCCACTTGGTCTAAAACTCGGAGCTTCCTGAGTCAACCCAACAATGAATCATTGGAACTGGCTAACATCACTGTCCATGAGGCTACTCGTCCCGCAGCTACCAGAAACACTTGTTTGAGGTTATTGCTGTCAAAGGAGGTTCAACCAGTTTACTTAATTTTAAATTCAAAGGTTTACAAAAATCCCCGCAATGCAAAATTTCAGGAGTTTTATAAAAAAGGCACGTTTTCTATGAATCTCAAGTGAGAGTAGTGGTGTATCTTGGTTTTGTGCTGCCCTAGGCAGACAAAATTTGGACACCCACGTTGCACACCTATGACATGCCCCATCAACCACATTGCACACCCACAAAATGCCCATCACCCACATTACACACACATTAAATGCCCCATCAACCCCATTACATGCTCCCATCACCCTGATTAATTGGAAGGAGCTAAAGCTTGCTGAACGGTAGGGGAGGGAGTGAAAATGTTTGAAGCACCAGAAGTATGCTTTAACACCCTCTGGCAAAGTGCCGCCCCTGGCAATGTGCTGCCCTAGGGGAGTGCCTTGCTTGCCTTGTGGTAGATACACTACTGAGTGAGAGGACACCCTTTTGATTCACCACTGTATTATTTCAGGGTAATGATATACTATTATGTTTTGTAGTCATGAAACAGGTTATTAATGTTTTTTGTTTTAAAAATGTATTTCAATTCTTTTCCATCTATTCATTTAATCTGACAGCAAGATGGATGTCTAGATACTAATGTATATTTTTAGTTTTGTATTAGCAACTTTAATGAACGTTCTATATTTGTAGAGACAAAACTGAGTGTTGGTCCATACCTTTTCTAGATATTCTGGAATCCTGGTTAAAGGTGGAGAAACCATATGGACGAGATCTCCTATAATCTATCTTTTTTTTTTTTTTATACGACTGACACTATTTGTGGTTTTTAAAGCGTGAATGTTTTTTTGCAAAGTAAATTAATATACTGCCATATTATCAAGTGTAACCTTAAAACCCTCTTATGCCAAAACAGCTGTATTGTCAATAGATTTACTGGCTAGACTTATTAAATGTAGAAGTTTTAACATTTGGCGGATGACTTTGTCTTTCTTTGGGAGAGAGTGAATCCTGGCATGTATATGTATTCTTGATTAAAGATCCCAAGACAAGCACTGGAAGCTAAATGAAAAAATGGAAAAATACTGGCATCTGTAGAAATTTCGACAGACACATCAATGTAGGCAATACTGTGGATTAAAATGCATGGCATGCTCACTGTTATGAAGAGTGTACAGGCATCAAGCCCATACTGAAATCCACAAAATCTATTTTACTTAAAACATCGGGAAAACAGATGTACTCAAAATATGAATCTTGGTTTACTAAAAATAATATAGCTATTGCAGGGCCAGAGCTCACACAAGTTTATGTGTTGTTCTTTTAGCTTAATTGCTCTTGAAAATCAAAACTATAAGTGGTTTTCTACAGCACAGACCTCATGGGCAGGGCATGGGTCAGTCTGGGTGTGGCTATTGTTTAACCACATCCACATACCTTCTATATGCATTTTATTTTGCAGTGCTGTGGTGTTATTTTAGAAACTTTCAATTTTTTTTTTCAACTTGGTGGCAAATATTACAAAACAGGGAGTGTGTTTTTCAAATGAGCAAGTAGCTCAATGTCAGAAATATTCCAGTTTGTGCTTAGGGAAGCTGTTGTAGGTGCGTTCTGATAGAATGTCAGGTGGTGATAATATGGTAGATTTAAAAAAATGTTTAATCAGTATAAGACAACAATAAAAAAATGTATACAATTTATAAAAATATATGTTAACAAACTTATACAGTTGCGTTTGAAAGAGATTTTATTTTCTATAAAGCAGATAGTGGATCAAAACAGTGTGATGGCAACAGTACTGGAGTGTTTTTATACATCAAACTAATACCATGAGTCTCTGGTGATGTCAGCCTGTAGCGCTAAAGAAAAATGTATTATAAAATAACACCACAGCACTGCAAAACAACACATTTAAATTATAGACATTGCTATTTGAAACACAGAAAATAGCTTAGAGGAAAAAGTGACCTATACTTTCAAGCTATGCATAAGGAACCTTTTTTACTTAGCACATCAAGTTACAGATATGAGCAGAACATTTTAGATGCTAAGTATAGAAAAGGTAGGTCAAGTACAAAACTGACAGATCACATTATCATTCTCAAGTAGTGTATGTAAGGTTACTATAGGACAAGTATAATATGTCAGGTCATCATTATAGAAAGCTTTTCACATCTTTAAAGCAATTCCTTTCCTTCTGGCCAGGTGCTTCGTCAGCACATAATGTGTATCACCACGGTGAACAATGGCCTAGTTCAGACGCTATGTTTTTTGAAAAAAAAGTGGGACCATTAAAAAAATAACAACGAAAACTTTGGACTTTGTTCACAGAAGCTCGATTCGACATTCTTGCAATAGATAATGACACAGAAAAGTGGTCTAATAGCAAGCAATAAAAATATATAGAATAAGTTGGCCAGACAAAAGAGAAAATGGAAATGCTTAGTGTATTTTAGTAAAAAAAAACACGCTACTATTTTGCAGCAGCTGTTCAATAGTCTGTGATATTATAGGAGCTGCCTTGTCACTAAAGATTTATTTTTATGTAAAATTACAAAGTCTTCTTTGTTTTTCTGCTCCTTAACGGACATCCCCTTCTTCTCACGTCTTGAGGAGCCTCAAGCAGTGGAATAAACTTAGACATGTGCTTCCCATTTTCTATCTTTTTTCTTTAAAGTATAAAAGTAATTGTCATTTTTTTTATTTTTTTATTCCACTAAGTTCTTGTAAATGGAGCTGATTCGAGAGACAAGGCTGGCCTGAATGGAAGCAATCGTCAAGGTGATTTTGAGTGTTCTAGTGATGACTCCACTTCTATGTCTTTCATTATCACATTCAGATATTCAGGTAGTTTTCTTTTTTTTTTCTTTCTTTTTTTTTATAGGCGATAATCTTGTAATTATTACCCTCGGAAAATGTAGAGGGCCTCACTGTGATCTATCCTTGAGCCAGAAATGGAAGACAGGGTAAAAACATGCAGGTGGTGGAATCCTGCCACCACAGAGAATGCTCTAAACATAGAATGTGTCGACAGATAAGACCCATTCGACCCATCTAGTCTGCCCGATTTCTGCCCAATTTTAAATAAACCATTAAAAAAAAATATTATTTAGTTCTTTGCCTTATCTTATATCTAGGATAGCCTCCCACGCATGCTTAAACTCCTTCACTGTATTATCCTCCTGTCATGTGATTCTCTCTATGCCCTTAGAGAAGTTCTAGCCAGTGTGCCAGACTGTGATCACTTGTCTAAGAAATAAAAATGGGGATATATAGCCCTTTAAAACCACTGTAACTCTCTATTCAGTGGCTCTGTCTATTTAAAGGAACAATAAACGTTAAAATTCACTTGTTCTTCTAATATAGACGCACACAGGGCCGGCCTTAAGTGTTCCGCCGTCTTGTGCGGGCTTCCCCCGTGGTGCCCCCTGTCTCTTTTACACCCCCCCCCCCCATGTATGTATCTCTCTTCCTTCACATGTTTGTCCCTTTCCCCTTCCTTGCCATGTCTGTCTCTCTCTAACTCCCCCATACCTGTTATGTCTCTCTCTCCCCCTCCCCCTGTTCTGTTTCTCTCTCCTCCCCTCCCCCTGTTCTGTGTCTCTCTCTCGCCCTCCCCCTGTTCTGTGGCTCTCTCTCGCCCTCCCCCTGTTCTGTCTGTCTCTCTCTTGCCCTCCCCCTGTTCTGTCTCTCTTTCCCCCCTCCCCCTGTTCTGTCTCTCTCTCCCCCCTCCCCCTGTCTGTCTCTCTCTCCCTCCCCCTGTTCTGTCTTTCTCTCTCCCCCTCCCCCTGTTCTGTCTCTCTCCCCCTCCCCCTGTTCTGTCTCCCCCCCCCTTTTTCTGCCTCTCTCCCCCCCCTCCCCTTCCTTTGCCTGCAAAAGTGGATCCAGGGAGGGCGGAGCAGCGTATCCTTCACGGGGAGCCACGGGCAGCAAGAGAAAGTGCTGCTCTGTTCCCCACACTTAATGCAGACATGTTAAAAAAGGTGCAGTCTTCCTTTAATGTCAATGGCCAAACCAAGTGCCCCTTAGCAGGGACAGTCCTTATGCCCTAGATCCCTCTGTCCCTTTTCCCCTCCTCTGGTGTCCCTATTTGCTAGGTGTTCACGATGTTAGGTGTACATGGTATCATAGAACTCCAAAGCAGCAAAACCTATTATATGGTAAATGTATTTATATATATATTTCTGTTATTAACATGCATTATTCTGATTATTCATGTACTACTAAAAGTGCAGTGGGGAAAAAAATAGGTAAAACATGAGTACGGAGCAATGTGTTTTTTTCACACACTAAACATATATATAAATATATATAAATATGATATATATATATATATATGTTATTTTATGAAAAATAATTCCTATTCCGCGTGTGAAAATGACACCAGCTTTTAGCGAGTGCTATCAAAAAAGGCAGAATTTTTTTTTTCTCAATTATGCCCGTTTTTATTCACAATTAACGCATATTTACTATTTGAGTCTTAAATGTTCAGTACATTGCCAGGGGAGCAAAGCGCAAAAATAGTTTTGCACATAAAATATATTCCCTTTTTTTAGTACATGTCCCCCTAAATGGCTTATTAAGTTACATAACGAGCTCTTAGTTGGCCACAAAGTCACTTAAAAATGTCTATAGTCAAACCTTCAGCCACCCCCAAAAAACAAATGGGTTCCTTCATTTGCCGTTGGAGATATTGGGAGGTACGCACACCCATCTCCAAGTATTAGACTTAATCTGTGACATCAGCGTCACAAATATATACATGACATATATCACATATATATTACATCACATACTTACTTTATCTTGTCTACCTCCTCTACCAAGATGGCTTCAGGAGCAAGGTGCACATTCGTTCATCTCACCCCAAACAAAGACATCGATATCCCACAATGCCTAGTGTGTAAGCATGTGGCCTCCCCATATCAGGGAGAGGAAGACATGTTTGCCCCCATGGGTTCGGCACAAGTACTGGTGCATGACTTATAACATACAAAGGTTATGCCTAAAATTGACTTCACTGGAATTAAAGGGATTCTGTCATGTATAACATGATGCTTGTAATGTGCTGCGGCACAAGCCACTAGAAAAAGTGGATGATGTGGCTTCACTCTCCCCTGGCTCCTGCACCAGTGGTGTATCTTGGTTTTGTGCTGCCCTAGGCATTCAGGCATCTCCCCACCCATGTTGCACACCTACTACATGCCCCATCACCCACATTGCACACCTACAACATGCCCCATCACCCCATTAGATAAAGTGTGCTTTAACACCCTCTGGCACATTGCCGCCCCCTGGCAAAGTGCCGCCCTAGGCGAGTGCCTTGTTTGTCTTGTGGAAGATACATTACTGCCCCGCACAAAGCATGCTGAGTGTGGGCCACAGGATCACTGGATGGAAAAGGTAAGTAAATGTTATTTTACTATAATTCCTAAACTATTCCGTTGCTAGCTACACGGCTTGCAAATGTAGAGATGATGGTGAGAGCATATTAAACTGGCACAGTTATCTTCTCCCTTTAAGTACAGAGCTTCTAAACAATCTCCTCTCTAAACTTGTCCATTAAGCACATTGCACAGCAGGCAGATTCATGGCAAGGTCCTTGAAGTATCATATAATAGATTATTCAAGCACATGTTCGTCTCTTCATGTTTCAAGGATTTATTTTATGCATTTCCCTCACATATTGAAAATATTGTAACAAATTATTCCACCGAGACCATCCCAATCTTTTGTGAATCAGACTCTATAACAAAAGGTATAAATTAAGTCAAGTATTATTCGGAAAAAAATAATATTGAAAAAAAAATGTAAAAGTTATTTTTTTTGGGGGGTGGGGGGGAATCTCATGGCATGAATCAAGTAACAGTATATCAATTGTGAAACGCGTGGTATGAGTTACAGTGAATTAATGCAATTGATTTGGATTCACTTTATTTTATGGGGAGTTTGTTGGCAATTGGCCATGAAACGGAAGCATATGGATGGTTCATTTATTAAACGATTCCAATAATACTTCTACTTTATATGTTTCTCCGAATGATACATTATGAATCTTAAATGCTTCCTACATGTATCAGTTCTGTCATTGTTATTGATACAGCAAAATAAAATCCATAAAGTTTCCGCAAACAAAGTGTAAGGTTATAAGTTTAGAAAAAATAATGAAAGGAACCATAAGATTTCTATTGACGTTGTGACAATAGAGCGAAACATTCAATGAAGAAGCAATGTTGGCATGTTGACGGACATAAAGTCTAAATTTTTTTCCACGTTTTATGAAGTCATACTTTCATACACTGATATGGACTATCCTGTTTTAACCTGCCCAGGAGTGAACTGTTGTCCACCATGCCAAAAGCCACTGTGACCATGTGTTTTTGCTGTAGGACTCCGTCCTATTTTTTTGGTTCCAAAAGACGCTAGGATAGAACATCCAGCGTTCAACAGCTCATCGTGGCTCCCCCGCCATGAGCTTTGCTCAGTTCCTGCTTCAGGGACTTGCAGCGGGATCCTACCTGTCAGATGAGGCCTCTTTGAGCGGACTCAGTATGACAGGGAAAATGTAGCCGACGCTCAAAGCCTCCGTGATCTTTTTTTTTTTTTTTTGCATGGACCGACAGGGAATCTGCGATTGTGTTCTTGGATACTGATCACCTTTTGATCGGTGGTTAGGAACAAAAAAGGGGCATTTTGGTACTTCCGTCTTTTTGGACGCAAACACCATGCGTCACAAAGGGGTTAAATAAAGGTTTACAGACATAGTCTCCGATGGCCAAGCTGGCTATTCAGTCGGCTCCCACAACATGTTATATCAGAACTTCCCTGCTGTTGGGACAGTCCAACCAGTTACAGCAAGTTGTGAGGTTTTGTATGAATAGAGCCAACTAGGACCAGTCCATTGCTCAGTCAGTGTTACCTGTTTTCTTCCAGTTATTAGGGGTTTGGGGTTACAGCAGGTGACCTCTTTGAATACCCGAGGTATACGACCCAAGCTCTAGTAAACATACGTCTGTCGAGAAATGCTGGAGAGACATTCCAGTGGCGGAATGTTGAGTGGCCTCCGTTAGACTAGGGTATGTTCCTGCTGAGGATCTTCCACCATGTTACCCCTGTAGCTGAAAGGGGACCTAACCAAAAATGCCATACCCATCGTTAATCATTATTATCTACTTATTACAATTTTATTTATATTAATAAGGACCTTTGGCCAGTTTTCATCCCTCTTCCTTGTGGATACCTTGCTGCAAAGTCTGTGGTGTGGGGCCTTAAAGTACCTAGGGTTGTATTCATGAAATAGGCAATTGCAAGGAATTGAGAAGGCAATGGTAAACTTAACATCAAAAATAGCCAAGTTGTAAAAACTCTTCCATTCAGCTAGATGTCTGTCTGCTATTTTGATTTTTGATCTTAAAGGGACACTAAATGTTTTTATTTAATTTGTGCTTCTAATATAGAAGCACAAGGGAAATATAAGTTCTTCCTGTTGTGAGGATGAACTGGCATTTTATCCTCTGACCAACAGCTGCCATGCTTCCATAGGAAGCAGTCAGCCACCTGGTCAGCGACCGGCACTCTCTGCTAGCGCAGAGAGAGCAACTTGTTTTTGCTTGGTATCAGCAGGGGATGGGGGGCCTTAACTAGGTCCCCCCCCCTGCTGATCCCATGCAAAACGAGGGTCTGTCTCTCTCTGCGTGTCAGCATGCGACAACCGGGACCTGCTGTGTCTCACATGTGAGACACAGCAGATAGTAAACCCGCGTGTATCTATCAAGACACACGGCGGGTTTACTTTCAAAGTGCGAGACAATGTTTTGCTTTGTTCCTTGAAGGAAGCAAGACTTGAACAAGTTGAAATGTCCCTTTAAGCTTGCCATTGCTTTCTCAATTCCCTGCAATAGCCTGACTAAAGCCCATAGTGTCATAGAAAGCGCTGGGTTATGACATCATACATTCAAAATGGTTCCAAGATAGCTCACAATGAATCTGGAAAGGTCTGAAACACACACTGGTCTGGTGTTTTGTGTTTTTAAATAGTTTTACTTTTGAGTGGTGTAGCTTTTTTTTTTTTTTCTTTGCTAAGGTTTGCACAATGCCACAGTTTTCACCCTTGGCATCTAGACTCTAGTGTAGTCGAGTAACTACCCAAGGCGATAAGCCTTTGGCTCAGCCGTTGATTTGTACTAATTCCTTCTGAGTTGTGCTACATTCCATTCTGAACAAATCTTTTGAAGGGAAACCAAGATGGCTGTAATGGCCTGTCAACTAGCCGTCAGTGAATAACCGTCAGTTATAAACCCGCTGGCTGAACTAAACAGCCAAGCTCCCCTACAAACGACCAGAACTTTAGTCAAACGAACACTGCTCCAAACGCAAATCTTACCTACAATATCATAAGAATAATATTGAATGTTTTCTTTCTCCTACAGACCGCTATTATACAGGAGAAGAGACAATAATAATGATTCAGGAATGAGTCGGGGACACATTAAAAATGTATTTTAGAGTAATGGAAATAAACACACAGTTAAAATTCATGAAAATGAATCCCACTTCTGTTTACGGAGATGTCGGCACAATGTGTTTCGAAATAATACACACGCACAAAAAAAAGTGTTGGAATTTAATGTATGTTATTTTTCCCCCCCCCAAAAAATTTTTTTTTTTCCAACATGTTTCAAAAGATTCTTGCTCCAGGCAAAGGAAAAAAAAAAATTCTGAGAAACTGCCAAAAGAACAAATACTGTTGGCAATCAGCATGCTATCGTTTCCATTTATGTATTCAGCATTTGTTAAGAAGAGGACCGTGATAAGCTGCCAGTCAACATCTTGAGCAGGACTCACAGCTACCCTCTCAGCCATATCAGTCACAGCCTTTATTAAACCCCATTGAGTGGCTGCCATTGACTCCACTATCTGGTTAATTTATCAAAATCATTATTTTTATTTATTGTTTTTACTCTATTTTTATGTTGTTTTTTTTTGTTAATTAAAACACAGGCTATGATGGAAATTCTAGCCGCTGTCCTCCTCATATATTCCTTATGGAAGTAAATGTTGCTGGTGTACATTCACCATAGTGACTTACCCCTTAATGACGGAAGGTCCTCTCGTACCAGAAGACGCAAGCACCAAAACGCGGGGTTTTTTTTTGTTCCTGGCCCCGATCACAATGTGATCGTTTGCCAGGGACACAGTTCCAGAGAGTTAACAGACCCTGTGGGGCCTGCGAATATGTAGCGAAACCTTGTAACAATACCTATGATGTCATGGAGGCGTGCCTGATCCGTGACGTTCAAGCACGGTGCATTTTGAAAGAATGTAGGTGGGATCCCGCTGCAGATCCCTGTACTGGAATCCGAAGCAAAGCTCATTGCGGGGGTCTGTGATGAGCTGTTAAGGAGGTTTTAAGCCTGCTCTGTGACACACTCAAACACTCTATATGATGAAATGTATTGCTCTGGAGCTCTGTGATATATTCATGCACTCTATATGATGAGATGCATTGCTCTGGAGCTCTGTGACACACTCATACACTCTATATGATGAGATGCATTTCTCTGGAGCTCTGTGATACACTCTAAATGATGAGATGCATTGCTCTGGAGCTCTGTGATACACTCATACACTCTATATGATGAGATGCATTTGCTCTGGAGCTCTGTGATACACTCATACACTCTATATGATGAGATGCATTGCTCTGGAGCTCTGTGATACACTCATACACTCTATATGATGAGATGCATTGCTCTGGAACTCTGTGATACACTCATACACTCTATATGATATGATGCATTGCTCTGGAGCCCTGTGATACACTCATACACTGTATATGATATGATGCATTGCTCTGGAGCCCTGTGATACACTCATACACTCTATATGATGAGATGCATTGCTCTGGAACTCTGTGATACACTCATACACTCTATATGATGAGATGCATTGCTCTGGAACTCTGTGATACACTCATACACTCTATATGATATGATGCATTGCTATGGAGCCCTGTGATACACTCATACACTCTATATGATGAGCTGTACTGCTCTGGAGCTTTGTGATACACTCATACACTCTATATGATGAGATGCATTTGCTCTGGAGCCCTGTGATACACTCATACACTCTATATGATATGATGCATTGCTCTGGAGCCCTGTGATACACTCATACACTCTATATGATATGATGCATTGCTCTGGAGCCCTGTGATACACTCATACACTCTATATGATGAGATGCATTGCTCTGGAGCTCTGTGACACACTCATACACTCTATATGATGAGATGCATTTCTCTGGAGCTCTGTGATACACTCTAAATGATGAGATGCATTGCTCTGGAGCCCTGTGATACACTCATACACTCTATATGATATGATGCATTGCTCTGGAGCCCTGTGATACACTCATACACTCTATATGATATGATGCATTGCTCTGGAGCCCTGTGATACACTCATACACTCTATATGATGAGATGCATTGCTCTGGAACTCTGTGATACACTCATACACTCTATATGATGAGATGCATTGCTCTGGAACTCTGTGATACACTCATACACTCTATATGATGAGATGCATTGCTCTGGAGCCCTGTGATACACTCATACACTCTATATGATATGATGCATTGCTCTGGAGCCCTGTGATACACTCATACACTCTATATGATATGATGCATTGCTCTGGAGCCCTGTGATACACTCATACACTCTATATGATGAGATGCATTGCTCTGGAGCCCTGTGATACACTCATACACTCTATATGATGAGATGCATTGCTCTGGAGCCCTGTGATACACTCATACACTCTATATGATATGATGCATTGCTCTGGAGCCCTGTGATACACTCATACACTCTATATGATATGATGCATTGCTCTGGAACTCTGTGATACACTCATACACTCTATATGATATGATGCATTGCTATGGAACCCTGTGATACACTCATACACTCTATATGATGAGCTGTACTGCTCTGGAACTCTGTGATACACTCATACACTCTATATGATATGATGCATTGCTATGGAGCCCTGTGATACACTCATACACTCTATATGATGAGCTGTACTGCTCTGGAGCTTTGTGATACACTCATATACTCTATATGATATGATGCATTGCTCTGGAGCCCTGTGATACACTCATACACTCTATATGATGAGCTGTACTGCTCTGGAGCTTTGTGATACACTCATACACTCTATATGATATGATGCATTGCTCTGGAGCCCTGTGATACACTCATACACTCTATATGATATGATGCATTGCTCTGGAGCCCTGTGATACACTCATACACTCTATATGATGAGATGCATTGCTCTGGAACTCTGTGATACACTCATACACTCTATATGATGAGATGCATTGCTCTGGAACTCTGTGATACACTCATACACTCTATATGATGAGATGCATTGCTCTGGAACTCTGTGATACACTCATACACTCTATATGATATGATGCATTGCTCTGGAGCCCTGTGATACACTCATACACTCTATATGATATGATGCATTGCTCTGGAGCCCTGTGATACACTCATACACTCTATATGATGAGATGCATTGCTCTGGAACTCTGTGATACACTCATACACTCTATATGATGAGATGCATTGCTCTGGAACTCTGTGATACACTCATACACTCTATATGATGAGATGCATTGCTCTGGAGCCCTGTGATACACTCATACACTCTATATGATATGATGCATTGCTCTGGAGCCCTGTGATACACTCATACACTCTATATGATATGATGCATTGCTCTGGAGCCCTGTGATACACTCATACACTCTATATGATGAGATGCATTGCTCTGGAGCCCTGTGATACACTCATACACTCTATATGATGAGCTGTACTGCTCTGGAACTCTGTGATACACTCATACACTCTATATGATATGATGCATTGCTATGGAGCCCTGTGATACACTCATACACTCTATATGATGAGCTGTACTGCTCTGGAGCTTTGTGATACACTCATACACTCTATATGATATGATGCATTGCTCTGGAGCCCTGTGATACACTCATACACTCTATATGATATGATGCATTGCTCTGGAGCCCTGTGATACACTCATACACTCTATATGATGAGATGCATTGCTCTGGAACTCTGTGATACACTCATACACTCTATATGATGAGATGCATTGCTCTGGAACTCTGTGATACACTCATACACTCTATATGATATGATGCATTGCTATGGAACCCTGTGATACACTCATACACTCTATATGATGAGCTGTACTGCTCTGGAACTCTGTGATACACTCATACACTCTATATGATATGATGCATTGCTATGGAGCCCTGTGATACACTCATACACTCTATATGATGAGCTGTACTGCTCTGGAGCTTTGTGATACACTCATATACTCTATATGATATGATGCATTGCTCTGGAGCCCTGTGATACACTCATACACTCTATATGATGAGCTGTACTGCTCTGGAGCTTTGTGATACACTCATACACTCTATATGATATGATGCATTGCTCTGGAGCCCTGTGATACACTCATACACTCTATATGATATGATGCATTGCTCTGGAGCCCTGTGATACACTCATACACTCTATATGATGAGATGCATTGCTCTGGAACTCTGTGATACACTCATACACTCTATATGATGAGATGCATTGCTCTGGAACTCTGTGATACACTCATACACTCTATATGATATGATGCATTGCTCTGGAGCCCTGTGATACACTCATACACTCTATATGATATGATGCATTGCTCTGGAGCCCTGTGATACACTCATACACTCTATATGATGAGATGCATTGCTCTGGAACTCTGTGATACACTCATACACTCTATATGATGAGATGCATTGCTCTGGAACTCTGTGATACACTCATACACTCTATATGATGAGATGCATTGCTCTGGAGCCCTGTGATACACTCATACACTCTATATGATATGATGCATTGCTCTGGAGCCCTGTGATACACTCATACACTCTATATGATATGATGCATTGCTCTGGAGCCCTGTGATACACTCATACACTCTATATGATGAGATGCATTGCTCTGGAGCCCTGTGATACACTCATACACTCTATATGATATGATGCATTGCTCTGGAGCCCTGTGATACACTCATACACTCTATATGATATGATGCATTGCTCTGGAACTCTGTGATACACTCATACACTCTATATGATATGATGCATTGCTATGGAACCCTGTGATACACTCATACACTCTATATGATGAGCTGTACTGCTCTGGAACTCTGTGATACACTCATACACTCTATATGATATGATGCATTGCTATGGAGCCCTGTGATACACTCATACACTCTATATGATGAGCTGTACTGCTCTGGAGCTTTGTGATACACTCATATACTCTATATGATATGATGCATTGCTCTGGAGCCCTGTGATACACTCATACACTCTATATGATGAGCTGTACTGCTCTGGAGCTTTGTGATACACTCATACACTCTATATGATATGATGCATTGCTCTGGAGCCCTGTGATACACTCATACACTCTATATGATGAGCTGTACTGCTCTGGAGCTTTGTGATACACTCATATACTCTATATGATATGATGCATTGCTATGGAGCCCTGTGATACACTCATACACTCTATATGATATGATGCATTGCTATGGAGCCCTGTGATACACTCATACACTCTATATGATGAGCTGTACTGCTCTGGAGCTTTGTGATACACTCATATACTCTATATGATATGATGCATTGCTCTGGAGCCCTGTGATGCACTCATACACTCTATATGATGAGCTGTACTGCTCTGGAGCTTTGTGATACACTCATACACTCTAGATGATGAGATGTGTTGCTCTACAGCTCTGTGATAGGAACACCAGGGGAATTTGAGGGAAAAATAGGGACTGTCCCTCCTAAACAGGCCAAAACAGGGACACTTCAGAGGCATGGGAACAATTTATATTTTACACATTAAAATTAAGTTTAAACTATTCAGATAGTTGTAGTTTTACTTACTGTTTTAAAATAAACTCAGTTGTTTTATTACTGAAACCAGTTATACCTTCTAGAGGTGATTGACAAAAATAATATAAATCCACTGCAATATAGTTAAATAGGACGTATGTAAAGAATAATCACTATTTACTCAGGAAACATTATAGAAACATAGAATGTGTCACCGGCAGATAAGAACCATTCAGCCATCTAGTCTGCACTATTTTCTGAATACTTCCAGTCCCTGGCCTTATCTTATATCTAGGATAGCCTTATACCTATCCCATGCATGCTTAAACTCCTTCACTGTATTAACCTCTACCACTTCTACTGGAAGACTATTCCATACATCCACTACCCTCTCAGTAAAGTAATACTTTCATTAGTCCCTGGCCTTATCTTATATCTAGGATAGCCTTATACCTACCCCACGCATGCTTAAACTCCTTCACTGTATAAACCTCTACAACTTCTACTGGAAGACTATTCCATACATCCACTACCCTCTCAGTAAAGTAATACTTTCATTAGTCCTTGGCCTTATCTTATATCTAGGATAGCCTTATACCTATCCCATGCATGCTTAAACTCCTTCACTGTATTAACCTCTACCACTTCTACTGGAAGACTATTCCATACATCCACTACCCTCTCAGTAAAGTAATACTTTCATTAGTCCTTGGCCTTATCTTATATCTAGGATAGCCTTATACCTATCCCACACATGCTTAAACTCCTTCACAGTATTAACCTCTACCACTTCTACTGGAAAACTATTCCATGCATCCACTACCCTCTCAGTAATGTAATACTTTCATTAGTCCCTGGCCTTATCTTATATCTAGGATAGACTTATACCTATCCCATACATGCTTAAACTCCTTCACAGTATTAACCTCTACCACTTCTACTGGAAGACTATTCCATGCATCCACTACCCTCTCAGTAATGTAATACTTTCATTAGTCCCTGGCCTTATCTTATATCTAGGATAGCCTTATACCTACCCCACGCATGCTTAAACTCCTTCACTGTATAAACCTCTACCACTTCTACTGGAAGACTATTCCATACATCCACTACCCTCTCAGTAAAGTAATACTTTCATTAGTCCTTGACCTTATCTTATATGTAGGATAGCCTTATACCTATCCCATGCATGCTTAAACTCCTTCACTGTATTAACCTCTACCACTTCTACTGGAAGACTATTCCATGCATCCACTACCCTCTCAGTAATGTAATACTTTCATTAGTCCCTGGCCTTATCTTATATCTAGGATAGCCTTATACCTATCCCACGCATGCTTAAACTCCTTCACTGTATTAACCTCTACCACTTCTACTGGAAGACTATTCCATGCATCCACTACCCTCTCAGTAATGTAATACTTTCATTAGTCCCTGGCCTTATCTTATATCTAGGATAGACTTATACCTATCCCATACATGCTTAAACTCCTTCACAGTATTAACCTCTACCACTTCTACTGGAAGACTATTCCATGCATCCACTACCCTCTCAGTAATGTAATACTTTCATTAGTCCCTGGCCTTATCTTATATCTAGGATAGCCTTATACCTATCCCACGCATGCTTAAACTCCTTCACTGTATTAACCTCTACCACTTCTACTGGAAGGCTATGAGATTAAAGAGAACTTGGACATTTAATGGTTAAACCAGGCACCTTCACAATACTTGTTTACAGACCATAGACAATGAATATGACCTAAAAAAAACAGCATTATTGTTAAATAAAATAACCTGCAGGCTAAAACAGATACAAAATAAAAACAAATTTCAAAGAATCACTAACATTTCTACAAAGAGAGATTTTTAGAGTAAGGCCCAGCCTAATCAAAATCGAGTTTTCTTTAAATATGTAAATTAGGCAGCAATAATAAACACAGGTCTCAGAAAGCTGGCCTCTCCTAAGGATACTATTGCAAAACAGTGTTTGAGACCCACACGATTAAATAACGCACTGTTCTTATTTTCTGTATTCTTACATGGTTTATAAACATATGTATTGAATGCACTTGTTTATACTTTAAAACACATTTCCAGTTTCTGCTATATTTTTTACAGGGGACTTTAAATTCTTTGAAATCAGTGAGAAAGAGCACACAGCAGGAAGGCTGGTGTCTTCTGTAACAGTTTTCATGCTCCTCTCTGAGAAATTGCTGTTGTTAGCCATTACTGTGGGATCAGCCTCTGCTTGTAGAACTCAGCAGTATCAAGTATTTGAAAGGTGTCGTTTTAGCCCCGCACTGTTTGCTGTGATGTTACACAAAAGAAGGGCGTGGGAAAATAAGCCGCACTGCTGTTATAACAACAACAACTTCTTTGTTTTACTTTAGTTAAGCCAAAATCAAAAACAGGAACACAGTAGAGCGCACTCACATTTTCCAGGTAAAAAAGGTAATGGTTTTAATCTTCAAACGTGATAGGGATACAAAACATATTCAAGCAGATAAAGTGGGAAATAGCAGAAACACTTGACGCGTTTCGCACGGTTAACCCGTGCTTTGGTTAAGCACGGGTTACCGTGCGAAACGCGTATCTGCTTGAACATGTTTTGTATTCCTATCACGTTTGAAGATTAAAACCACTACTTTTTTTACCTGGAAAATGTGAGTGCGCTCTTCTGTGTTCCTGTTTTTGATTTTGGATGTTTGCCGGACGCTGGGTTGGCGCCTTTGGAGCAGCACCTCACCAGGAAGCCGCAGAGCGATTATTTCTACTCGGTTGATACGGTGGAGCCCGGTACCTCTTTCTGTTCTTCTTACTTTAGTTAAGACTTTGTAGGTGGAATTTCCCCCCTTTAAAAGCTCAGAGACATATACGGCTATTGATTTTTTTTTACACTTGCAGTCTTTCGTTCTCTGGGGGAGGCCCAATCCATGTCCGAAACCATCGCAGGAAATTTGAGGAGTAGAACTGCGCTTTTTTTCTCTCTACATATTGGCCAGTCACAAATTGAAAACATCTTCTTTTTTTTCTCCTCCTGTAAATCAGACTATCACTTTCTGTTGGACTTTTCCCATAGGGGACAGGTCTGAATTATTTTGGCTCACAGTCTAGCAGCAAATTCCCATCTGCACCTTCCGTAGGTGGAAAAATTTGGAATCCCTTAGTTGTACCATTCGTTTTTTGTTTTTTGTTTTATTGTAACACATTTACAAATTGTTATAAACCACCAATTACGCTAAGTGAGGCTGTAACGGATCTCGAATTCCTTCAGGGCACTGCGCTACGCTTCTTAGCTGTTGAAATGTATCCGTTTACATTGCGGACGATTAAATCATTTCGCTATCCTAATAAAAGAATTTCAACATTAACAGCGACTGGCAGCCAAATATTTTTGTGGGGGACGAGTAGAGAAACCCGCTGCTTGTGTGTAGATGAATGTACGTATAGAATGGAAAGTAAGAGTATCCAGTCGACTTAGATTTCTCAAATGGTAGAATGCTAGCTGTGGGTGTGGCCTGTCATTGACTGACATCCTGCAGCCCACCAATCACTGTTCTTGTGAACATTCCATGAGTCTTCTCCTGGACACTGGAACCTCTATTTAGGAAAGGTTCTAAAAGTAGAATGATGCATTATAGCCCAGGGTCACTGTGGAGTCATAGACGGAACATCGAGGTTGGTGCCTTCCAGAGAGGAGATTGACCTGATCCCACAGGATCATAACTCCGCCCACTTGTGATGTAATAGTTACATTACCCTCCCATTTAATGTAAGTCTATGGTCAGAATTCTGACTTATAGACTGCATTCTGTGTCCCCAGCCCCAAAGTGAGATACTAGTGCTGTAAAGTCACCAGGGGGAGGCACTCAAAAACACTGTATTTCCCAAAATGGCGCTGCCCAGTCACACTTGTTTAGTAAAATATTTCATAAAATAATCTCACGTAACAAAAACAAAAGCCATATCTGAACCTAACAATGCAAAATAAAAAAAAATAAAAACCTTTTCATTTTTTGGTGGGAGTGTCCCTTTAAATCCAGGCTCACAGATACAGCACATTGAGGGGACCATTTTCCTTATGATGTTGTAGATCATACACTATGTATGACTGTATCACAGAACTCTACAGCAATAAAACTCACAGCAATGTGTGGTATGTATGAGTGTAACACAGAACTCAGAATAGAAAAAATTGTGGACAAAGGACGCATGCACTCCAAACTCCAATATGATTGTAAAACTTCCGATTTATTCCAAAAAATTAAAATGTATCACAGGGACAATAAATACAAAGACAGGGAAAGGACGAATGCCTTACATGTTTTGCGTGCTCACACGCTTAATCATAGGCTTGTGATTAAGCGTGTGAGTACGCGAAACATGAAAGGCATTCGTCCTTTCCCTATCTTTGTATTCATTGTCCCTGTGATCCATTTTAATTTTTTGGAATAAATCGGAAGTTTTACAATCATATTGGAGTTTGGAGTGCATGTGTCCTTTGTCCACAATTTTTTCTATTTTCGCTTATGGTGCTTTTGCTGCAGCACGGACGGAGCACCCATCTTCCCAAGACATATAGGAGGTATGTTTACTGCCAACGGTGGAGCCGGCTTGTTTTCCCCTTTTGTTTGTCTAACACAGAACTCCACAGAAATAAAACTCACAGCAATGTGCATGTATATATATATGAGTATATCACAGAACTCCACAGCAACAAAACTCACAGTTATGTGCAGTTTTTGAGTGTATCACAGAACTCCACAGCAGTAAATCTCACAGTAATGTGTGGTATGTATGAGTGTATCACAGAACTCCACAGCAATAAAACTCACAGTAATGTGCAGTGTATGAGTGTATCACAGAACTCCACAGCAAGAAAACTCACAGTAATGTGTAGTATGCATGAGTGTATCACAGAACTCCACAGCAATAAAACTCACAGTAATGTATGGTATGTATGAATGTATCACAGAACTCCACAGCAACAAAACTCACAGTAATGTGTGGTATGTATGAGTGTATCACAGAACTCCACAGCAATGAAACTCACATTAATGTGTGGTATATATGAGTGTATCACAGAACTCCACAGCAATAAACCTCACAGTAATGTGCAGTGTGTGAGTGTATCACAGAACTCCACAGCGATAAAACTCACAGTAATGTGCAGTGTATGAGTGTAACACAGAACTCCACAGCAATAAAACTCACAGTAATGTGCGGTGTGTATGAGTGCAACACAGTACTCCACAGAAATAAAACTCAGAGTAATGTGTGGTATGTATGAGTGTATCACAGAACTCCACAGCAATAAAACTCCGAGTAATTTGCGGTATGTATGAGTGTATCACAGTACTCCACAGAAATAAAACTCACAGTAATGTGTGGTATGTATGAGTGTAACACAGAACTCCACAGCAATAAAACTCACAGTAATGTGCGGTATGTATGAGTGTATCACAGAACTCAACAGCAATAAAACTCACAGTAATGTGTGGTATGTATGAGTGTATCACAGAACTCCGCAGCAATGAAACTCACATTAATGTGTGGTATATGTGAGTGTATCACAGAACTCCACAGCAATAAAACTCACAGTAATGTGCAGTGTGTGAGTGTATCACAGAACTCCACAGCGATAAAACTCACAGTAATGTGCAGTGTATGAGTGTAACACAGAACTCCACAGCAATAAAACTCACAGTAATGTGTGGTATGCATGAGTGTATCACAGAACTCCACAGCAATAAAACTCACAGCAATGTGTGGTATGTATGAGTGTATCACAGAACTCCACAGCAAGAAAACTCACAGTAATGTGTGGTATGTATGAGTGTATCACAGAACTCCACAGCAATAAAACTCACAGTAATGTGCGGTATGTATGAGTGTATCACAGTACTCCACAGCAATAAAACTCATAGTAATGTGCGGTATGTATGAGTGTATCACAGAACTCAACAGCAATAAAACTCACAGTAATGTGTGGTATATATGAGTGTATCACAGAACTCCACAGCAATAAAACTCACAGTAATGTGTGGTATGTATGAGTGTATCACAGAACTCAACAGCAATAAAACTCACAGTAATGTTTGGTATGTATGAGTGTATCACAGACCTCCGCAGCAATGAAACTCACATTAATGTGTGGTATATATGAGTGTATCACAGAACTCCACAGCAATAAAACTCACAGTAATGTGCAGTGTGTGAGTGTATCACAGAACTCCACAGCAATAAAACTCCCAGTAATGTGCGGTATGTATGAGTGCAACACAGTACTCCACAGAAATAAAACTCACAGTAATGTGTGGTATGTATGAGTGTAACACAGAACTCCACAGCAATAAAACTCACAGTAATGTGCAGTATGTATGAGTGTATCACAGAACTCAACAGCAATAAAACTCACAGTAATGTGTGGTATGTATGAGTGTATCACAGAACTCAACAGCAATAAAACGCACATTAATGTGTGGTATGTATGAGTGTATCACAGAACTCCACAGCAATAAAACTCACAGTAATGTGCGGTATGTATGAGTGCAACACAGTACTCCACAGAAATAAAACTCACAGTAATGTGTGGTATGTATGAGTGTATCACAGAACTCCACAGCAATAAAACGCACATTAATGTGTGGTATGTATGAGTGTATCACAGAACTCCACAGCAATAAAACTCACAGTAATGTGCGGTATGTATGAGTGCAACACAGTACTCCACAGAAATAAAACTCACAGTAATGTGTGGTATGTATGAGTGTAACACAGAACTCCACAGCAATAAAACGCACATTAATGTGTGGTATGTATGAGTGTATCACAGAACTCCACAGCAATAAAACTCACAGTAATGTGCGGTATGTATGAGTGCAACACAGTACTCCACAGAAATAAAACTCACAGTAATGTGTGGTATGTATGAGTGTAACACAGAACTCCACAGCAATAAAACGCACATTAATGTGTGGTATGTATGAGTGTATCACAGAACTCCACAGCAATAAAACTCACATTAATGTGTGGTATGTATGAGTGTAACACAGAACTCCACAGCAATAAAACGCACATTAATGTGTGGTATGTATGAGTGTATCACAGAACTCAACAGCAATAAAACTCACAGTAATGTGTGGTATTGTTGAGTGTATCACAGACACCACAGCAATAACACTCACAGTAATGTGTGGTATTGTTGAGTGTATCACAGACACCACAGCAATAAAACTCACAGTAATGTGTGGTATATATGAGTGTATCACAGACTCCACAGCAATAAAACTCACAAGAAGATTTTAGAAACACAATGGGGTTCATGAATAAAGTTGTTTCTGTCAGAAATGTAACGCAGTCTACTTTTATGTATACAATAATTTCCGCCAGAATAAAAGCCACTGTAATCCTGCTGCCCTAAAATAAAGACAATTATCAAATTACCTTTTAAGAATTCTGTTGCAGACTATGTCTAAAAAAAAATACACAAAATTGCATCTATTTTACATTTTATTGGACTGAGAAAAAAGTCATTTAAAAAAAAAAAAAAACGTATAAAACCCATTCTGACAGTATAATACATACAATACAGGCACAAGAGCAAAATCCTGACTTGAAGGAATTATACATCCCCCCCATTGCCTTTAAAGTATCTGAAAATAAAGTTAAGCATTCGAGATATATAAACCCCCTGCTATTGTTACAGGAAAGTGTTTGGAGACCTGGGGAAACCCAAAGCTGACTCCGATCTCATTATTTCTAAATATTTTGACGATTGGATTCAGATAAGCTACATGCGTATATTTCTAGCATGTTGTTATGTTTTTCGCTAAAGGAAATCCCGGGGTCTGTAAAAGCAATTTGTACTAATGCTGCAGACAGCCAGGAACATGAGAATGTGAGCGTAATATATCACTGGTCAGCTTTGCAAAAGCCTTGGGAGGAATCCTATACCCCATTGTCATGTATTGTTAAGAGGTGAATGCTAGCCACGGTAAAGTTAAGGTGGCTAGATCCATCCAACCTGCCAGTCCATCCACTTCCTGGGCAATACGTCTCTAAAATAAAATTTGCCTTTTTTCTATTTGGAGTACGAAACAAGCATGTTTACACCCAAAAAAACAGAGCATTTATGTAACGAGGATCCTTTAACCCGAAATGCTTGAATAGTTTCTTCACCAGATTTTAAAGTAGGCGCTTCTCCCATACACTGCCGGCAGGAGCGTTCGAAAACCAGAAGCACATAAAGGAAAAGAAGGGATAGGACAAATTCTTTGATGTCAACATAGCCTTCAAAACCATGGGAATGATGAAAACCACATCTACTTCTGATGCCGAAGAGGTTTCATGTTTAAAATTAAGGAGCTACACTGGAAATTAGTCAAGCTCTCTCGGCTTCGTTTGTGTAGAAATGTTTTTATTTATTTATTTTTTATTAAAAGAGAAGAGACGTGTTGGACTGACTCATCGTAGGCCTGTAAAGTACTGGCCTGCTGTGTACTATACGTGAAAGTCCAGCATGACAAGGCTGGCCATCTTCCAGGTCTTGATTGGTCAATGGATATTTACACTCCATTGTATCCCCTAGTTTATATTAAGACACCCCCCCCCCCCACACACACACACACTCCCTCACTTAAAAATAAAATTCAAGTTTCCACCCTCCCTGTGATCAGGTTTTTCTCAGTGGTTTTGTATGGCAGGGGGTCTCTGAGGTCTGACGCAGTCCATGTGTCTACATGCAGGCCTCCCATGGGCTGGTCCCTGGGGAGTACGTATCAGTTTTACTACCGTACAAGGGGATCATGCCGGTAGCAATTATCAATGTTTAAGCCTGCGTCAGATCCTTAATGGATATTTCATGTTTAATGATATGCTATAATGTTAGGTTAGCACTTTAGTATTAGTCATTTGCTATGATTATTATTATTATTATTTGACATTATTATTATTATTATTTTCTATAATTATTAGCCGTAATTATTATTATTATTATTATTATTATTATTATTATTATTATTATTTGTTATGATTATTATTAGATGTTATGATTATTATTATTTGCTATGATTATCATTTTATTATTGTTATTAATATTTGCCATTATTATCATTATTATTTGCTATGATGATGATGATTATTATTGCTATGATTATTATTATTTGTTATGATTATTATTTGCAATTATTATCTATTATTATTATTATTATTATTATTTGCTATGATGATGATTATTATTTGCTATAATTATTATTATTGTTTGCTATGATGATGATGATGATTATTTGCTATGATGATTATTATTTGTTATGATTATTATTTGCAATTATTATTATGCATTTTTATTATTATTATTATTTGCTATCATGATGATTATTATTTGTTATGAATATTATCGTTTGTTATGATTATTATTTGCAATTATTATCTATTTTTATTATTATTATTATTATTTGCTATAATTATTATTATTGTTTGCTATGGTGATGATGATGATTATTTGCTATGATTATTATTATTATTATTATTTGACATTATTATTATTTTCTATGATTATTTGTTATGATTATTATTTGCCATGATTATTATTATTATTATTTGATATGATTATTATTAGATGTTATGATTATTATTATTTGCTATGATTATAATTTTATTATTATTGTTATTAATATTTGCCATTATTATCATTATGATGATGATGATTATTTGCTATGATTATTATTTGTTATGATTATTATTTGCAATTATCTATTATTATTATTATTATTATTATTATTTGCTATGATGATGATTATTATTTGCTATAATTATAATTATTGTTTGCTATGATGATGATGATGATTATTTGCTATGATGATTATTATTTGTTATGATTATTATTTGCAATTATTATTATGCATTTTTATTATTATTATTATTATTATTTGCTATCATGATGTTTATTATTTGTTATGATTATTATTTTGCAATTATTACTATGTATTTTTATTATTATTATTATTTGCTATCATGATGATTATTATTTGTTATGATTATTATTTTGCAATTATTACTATGTATTTTTCATTATTATTATTTGCCATGATTATTATTATTTGCTATGATGATGATTATTGTTTGCTATGATTGTTATTATATGTTTGCTATGATGATTATTATTATTATTATGCTATGGCTATGTAAAGCACCTTTTGATAGGGTGCCGACATGTTTAAATGCTTATGATATTTGTGATTTGTCCGTGTAAACATATACGGGTTGTTTTCCATTCTATTTCACCTTTTAGAATAATTGTGACATTATAGCCTTTTTTTCAATAATAAAGTTAGGAGGTAATGCTGTCCTGTTGTGCTAGAGGTATGACACACTGCTGTTCTCAAATGGTGGATGGTAGTTTTCAAAAACAGTAATAAAGTGCCAAACGCCAGGGAGGGCTAGCGCACAGGTGACAATGTCACTACTTTCTTCTATATATGGCAGACTAACGGTATCACAGGCAGATAAGACCACAGAATGCTTAATCACTGAATGAGCTTGGCATGTGACCATGAAGTCTGGGTGGGTAATGGGAGGCAGCAGGATTTAGACAAGTGGTTGGACAATAAAACATTATTATACTTCTTGAGTCTTTTTTGTTTGTTTGTTTGTTTGCCCATTCTGCTGCCGTTTTCTTTTTTACTTCCAATGAAGTTTATTTTAGTCATGTGACTGGCTTTTGCTTTTGGTTCAGTGGTTCAGAATCGAAGAGCACAAAGCATTCTACATCTGTAACATTTTTTTGAGCCAAAACATGTTTCCGACAAATTTCCGAGTCTACTGTGAAAGAACATTCATTGCGGAAATCTCAGAGAGGCAATAAGAGAGTTCACTTTACACTCGCGAGACAATCGGAGGGTTAGACAACACCGTGAGCAGCTGCCGGCCACAGGTTTTTCAGTGACTTTATGACCAAATGATAACTAGTTATGTCATTTTGAAACTAATATATAAAATGACTTAATACAGTATAAAGACAGTTTATTGTAAGTTGTATTGCTCTAGAGCTCTGTGCAACAAACAATACACCACAACTCACTAAAAACAAAGGCTGTAGGTAACTTGGAAACACAGCCGAATTGTTCCAACTAGGATTTTAATGTCCAATTGTTATAGATCAATTTTTTAGGGTATTGATAGCGCTGAGCACCTAATTATGAGGGACAACAGAGAAGGAAGGAGGGATAGAGAGATCTGGGTCTGGAATAGTGACTCCAAAAAAGGGGCACAGGGCTTGTAGTATATGATCAGGGCGATATAGAGAGCTATATGTATGAAAATCATTACACTAGTAATAGTTTTGTATGCTCTCCAACTGCATATGTGATCGCTATCCCATGAGAACAACTTACACCTCGGTATCCACATTCTCTGGCTCACTGGAGGAGAAGGCATACTGCACATGGGCATAAGTTATGTGAATGCACAGTTCTATCTCCTGATGGGGGTAAGTCTTGGGTGCTGGGGGCCAAGTCCTTGGTACAGTCTTCGTGTTGGGGAAAGTGATTTGTAAAATGTGGGTGCTGGGAACAAGTCATTGGTGCAATGTGGGTGCTCAGGGCAAGTCATTGGTGCAATACGGGCGCTGGGGGCAAGCCCTTGATGGAAATCTGGGTGCTGGGGGCAAGTTCTATGAGTGCAGTCTTACAATAACCAGAGGATACAATGTGGGTGCTACAAGGCGCTGGGTGCAATCTGGGTATAGGTGCAAGTCCTGTGAGTGCAATCTGGGTGCTGGGGAAAGTTCTATGAGTGGACAAGGTGCTGTGGCAAATTATATGAGTGCAATCGGGGCGGTGGGTGCAACCAGGTTCAGTCGGTGCAATGACAAGGGATGTGAGGGCAATAATTAAAGGAGGACAGGAGAAATGGAGTGAATGGGGCAGAGGAAGGAAATAAAAAAGAGGAATGCATTTTTTTTTCCAAACAGTTTTATTATCTGATAACCATACCTTACTACCGCCTGTAACTGGAGGAGAAGGCGAAGGGAGGAGGGGGCGCCACATGGAGCCCCTGGAGGCGTGTCCTCTTTTATAGTCAGTAGAAAGTAGTGCACCCTATCTTTTCTCCTCTCCGTTATTATATATATGTGTTTAATCCTGACAGGTGAAGACTGTGAAAAGAGACAGTTTGTTCTCCCAAGTTGTTCAGTCTCCGAGTCCTGTATTTACTTTGGATGTGAATGAATAACATTGTACTGAGAAAGGAAATTAAAAAAGCAGGGGTTGTAATTTACAGTACAGAGTGGAACATATTTAAAGATGATTTTTTTCCTTTTCTTACCCCCTCTTTTTGCTGCAGCTACAGTTCCAAACTAAGAAATGTGCCCCATCTCTGAGAGAACGTACATTTCAAACTCCTGGCAACGGCGAGAGAAGCCCCAACTGCCAGGTCGGACATGCCAGCCAAGAAAAGAACTGCTTCGAGGCGACATGCTTTATAAAAAGCAAATGCCAATAGAAAACCTTAAAAAAAAAATCACACATCACCCCATTCGGAACGTGCATTGATTCGGAATGTACATTGATTCGGAATGTACATTGATTCGGAACGTGCATTGATTCGGAACGTGCATTGATTCGGAACGTGCATTGATTCGGAATGTGCATTGATTCGGAATGTACATTGATTCGGAACGTGCATTGATTCAGAACGTGCATTGATTCGGAATGTACATTGATTCGGAACGTGCATTGATTCGGAATGTACATTGATTCGGAACGTGCATTGATTCGGAATGTGCATTGATTCGGAACGTGCATTGATTCGGAATGTACATTGATTCGGAACGTGCATTGATTCAAAACGTGCATTGATTCGGAATGTACATTGATTCGGAACGTGCATTGATTCGGAATGTGCATTGATTCGCAACGTGCATTGATTCGGAATGTACATTGATTCGGAACGTGCATTGATTCGGAATGTGCCTCTACACACAACTTCGCTCTGACCCTTGGAGTTCTAGATGACTTCTACACCAGTGAATTATTGTTTCACTCCTAGTTCTGGAGCACAAAGGGGCAACGGATATACTTTCTATTTATATTTTTTGGGGGTTATTTGATATGTACTGCATTCTTCTTCTGCCATTGGTCAGCAACATTTTTCATGCTAGCAAGTCACGAATCCAAGTCACACGCAACAATGATCAGCAAATTATCGCAATTTACTGTTGCCAGTTACTACTTAAGAATCATAAACGTAATCATAACATAAGCTCCTATCATGCCACATTGCTTTTATATGCATACCGGAACATAGTTTGTATCTTCATAGCTCTTTTGAACTCAGTTGAAATTATTAGGATCACCTTTCCCTGGAGGTGCGCTGTTTTTTCTCTCTTCTTTGCTACCACGTAGTCTAACGCAGTGCTCTTCAAACTTTGCTCGCCCAGGGCACAGAAAAGCTCTTCCCAGAATTCCATGCCACACCACAAGCAAAAATAAATAAACATTAAATTATAAAGTCATGTGCATACACAGAACATAACAACTAGATGCCTTTATTTACCTTTAAAACCAAATAAGTGTGCAAAATAAATAACGAATGCACAAACAAAGACAAGTGCATTACAAATCATAAATAGACAAACCAAACCAGTGCATTACCCATGATAAGCAGACAAACCAAACCAGTGCATTACCCATGATAAGCAGACAAACCAAACCAGTGCATTACCAATGATAAACCGACAAACCAAACCAATGATAAACAGACAAACAAAACCAGTGCATTACAAAATCATAAATAGACAAACAAAACCGGCCAATTTGCCCAGTAATATGCCAGTATGATTTTGTCATTTAATAAGCCCCAGCCAATTTGCCCAATAATATGCCAGTATTATTTTGCCATTAATAAGCCCCAGCCAATTTGCCCAGTAATATGCCAATGTTATTTTGCCATTTAATATGCTCCAGCCAATTTGTCCAATAATATGCAAGTATTATTTTGCCATTTAATATGCCCCAGCCAATTTGCCCAATAATATGCCAGTATTATTTTGCCATTTAATAAGCCCCAGCCAATTTGCCCAATAATATGCCAGTATTATTTTGCCATTAATAAGCCCCATCCAATTTGCCCAATAATATGCCAGTATTATTTTACCATTAATAAGCCCCATCCAATTTGCCCAATAATATACCAGTATTATTTTGCCATTTAATATGCCCCAGCCAATTTGCCCAATAATCTGCCACCCTCCTTCCCCAGTACTCACCTCCTTGTTGCTCTTTGTCCCCGGTTGTCTCCTCCGTGCAGTCTTCATTCCTGCCCGTTAGAGGAAAAAATGACGTACTGTCATATCAGGTGGCAATGATTTTTTTTAAACTTTATTTTAAAAAATTTCGGCAGCCGCATCCAGCTGAGTCAACATTAGGCTCTCCTCTCGGGGCCCGACAGCCGGCATCAACTTGATGGGCATACCTTCCAATATCCAGCGGCACACTGGTTGCATAGCGCTGGTCTAACGGGTGGAGACACACTGCACACAAGGTTTCAGAGATATCTCTGTGCACACATTGGCCAGTTTACCATCCCACTGCTTTCTGTTTCTGTTTCACGGTCCATCTAAGAAAAAAAGTTATTGCTTTGTTTGGTGGACCAAAACAACGTTCTTGGTTTGCCCCATGAATCAGTGCATGTGGCCAGTGGGTTCTGCCATCTAGTCCTCCAAACCATTCCCAGTATGGTAAGAGAAGTGATACATCTGGCAAAGCACAATGGAATAATAATACAGAAAGTGGTAGGTGACAGAAAATCTCCAGAGCTACATGGCCATTGTATAGCAGTCCATCAGTGCTAAAGATGCTCAGCTAATGTGTAGCAGTAACACTTGAAGGATCAGCAAAGCATGAACCGTTACATAGGAGACTGAGGACTAAGAGGAAACCAAGATGGTTTTCACTTTGACCACGATAATAAACTAGCGCAATACCAATACATATAGGCACAAGGCAGTATCACAGGAACAAGCTAAAGGTAGTTTCTGAATTACAGAAAATGATGCTCTGTGGGCAAAAAGTTGCCATTTAAGAGGCTGCATGGAATTTGTACAGCAATATGGCACCCCTAGACCTCAGAAGCACCAGTGGCATCCCGATGGGGTTGCGGGGGTTGCGGACCGCACCGTGTGACAAGTGCTGCCTGGGTTTTTTCACGCCATATACTGTGATTGGTTAGAGGATTACAGAACAAATGACATTACCTCACTTGGTAGCAGGGGAGGGCTGGCAACTTTTGGTCCATGGCACCAAGACTATTGATCACCCACTGTACATCAAAGATAGACAGAAATATACAAGAAAGATAGATATACTAACAGATAAGAGATATCTACATAGACTGATAGACAAGACAAACGCATAGAAAGTGCCACCCACTGGGGCATTTAGAAATGAAAAGTGGTGCAGCCCCAGCCCATTAAGTCATATTAGAGAGCAGTCTGGGGGGGGGGCAATTAATCTACTGCCCCCCTTGCAAGCTCTCCCATCCATGATATAGTCATATTAAGCCAAGCACGACTCATGGTTTATTTATTTATTGACCAAGGCTTATTTTATTGCATATTTTTTGAGAGTATACCCAAGGGTATCACGCCTAAGCCTTCATCCATGGGATTTCCCCATATCTTTGGCATCCAACCACCCTGTTTGGCCGCCAACCCTCTAGCTCTTTGTGTCTTTAAGAATTTTCAAGTCAACACTATGTAACCAGCAGCAAGCAAAAAAAAAATAAAAAAATTCAGATGTTGTACCTTCTTTGAAAGAGCCAAATATTAGACTTTTGCTGCTCGTAAAAAAAAAAAAAAAATTCTACTAAATTGTCAACGTTGGCAAATATTTGCAAAGCTTAAAAAGTTGATTACTTGCTGTAAATTCACGGGAGTACAGCCTCCGTGCAGCCAATTCACATGAAAATCATTGCGGCTGATACTGTGGGCACGGACTAAGACACGGGATTGGTCAGTGCTGAAGTCCTAGAAATGGGAATGAGTCTGACTCATTGGTTCTGTTAATTCATCAGTTTCCCAGTGGCACCAGATCTCTCATCGTCATTCCCATCCTCGCTCATTATCAGGTTCTATTATTCTATGTAGTATCTGTTTCTTTTTAGCTCTACTGTTGATTGAATGGTTTTAGTTTTGGTGGACTCTCTTCTATCGCGGGTTACCTATTTTATCTCCTGATACTGATCACAATGTTAGGTGCGTGTTTCTCCTTCCTCCTTCCATTATAAACTCTGCAGTGATCTTTTCTCGTTAACTATTCCTTGTTTCAGACAGTGCTGTGTTATTTGGTTATTCTAACCTGATTTTAACCTTTCCTGGTCTTGATCCGGCTTCTGCCCTTTTTGGATTTTGATTGTTTGCTGCCTGCCCTGATCCCTGGACTGTTTTTCTGACTCTGAGTTTCAGCTTTGAGATGTAGAAAGTGTAGAAGTGGTAGAGGTAAACACAGTGAAGGAGTTTAAGCATGCGTGGGATAGGTATAAGGCTATCCTAGATATAAGATAAGGCCAGGGACTAATGAAAGTATTACATTACTGAGAGGGTAGTGGATGTATGGGATAGTCTTCCAGTAGAAGTGGTAGAGGTTAATACAGTGAAGGAGTTTAAGCATGCGTGGGATAGGTATAAGGCTATCCTAGATATAAGATAAGGCCAGGGACTAATGAAAGTATTACTTTACTGAGAGGGTAGTGGATGTAAGGAACAGTCTTCCAGTAGAAGTGGTAGAGGTTAATACAGTGAAGGAGTTTAAGCATGAGTGGGATAGGTATAAGGCTATCCTAGATATAAGATAAGGCCAGGGACTAATGAAAGTATTACTTTACTGAGAGGGTAGTGGATGTATGGAACAGTCTTCCAGTAGAAGTGGTAGAGGTTAATACAGTGAAGGAGTTTAAGCATGAGTGGGATAGGTATAAGGCTATCCTAGATATAAGATAAGGCCAGGGACTAATGAAAGTATTACATTACTGAGAGGGTAGTGGATGCATGGAATAGTCTTCCAGTGGAAGTGGTAGAGGTAAACACAGTGAAGGAGTTTAAGCATGCATGGGATAGGTATAAGGCTATCCTAGATATAAGATAAGGCCAGGGACTAATGAAAGTATTACTTTACTGAGAGGTTAGTGGATGCATGGAATAGTCTTTCAGTAGAAGTGGTATAGGTTAATACAGTGAAGGAGTTTGAGCATGCGTGGGATAGGTATAAGGCTATCCTAGATATAAGATAAGGCCAGGGACTAATGAAAGTATTACTTTACTGAGAGGTTAGTGGATGCATGGAATAGTCTTTCAGTAGAAGTGGTAGCGGTTAATACAGTGAAGGAGTTTGAGCATGCGTGGGATAGGTATAAGGCTATCCTAGATATAAGATAAGTTCAGGGACTAATGAAAGTATTACTTTACTGAGAGTATAGTGGATGCATGGAATAGACTTCCAGTAGAAGTGGTAGAGGTAAACACAGTGAAGGAGTTTAAGCATGTGTGGGATAGGTATAAGGCTATCCTAGCTATAAGATAAGGCCAGGGACTAATGAAAGTATTACTTTACTGAGAGGGTAGTGGATGTATGGAATAGTCTTCCAGTAGAAGTGGTAGAGGTTAATACAGTGAAGGAGTTTAAGCATGCATGGGATAGGCACAAGGCTATCCTAGATATAAGATAAGGCCAGGGACTAATGAAAGTATTACTTTACTGAGAGGGTAGTGGATGTATGGAATAGCCTTCCAGCTGAAGTGGTAGAGGTAAACACAGTGAAGGAGTTTAAGCATGCATGGGATAGGTATAAGGCTATCCTAGATATAAGATAAGACCAGGGACTAATGAAAGTATTACTTTACTGAGAGGGTAGTGGATGTATGGAATAGTCTTCCAGTAGAAGTGGTAGAGGTTAATACAGTGAAGGAGTTTAAGCATGAGTGGGATAGGTATAAGGCTATCCTAGATATAAGATAAGGCCAGGGACTAATGAAAGTATTACATTACTGAGAGGGTAGTGGATGCATGGAATAGTCTTCCAGTGGAAGTGGTAGAGGTAAACACAGTGAAGGAGTTTAAGCATGCATGGGATAGGTATAAGGCTATCCTAGATATAAGATAAGGCCAGGGACTAATGAAAGTATTACTTTACTGAGAGGGTAGTGGATGCATGGAATAGTCTTTCAGTAGAAGTGGTAGAGGTTAATACAGTGAAGGAGTTTGAGCATGCGTGGGATAGGTATAAGGCTATCCTAGATATAAGATAAGGCCAGGGACTAATGAAAGGATCACTTTACTGAGAGGGTAGTGGATACATGGAATAGTCTTCCAGTAGAAGTGGTAGAGGTTAATACAGTGAAGGAGTTTGAGCATGCGTGGGATAGGTATAAGGCTATCCTAGATATAAGATAAGGCAAGGGACTAATGAAAGTATTACTTTACTGAGAGGATAGTGGATGCATGGAATAGTCTTCCAGTGAAAGTGGTAGAGGTAAACACAGTGAAGGAGTTTAAGCATGCGTGGGATAGGTATAAGGCTATCCTAGATATAAGATAAGGCCAGGGACTAATGAAAGTATTACTTTACTGAGAGGGTAGTGGATACATTCCAGTAGAAGTGGTAGAGGTTAATACAGTGAAGGAGTTTTAGCATGCGTGGGATAGGTATAAGGCTATCCTAGCTATAAGATAAGGCCAGGGACTAATGAAAGTATTACTTTACTGAGAGGGTAGTGGATGTATATAATAGTCTTCCAGTAGAAGTGGTAGAGGTTAATACAGTGAAGGAGTTTAAGCATGCGTGGGATAGGTATAAGGCTATCCTAGCTATAAGATAAGGCCAGGGACTAATGAAAGTATTACTTTACTGAGAGGGTAGTGGATGTATATAATAGTCTTCCAGTAGAAGTGGTAGAGGTTAATAGAGTGAAGGAGTTTAAGCAATGGTGGGATAGGCACAAGGCTATCCTAGATATAAGATAAGGTCAGGGACTAATGAAAGTATTACTTTACTGAGAGGGTAGTGGATGTATGGAATAGTCTTCCAGTAGAAGTGGTAGAGGTTAATACAGTGAAGGAGTTTAAGCATGTGTGGGATAGGTATAAGGCTATCCTAGATATAAGATAGGTAACTGGGGACTAATAAAAGTATTTAGAACATTGGGCAGACTAGATGGACCGAATGGCACATTCTATGTTTCTAAGGCCAAATTTATGAGGCCAAATATTAATTTCATGAAGAATGAAAAAACATGAGTGGGCACTCTGTCCTCCGTGTCAGTAGGACCATATGCCCGGGGTTCTCCCCTACTCCACCATGAGATGGGAGATTTCTTTTTTTTTTTGTAAATCTGTTTTTATTGGTTTTCAATAAATAAAATGTACAACAAACAATAAACAAAACAACAAGCAAGGGTGGGGGGGGGTAAGTGGGGGGGGGGGGGGTAGGGTGAGCGTGAGTACATATCCATATCACTCCATGTATAAACCAATAATTTCCCCTGTTTTTCCCATGCAACCATTAAATCATGAACAATATTAAGGCCTTTTTTTTTTTTTGCTTTTTTTTGTTGTTGTTGTAAAAACATATATTTATACAGAGACCAGTAAAATCTTGTGGTATTGTAAGTGTTGGGAACCAGGCGAGGAGGGGGGTGGGGGGCGGCGGGATATACCAGCTATCCAACCATGCCCTCCCTGGGGTTTCTTCGTTTACAGCAGAGCTGCGGTATTGGGGTCACCCACAAATTCCATCCAGTAGAACCACATTTGTATATATTTATCCATTTGGTCACCTGGTTGAGTGTTTAGGTGTTCCATCTTGCGGATGTGTTCTACCGCGGTAACCCACTCACTCAGAGTGGGGGGCATGGGGTCACCCCAGTGGCGCGGGACAAGAGCTTTAGCCGCGTTTAGAAGGAGATGGGAGATTTCTGTGTGATTAAACATTTATATGGAGGGCTTAGACACTATTTAACTAGTCTTCCCGCCACTAGACACCATCATATTATCTCAATGGATCTACCCTAGAGTCATTGCTTTAAACACTTATAAAGAATGGATTAGTTAGACACAAATGGACACTATCTGCTTTTATACAGCATGACACAAACAATTCTACTGGATGGTTTCCACTCAACATTTGGAAAAAGACAATCCAGGGGAATAGGGGGAATTTAGTCCACCGATCCTTGTAGGGCCAAAATATTGACTCCCCCGCTCTAAACTTTGTGGATAGCATTTTCGTTTTCCGTGTAAATGTGATTCTTGGAGTGTGACGGTAAACTTCGTTAAGTTTGAATTGTTTACATTGCAAAGTACAAAGACGTACTATAATAATTCAGGACAATGCTGATATAATAGGACAATCCCAGTAGGTTCTAACACATAAAACTCAAAGAGTATTTCCGAATTTTCGGAAATATTCCTAAAGCCCACGCCATCAGGTTTATATTGGCTTCAGAGTGAGTAATATAACTTTTTCTCCTTGATGCCAACTACAAAGCTAAAATTACTGACTGTTCTCGAATATCTGAAGCACGGCAGGGACTCAATAGCGGGTAGCACTTGTCCTACCAACATCCACCCTTTGCAAATTCCAGCAACGATGATGTCTTACAGCTAAATCTGCCATTACCGTTGAATTGAGAATAATTTGAACACTGAAGTTGAAAATTTCACACTCAGATTACTTTTTATTACAGGGAGAA
Organism: Pelodytes ibericus; assembly: GCA_036172795.1. Lineage (NCBI taxonomy): Eukaryota > Metazoa > Chordata > Amphibia > Anura > Pelodytidae > Pelodytes > Pelodytes ibericus. The sequence continues at coordinate 207,383,834 of CM069861.1, forward strand.
ATGGGTATAATGTTCGAAAATCTTAATAAAAATACAGAGAAATGCTTGTAGTGGCCAAGCAAGTATTGCATTTGGAAATTGTTTCACAGCCTTACCTTGTTACAGTTAATCAATTTTGAGCTGTTATATTTTTGCACCTAAAATGCACACTGAGCTGGGAGAGGAATAGATTTCTGTTGTGTTCGTTTAGTCTGGGACTGGGTTACCATTTCATGTGTTTAATCATTTTAGCTGGGGATGTGTTTGGAAAACTCTATATTTCAACAGATGTCTATGTTTTAAATCAAAGTAGTGATTCATTTAAAAAAAACTTGGGACATAGTAACAGTAATTGAGATTGAAAAAAGACCTAAGTCAATCAAGCACAAACCTTCTACCCATCCTTCTACTTATCCTGACCCTAATTAAGCAATTTAGAATTTTGTCACAAAGGGTAAGATTTCATATTAATCTTGGCTCTATAATTGAAAAAAATTATATATTCAGACCCCTTTTGATAGTATCTTTTGTATTTGATAGCACTACCTCTCTTGGCAGTGAATTATACTTTTACTCTTTTGTCCTTACCGTAAATAATCCCTTTCTTTGTTGTCTATGAAATCTTTGCTCTTCCAGTCTCAGAGAATGACCTCTTGTTCTTTGTACATTTCTGTTAAAGAGTTCTTTTTTATTGGCCCTGCAAATATTTAACGTTATAATACGCCATTTTTTTTTTTTTAGAATATACAAATGCAAGTTTTCTACTCTGTCAGCAATACTAAGCTCTTCCATTCCCCTTATTAAGTTTGTAGATATATTTTGCTCATTCTTTATTTCCATGCATGAATCCATACCCTTGCTATACTGTGCATGTCAATTTCTTATGAGCCTTTGCATGTGATGACTGACATTGTGCACTGCTGCTAAGTCTGTTGTCTACAAACATTACTAAATCATTCTCACTTTTTTTCTTAAAGAGACACCATTTAAAGTATATGTTGCATTATTATTATTTTTTCCCAAAATGGATAACTTTACATCGTAAATTCTTCTGCAGTGAAGAAACATAAACAGAGGTAAGTCCTGAGTGTGCAATGTGGGTGACGAGGCATGTCCTTAGGGGCAGGTGTAAGTCCTGGATGTGCAATGTGGGGGATGGGGCATGTATTAGGGTGCAAGGGTAATGTCCTGCGGGGCAGAGGTAAGTCCTGAGTGTGCAATGTGGGTGATGAGGCATGTCCTTAGGGGCAGGTGTAAGTCCTGGATGTGCAATGTGGGGGATGGGGCATGTATTAGGGTGCAAGGGTAATGTCCTGCGGGGCAGAGGTACGTCCTGAGTGTGCAATGTGGGTGACGAGGCATGTCCTTAGGGGCAGGTGTAAGTCCTGGATGTGCAATGTGGGGGATGGGGCATGTATTAGGGTGCAAGGGTAATGTCCTGCGGGGCAGAGGTAAGTCCTGAGTGTGCAATGTGGGTGACGAGGCATGTCCTTAGGGGCAGGTGTAAGTCCTGGATGTGCAATGTGGGGGATGGGGCATGTATTAGGGTGCAAGGGTAATGTCCTGCGGGGCAGAGGTAAGTCCTGAGTGTGCAATGTGGGTGACGAGGCATGTCCTTAGGGGCAGCTGTAAGTCCTGGATGTGCAATGTGGGAGATGGGGCATGTATTAGGGTGCAAGGGTAATGTCCTGCGGGGCAGAGGTAAGTCCTGAGTGTGCAATGTGGGTGACGAGGCATGTCCTTAGGGGCAGGTGTAAGTCCTGGATGTGCAATGTGGGGGGTGGGGCAAGTCTTGGAGTTGATTTAAACCTCATGGACATGATATACAAAGAACTGGATAACATTACTTTGGGAGGGTAGGAGGGAAAAAAGGGATATTTATGGAGGGGCCCAGAATTTTTTTTTTTTTTAAAAGGGGCCCTGAAGTTTCTGATGCCAACCCTGCATACAATATACATCATCATTTTAATAAGAACACAAATTATACATAAAAACACACTACATAAAATATGATAGATATATTCCACTGATTTCCTTTATATTTACCATAGATCTCATCCTACCCAAAACAATACTGACAATATTTACATTGCTTTCCTTAGTAAATCAATCAATATTTGATTGGTAAAAAGAAAATCCGTGGAATATACAATATAAGCCAAATATTGAACAAATTATAGTCAAGTGTGGTAACAGCCCCATACCTCATATAACTCCTTAATGGGATATATATATATATATATATATATATATATATATATATATATATATATATATATATATATATATATATATATATCCTTAACTACTGTTAAATAATGAAGGATATATAAATATATGTACTCACAACTAAACACATGTCTGACCTCTCACGACCTACTTGACCCTAACGACCTACTTGACCCTTTTCAATCTCACTGTAGAACCTTACACTCTACTGACACAGCCATCACTAGAGTGTGGAATGACTTACTCTCTGCCAAATCTAAACGCCACTTACTGATCCTCTTAGATCAGCTCTGCTGAATTTGACCCTGTTGTCCACCAGAATAGATGGTGGTGGCTCTCTCTTGGATCGAGTCATATGTATCTGAGCGCCATGTCGTTTGCTGGACAGACATCGTCACCTGTTAGTATTCTGCAAGGGGCAGTCCTGTAGGAAAACTCATCAACTCATTTTTGGCTTCCAATACCACCTGTATGCCTCTCCTCCCCTGATCTCACTCCCTCTGTCATGTCACATGTCAGCCCCCTAAATGATAACATGGTCCAGGGGCTGGGTAAATGCCCCTCCCCCTTAAAGGGACACTCCCACCCAAAAAATGAAAAGGTTTTTTATTTTTTTATTTTGTATTGTTGATTTCAGATGTGACTTTTGTTTTTCTTATATGACTGTATTTAATAAACTATTTAACTAAACAAGCATGACTGGGTGCCGCCATTTTGTGAGAGTCTATAAGTCAGAATTCTGATCATAGACTTGCATTGAATGAGAAGGTAATGTAACTATTACATCACAAGGGGGCGGAGTTATAATCCTGGTTGACCAGGTTAATCACCTCTCTTTGTGTTAGAAGGTAAAAAAAAAGATGTACACAGCCACCTAGTCCTGCCCACTATGGTACACAGGAGCCGGTAAGAGAGCATGAGAGTATCTTATGACATCATCATGCAGGCTCTGGCCACAGTTCTAAAGTGAGACTGTCTGGAAGAATTTGGACGATGTTGCATCATGGGAAATATTCACAAAATAGAGCCAGGAGATAAACACCTAATTGTATTTTTCCTTTTATATGCAATTAATTCAGTCACATACAAAAAAACAGTGGCATATTGTTTATATATGTGTTTGTTTTAAATGACCAGGTTATCTAGTTACATCTTATGGGGTCAGGGACTGAGCCAAAGGCCTCTGACTCCCCCTAATGACTTTGGAGCCAGGAGCTGCTCTGGCCAGGTTTGAACACTCGCATAAAATATAAATGATATTGCACTTATACTGTTTAACCAACCCAACTGTGGGGGTGCATTATTGTTTATATTTTAAATATAAAATTGTATGAAATATATATATAAAATATAATATAAAATTGTATGAAATTGTTCCAACCTGGCCAGGTGAACAAACCCAATGGGTAAGAAGACTTCTTCAATATATTTTTTAACATATATATTTTATATTATGTATATGTCATTTTTTTACATTTATTTATATATATTATGAATAAGATCTTTGTGACCAGCTAATATATCTGATATCTAGTGGCACTGGAGATCACCTGTTATTTCTACATACTGCTATCTATATACTTAATTTCCTTTAAGTGGCATCTAATAAATCTATTTTATATACTATATATGTTTGTGAATACAGCCCAAATCAAACAGTTTTATTTCATTTCTAACAATATTATGAAATAGTCAGGAAACCTTCAACCGGAACAAAAAAAAAAAAAAGCTGAATTCTCAAAAATTACATTTATTTCAGAATTTCTTTTCAATCTAATATTTAATGCTTTCTGAAACTAATAAGAGGGGAAAAGAGAGAGAGTGAGAGAGAGAAAACTTTCAGGTGGAATTTTCCAGGAGTATAAATATGTTAATTCATGTAGCAGTCCTGTTAGTCTTACACGTAACAATTTGACTTGGGAGTCTTCAAAATCCACAAAATAAAAACAATTCCTTGTATATACTGGATCAAGCTGCATGAGCTTTTTTGGCTTCGTGGCTACAAAATTTTGGCACGCCTTAAAAATTCCGAAGCGCCCAAAAAATAAAAAAATAAATCCTCCTTATGTGTATTATGATAAGTACATTGAGTCGTTTACTATCTATATATAGTAAATGTTTCCGAGTACAATACAACAGTCTAGCGGAGAAATGAACGCTAGGTTATCGCACAGAGTTATTAAGTCAATATGGTGGCTAAATTTAAAAAGGTAATAGGTAGCAGGAACATTAATTAGCAAAAATATATCAAAGACTTTAACAACCCAAAAAAAAAAAAAAAGAAGCCCAAGGGAACAATCGTGTCTCTGACTTCTGCCCACCAAAGAACCGAGATTTTCTAGAGCAGATTGATTAATGGAATAGGAAAGAGGAGGTGTGAATTTATTTTGGACTCCAGTAGGTTTAAGGAAGGCTTGGCAGGGGGAAAGTGTTTCATCAGCTCAGATCTTAGGAGACATTTTTTTTTTTCCCTCTAAATATCTCCCAACAGTGACCACCTACAGGCTCCCGTCAGTAGCTCAGTGAGGTGGGTCCGGGTTAAAGAGGAAACAGTTGGGACTGAAAAGACTCTGTTCAGCCAAGCTTTTCTCATTGCATGTGTGGGATTAAGAAAATAAACAAAATAATTAAATTAAAATAAATAAATGTATATTTATATATTTTTTTTAAAAAAAGCTAGGCATTGGAAATGCATCATTTTAGAGCCTTGATTTAAAACGAGAAGGACAGGAACCGAGGGTGGTGCAGTCCAACAGAACGGCGAGGAGGAGAGATTCTTTGTAAACTTGTTTGATAGGCCTTCTCCTCCCCTGTTCGGTTTCCTGGAAGTCCACAATGTTACAGCACGCTGGTCCGGATCTTTACCAAGATGATAAGCCCACGATATTTAATAGCTTGCGCCTATTTGTTTTATTTATTCATTTGTAAGACAGTGACATATTTTTTCACGTAAAAAACGGTGTTGTATAATGTTAATAATAACACTGACTAGCAATAGCAAAAACCCATGGGGATTTTAATGAACTTTTATTACAACAACAACAAAAAAAGTCACACTGAACCTATAACATTTTTGATTTTACAGGTGCTTTTAGCACCACTGATGTGCCGTGGTGTGTGGTATGTAAAATAATAATAACACCAATACCAATATGGGAGATGGCCAAAGTAATAATAATAGCAAAAAGTACAATGTAAGATGGGTCTAGGGTTGCCACCTGGACGGTATTTTACCGGCAGGCCGGTAAAAAATTGGCATCAGGCCAATGTTAAGTCTATGGAGACAGTACCAAGGCCGGTATTTTTCTGAACCCTAGATGGGATACATGGAGATCTCACAAGAGAGGGTGTATAGTGCTTAACCAGTGTTAAGACTGCAAAATAATATATATATAACATTTATTAAATATTGACCATAGGCGGCTTGTAGACAATGACCATAGGCAGCTTGTAGACAGTTATTAAACATTCACAAAATATGTATTGAATATCAACTTTAGCAGCTCTGTATGTAGTGTGAGGCAGACAAGGAAAGTGTCTAGGGTGGCACTTGCATTGCCTGCCTGAGGGTGGCAGCTGAAAAAGCCAACCATTTAAAAAATAAAAAGGTCTTGCCGGCAGAGACGATCTTCCCTCACTAGTGCTCTGCCTGTGAGTGGGCAGCATGATGTCTGTGCGCTGGCCAGGTGCACATACAACCTACCATGCTGCCTGTCACGCTCCCCACACGGTTTTGAAGGGTGTGTGTTGACAGGTCATGTGATCCTGGTGCTCTGACGTCAGACAGCGCCGCGTGCTGGAGTTATGGGGCATGTAATGGGTGTGCAATATGTGTGATGGGACATGCCCTGGGTGTGCAGTGTGGATGCTGGGCATGTCCTGGGTGTGCAACGTGAGTGATGGGGCGTGTCCTGGGTGTACAACTTGGGTGATGGGGCATGTCCTGGGTGTGTGGCATGGATGATAGTGCAGGTCCTGGGTGTGTAACATGGGTAATGGGGCATGTCCTGGGGTATGTCCTGGTTCTGCAATGTGGGTGGGGGGCTGCCTGAATGTAGTCTGTCTAGGGCAGCGCAAAACTAAAAGACACCACTGGGCCATAGACAGATTGTACACAATGCATACGGTTGGTGATTGCATCCACATAGGAAATCCTTGTGCAAAATTAAAAAAAAAGAAAGTAAAAAGCACTAGATTACAATACTCACAGTAAATTCACAGGATTAGGTAGATGTAAAGATTTGTAGAGATTTGTGCCAGGTTTAGAATCCCAATAGAGTGGGAAGATCCTCAATCCAGGATCAGAAATGGTAAATGTCCACAGTCCCTTTATAAAAGGATAAAGGGAAAGGTATCTGCAGCTCGAGAAATAAACAAAAAAAAACCCAGAATTGTCTTGTTAATATAGTGTAACACTATAATGAAACAGATAAACTGACTTACATGTAAAACTAGAACGGTGAGTAGAAAAGGCAGAGCTAAGACATACACGGACAGGTAAAATGCATAAAACAATACTACTAAGGAGACATACCTAACATACAGATGGACAGGGGCGTTGCTAGGTCTCCAAAAGACCTGGGGCTGGAGCCCAGGGCAAATTTAATAGAAGTGGAGTAAATGCTTAGGCGAGTATACAGATGAATATATGTGATGCCAATTAACAATAAGTATATTTGGGTATATATCAGCGCGCAACAAATCGCAGGCACCAAAAAATTAGACCTGGCACCTGGGTATTATTTTCCCCCACGTGGTGCCCTCGCTGCCGAGATCATTTTTTGTTTTTGTATTATACAGTGCAGCACGATACAGAGGTGTGTGCACCTACGTCCTGGTATGTCCTCACACGCACCACACTATAGTTTCTGAATGCTGGGTGTGCTCTACAGGACTAGATGGTCTGTGTGAGAGGCACAGACCAGACTGTAATGAGGTATGGCAGCAAGTGGGGGGGACATATTGATAGATGTACTTTTTTATTTTTATCTTAAACAGCAAAAAAAAAACTTGGGTGTAAGTGTGTGTGTGTATGCGTGACTGACTGTAGGTGTGTTCTTGACTGTGTGTGTATGTGACTGTCTGTTTGTGACTGACTTTGTATGTGTGACTAGCTGTGTGTGTGTCTGTCTGTCACTGACTTTATGTGTATGTGTGTCTGTATGTTACTGACTGTATGTGTGTGTCTGTATTTGACTGAATGTATGTGTGTGTTTGTCTGTATGTTACTGACTATATGTGTGTGTCTGTATGTTACCGAATGTATGCGTGTGTTTCTGTATGTTACTGCATGTATGTGTGTGTCTGTCATTATGTTACTGACTGCGTGTGTCTGTATGTTACTGACTGTATTAGTGTTTCTGTATGTTAATGACTGTATGTATGTGTGTGTCTGTATGTTACTGACTGTATTAGTGTTTCTGTATGTTAATGACTGTATGTATGTGTGTGTCTGTATGTTACTGACTGTATGGGTGTCTGTCTGTACAAAGTAATATTTAGAAGAGTTTAACCTAATAAATCCATATAAAAGATTTATAGTATAAAAAAAAGTTACTGACTGCATGTGTGTGTGTCTGCTCTTGACTGCATGCGTCTGTCTGTGACTGACTGTATGAGTGTGTCTCTCTGTGACTAACTGTATGAATGTATGTATGTGTGTGTATGTGACTGACTGTGTATTTGACCATCTGTGATTGTGTGTGTATGTTGGTGACTGACTGTGTGTGTGACTCCATGTAAATGTTTGTGTGATTGTGTGTATGTGCCATTTTCTGGCTCCTGGATTTTTTTGCTGGCTCCTAAAATTCAGTTAAATTTGTCAAGACCTGGTATATAAATAATATGCCTATGATTAAGTGTGCTATCATGCAAAACGCATAAGGTGAATTTGCTTTTTCCTTCACATGTTGCTGTGTTCCTATTTCCCTTTCTTAAATTATTTGATTTTTTCACTGACAAGAGAAGTGCTCATTATTTTCTTCAATATTCCTGATTACCAAAGCCTCAACAGCTATGATGCAATGACCAGTAGCGTTATATGCAAGGCTTTATACCAATATACATATCTAAATGATTGGCCTTTGTAATAAGGGTTCAGAAGTTTCTATTAATGCCACTGCCAGCTCTGGATGCTCTTCTAATTCTACTCTGAGATAAGTGGGTTTTAACTTTTTATTTGCCAAAATGCATAAACATTGTATATCATGCAAATGATCAGTAAATGCATACATTTTGTATATTATGTCAATGAGAAGACTTACACACAGGGGTCTATTCACTAAAAGGCGAGTTGCTGATGAGTTGATGAATAGATGAATATTTGATCTCACCAATTTAGCTAAACAATATGCATGGTCAATTCTGGGGAGTTTGCTTAGCGGGGGAGTTTGTCTCTGCACAATGTATAGTTAAAATGGTGAGATCGAATGTTCATCTCAGCCCAACTCACCTTTTAGTGAATAGACTCCACAGTGTCTCACACAGACAGAGACACTTTTTGATATACTATAGTGTGTGTTATATATCTTTATTTGGATTTATTATGTTATAAACACGTCCTAAACATTACATTCTGTGTATGTGTAATTTATCAAATTGTTTAACAGATTATAGAATTTATCAGCATTATTTACAAAGTATATAATATCAGATATACAACTTAATATTAATAAAAGGGAAAAAATTCTAGTAAATAAAACATAGGTTTGTAATTACTTAGCTTACACACACATATCATCTCACACAGAAATGCATGCTGCACACATACCCATTCTGTCTCAAACACTGTCTCTCTCAAACACACACTCACCATGTTTCACAGACACGCCTAACAAGCATGCTGTCTCACATAGACACGCCTAACAAGCACACTGTCTTGCACAGACACGCCTAACAAGCACGCTGTCTCACACAGACACGCCTAACGAGCACGCTGTCTCACACAGACACACATAACAAGCACGCTGTCTCACACGGACACACATAACAAGCACGCTGTCTCACACGGACACACATAACAAGCACGCTGTCTCACACGGACACACATAACAAGCACGCTGTCTCACACGGACACACATAACAAGCACGCTGTCTCACACATAACAAGCACGCTGTCTCACACGAACACACATAACAAGCACGCTGTCTCACACATAACAAGCACGCTGTCTCACACATAACAAGCACGCTGTCTCACACGAACACACATAACAAGCACGCTGTCTCACACAGACACATAACAAGCACGCTGTCTCACACAGACACACACACAAACACACCATGTCACACAAATACACATGCCGTCTCTCTCACGCACACAATGTCTCACACACGTCTCCAACAGACACACACAAGCATGCTGTCTTGAAATTGAATATAGACAATTTCTAATGATTTCAATGTGCATAAAATAATTTAATACATTTTAAATAAATAAAACATAAAAAAAAAATATACACAAAAATACGAAAAACATAGTGACATATGTTCTCTGGCATAAATATAAAATGCATTACTAACAGAGCATCAAAATATATAGATACATAAAACATCAGAGATAAAGACCACTAAAATAGCTGTAAAAAATCCAAATAGGGAAAATACCTTAAAGTAACCGCATGGGCTCGCTGGGTCTGGTGCAGTCTGGCCACGGCCCCAGCACTAGCAGTCACCACAAACTCCAGGGAAATGTTGAACGTGGTCCCACAAGGATGAGCCAAGCTCAGGTCACAAAGAACAAATATGACAGGTATAGCCTATAGGGGGTTAGGTGCGTGCGTGTGCCCGCTGGCTGCAGAGCGCTTCTGGGAAAGACATTCCCCCTGCTTTTTTGTGCTGGGTGTAACAGGGCAGGTTGCACGGGGGCAGAGTGGCAGTTAAATGCGCCTTTATTCAACGAAACCCTTACTCACAAACAGAATCCCTTACACACAGACAAACACTCTTATACACATACAGACACTCTTATACACACACACAATACCCTTACAGACACAGGCCCCCTTACACACACATATACCATTACACAGACAGAAACCCTTACACACAGATACCCTTATACACACACACCCAGACACCCTTACACACACACAGAGAGAGAAACCCTTGCACACAGACCCTTTTATGCACACACACACCCAGACACCCTTACACACACAGAGAGAGAAACCCTTGCACACACACACACGCACAGAAATACCGTTACACACAGACCCTTTAATGCACAGACACACACACCCAGACACCCTTACACACACACCCAGACACCCTTACACACACACACACACACTCACAGAGATACCCTTACACACAGACCCTTTAATGCACACACACACACACCCAGACACCCTTACACACACACCCAGACACCCTTACACACACACGCACAGAGATACCCTTACACACAGACCCATTAATGCAGACACACACACACCCACACACCCTTACACACACACCCTTACACACACACGCACAGAGATACCCTTACACACAGACCCTTTAATGCACAGACACACACACACCCAGACACCCTTACACACACACCCAGACACCCTTACACACACACCCAGACACCCTTACACACACACACACACGCACACACACCAACAGATTTATTTTCTTTCACAAGTTATGGTGCCTGAACCATCCAACCTCTCTGCTCCTTTACCTTTTCTTTGCAGGGAGGGGGATGATTCAGGCACACCGCCTGCCTCCAATCCTTGCAGCTGGTCCCGGTGTATAAGAGCGCGAGGGGGCGGAGCATGCACCCCTTCGCACTATTCTCATCTCTGTGTGCCCGATGGAGGCACGCCATGAAGGTACCTCTGCCCTACACGCAGCCAGAAACAAACAGGGCTGCGTGAGGGCTTAAACAGCGTGCCGGATATGAACTCATATCATATCCGGCCCACTACAGTACAAGCAGGGGGAGATGCTGGGTGACACACAGGTGGACCCAGGGGTCGCCCGGGCAACCAAAAGCGGCAGGTCCCGTGGCAATCACGACCCCTACAGTTACCCTCTACTTGTGAAAAGGAAAAAAACAGGATTGGCGACTCGGGGCTAAAGCATGCTTTAGCCCCAGAGTATCCATTCGGGGCTATGGGGATGATATTCGGGGCTTCAGCCCCAGTAGCCCCCCCCTAGCGAAGCCTCTGCAGATGGATATGTTGAGGGTTTTGTTACACCTAATGGTCTTAAGATGATAAGCTTGCCAACCACATCAAGGTACCCTACAACATGGAAAACCCCTTACACTGGAACTAATAATAAGGGCAGAACTATTACAGTGTTCTAGGACAGGGCAGAACTATAACAGGGTCTTAAGATAGCCCCATTCAGGACAGGGCAGGTGCTGGGCTGTGGCTAAACTAGGAAAGCACCATTCTGGGGACAGACTAGAGAAGGTATACAAATTACAGAGAAAACACAGAAACAAGTATAAAACATAAATAAGAGAGTAAATAAAAAAGGATATAAAAATAACTGGATACTACCTGTACGAGACTGCACACGGGTTGTAGCCTGACACACTACCTTTTAGTTTAGGTTACATTGTCTAATTATTGGGCTGACAAGGCTAGGGTGTGTTTCCAGTTATGCAGGTCTTCTTTATTAAGTTATTTGCTTGGTATGATCTTTGTCATTATTTGTATTTATTTGTGCTGTTTGGCTGACTGCACACACACTCTTTTCAGGGATTTGGCATTCCTCTCATCTCCCATTCCCCTTCCAAGTTTCATGTAAAATACTCATAAAAGACATTTTAAAAGATTTGTTAGTGAAAGGATGAACAGGCACAATCCCATACACTGTATGGCTCCAGTGACTAATCCCATACACTGTATGGCTCCAGTGACTAATCCCATACACTGTATCCCTCCAGTGACTAATCCCATACACTGCATCCCTCCAGTGACTAATCCCATACACTGTATCCCTCCAGTGACTAATCCCATACACTGTATCCCTCCAGTGACTAATCCCATGCACTGTATTCCTCCAGTGACTAATCCCATGCACTTTATCCCTCCAGTTACTAATCCCATACACTGTATCCCTCCAGTGACTAATCCCATACACTGTATCCCTCCAGTTACTAATCCCATACACGGTATCCCTCCAGTTACTAATCCCATACACGGTATCCCTCCAGTTACTAATCCCATACACGGTATCCCTCCAGTTACTAATCCCATACACTGGGGCGGGCTGGGCCGGGGGGCAGGGAGGCAATTGCCCCCCAGGCCACCCTAATGTTTGTAAAACACGGCCGCTGGGCCAGTGTTAAATAAAAAAAAATCCCCTCTTACCTCCGCTCTGCCTGCAAAACTGCACGGGAGCCGAACAGGCAGCACAGAGAAACCTCCGTGCTGCCTGTTCGGCTCCCCGTGCAGTGTGACACGGAAGTGCCGACAGTCACGTGATCGGCGCTCTGACGTCAGACGCGCGCCGATCACGTGACCTGTCGGCACAACCGCCGGGAGGCCGAACAGGCAGGATAGAGGGACCATGCTGCCTGCCACTAGCCACCAGGGAAGTCCTCCTGCCACTAGCCACCAGGGAAAAAGGTAAGAGATGGGGGGGGGGGGGGGGCAAAAAACACTGGCATATTATTGGGAAAATTGGCAGGGGAATATTACATGGCTAATAACACTGGCATATTATTGGGCAAATTGCCAGGGGAATATTACATGGCTAATAACACTGGCATATTATTGGGCAAATTGGCAGGGGAATATTACATGGCTAAAAACACTGGCATATTATTGGGCAAATTGGCAGGGGAATATTACATGGCTAATAACACTCGCATATTATTGGGCAAATTGGCTGTGGAATATTAAATGGCAATTAACACTGGCATATTGGGCAAATTAGCAGGGGCATATTAAATGGCAGATAACCTTGGAATATTATTGGGCAAATTTACTGAGTCATATTAAATTGCAGAATAACACTGGCATATTATGGGACAAATTGGCTGGGGAATATTAATGGCAAATAATATTGGAAATGTGTATGTAATGGGGTGATGGAGGCATGTAAATGTGGTGATGGGGCATGTCCTGGTGTGCAACGTGGGTTATGGGTCATGTCGTAGGTGTGCAACGTGGGTGGGGGGGGTGCCCAAATTTTGGGATATTGGGTGTCTAAATCCTGGCATATTGAGGGGCATAATCCTGGCATATTTAGGGGAAAATCCTAGCATATTGAGGGGGCATCATCTTGGCATATTGAGGGGAAAATCCTGGCATATTGGGTGTCTAAATCCTGGCATATTGAGGGGCATAATCCTGGCATACTGAGGGGCATAATCCTGGCATTTTGTAAGGGAAAATTCTAGCATATTAAATGGCAAATCCTGGCATATTGTGGGGGAAAATCCTGGGAATATTCGTTATAAAAACAAGGAAAAGATGGCCGTGGGTGGGGAGGCGATTCGATGGTGCAATGGGCCACTTGACTGGATTTGCCCCCCAGGCCTAAGGCTGCCAGCCCTCCCCTGCCCATACACTGCATCCCTCCAGTTACTAATCCCATACACTGTATCCCTTCAGTGACTAATCCCATACACTGTATCCCTCCAGTTACTAATCCCATACTCTGCATCCCTCCAGTTACTAATCCAATACATTGTATCCCTGCAGTGACTAATCCCATGCACTGTATCCCTCCAGTTTCTAATCCCATACACTGTATCCCTCCAGTTACTAATCCCATACAATGTATCCCTCCAGTTACTAATCCCATACACTGTAGCCCTCCAGTTACTAATCCCATACACTGTAGCCCTCCAGTTACTAATCCCATACACTGTAGCCCCCCATTTACTAATCCCATACAATGTATCCCTTCACAAGCATTAAAACAGATATCTCGCCCCACCCCAGCATGGAGTAAAATCTCAGTATAATGACAGAATGCTGACTCTTACATATGATTATTATTATTATAATATACACAATTAAGCAATGATTTCAAACAATATTTTTAGGTCCGCAGGAGGTGTCCGGTTACCGACGTATAGACTGAAATGTATGTTTTATTCCAATGATCTGCATTACGAGCCGGCTTCTGTTTTCCATCAAGTTGCTGATTGAACTTCTCCCGTCTAATGATATTTTTACATGTTGTCCAAAAATAAATTTGATAACTAAAAAAGCTTAAGCATTTTTTGTAAGTTTAGCAATTAGGATCATGGGGGGAAAAAAAAGAAAAAAAAATTATAATTGAGAAAAAATATATCTGAGCATGTGGAATTAGTTGCAGAAATATACATTTAGGGCATCTAAGGACGCTAGTTGCGGTGTACCTAGTCTAAGAGTCACCCGAGGTGATGCTTCCACACCACATCCATCCCAGTGAATGCGGCTTTGTTGGGGGTACAATCGGGAGCAACCAAGACAGATCTCCTGCCCAGCAGGACACACTTACACTGTGTCTATCAGGGAGTCTATCAACCACAGGTTAGTTTGTCTCTGGTTGCAAGGGAGGTCTAGCAAGGGGTACAGAGAGGCAATTCTCTAACTTGACACAGTGGGGTGGGGTTGCACCACTTTTTGCTTGTAAATGCCAAAGTGCACAGTACTTTCTATCTTTCTGTACAATTGTCTTGTCTGTCTATCAATCTCTGTACCTTATCTGTTTTGCCTTATCTAGTCTGTGCCTTATAGTGTCTAGCTCTGATAATGCACAGGCTGATGAGATTGCACTATGGGCCATAAAACATTTTTTTTCCCACCCCGGGGGCCAATAAAGGGATGATGCTAGGGTCAGAATAAAATTTGTAATAAATTTGTAATAATCTACAAAAATAGGAACTATCTTATGTATTAAGAGTAAAAAAAAAAATAGTCTAGCGTTATTGATACAAAATATAAATGTTTTCTTATTATCTATTGAAATATGGTAAGATAGTATGTATCTGTAGTATGGGATCAAGCCTCAGGTTTGCAGGTTCAGTTCTTGGTAGGTTCAACATCAATGCATTTTACCCTTTCTGAAGGAGATAAAATCTGCACCAATATATTGGGTAATAGAAATATCCCCTGGATGTTGGCAAATCTCCAGGACATACTATCTCCAGGACGTACTTGAGAAGCAGAGAGTACTCTGAATGTAACCTTGTGAAACACTTTTTGTATCATTGTTAAAAACTATAACAAAGTAAAAATAAATGTATTCTTTTAAATTTTGTTTTGTATAAATTAAGCTTAGTGCAAAAAAGAAGGGGGGTGGGGGTGATGCATTGCTACAAGTGACGGATTGGACAAGAGGGGAGTTTACTCCCCAGGCCACTGCATGGCAGTCATACTGCTCAGATGGTTCTGGCTGGGGTCAATGGGAATGGGTATATCCATATTCTGATTTTCAGAGCACATACACATGTAAGAGAATAGCTCCTTGCTGTCTTCCTCTCCCTTCTGCATTTCGGGGGGCTGAGATAGAGAGGGGGCAATAAAAGGGCAGAGAAGACTTGGTAAAAAGACATTGGGGCCCAACCTCCGCTATCCAATCATCTTGTCTGTCTATCAGTCTCTGCACCTTATCTGTCAGCATATCTGCCCAGCCTGTCTAATTGTGCCTGTCTCTGAGGATAACAGGTGGGTTGGCAAATGTGCACCGTAGGCGACAAGATTGTTCTCACCAATTCCCCCCCCCCCCCCCACCCAGCCTAAAAGTTGCCAACCCTCTCTTATACAGATACATTTTAAATATTATCTTAATACAAATTTAATAGAAAGGTTATATTGTTTCTATAGTATTTGCAAGAGTCTTTTGTTCTTTACCCCACTTAAACCTTTGAATCACAAGAAATAGTATTATTTTTTTTTGTAATGCATCTTCTTTGCCACAAGGGGGCACCATAGATTTACAGCTTGAGCCATGGATCACAAAATATGTGAGCCAACTTAGTAAGCGGTAATTCCGAGTAATCATAGCCCTTGTCTATTTTAATTCCTGTTCTTTGTGCATTCACTGTTACATTTTTTCAGCAAATAGAATCCAACTGAATGAAAATCACTTAGCTTTTTTTTTTTTTTTTCTCTGCAATGTAAATATATATTGTGGGGTACATATATTACGAATAATACAGTAGCCTTAAACTGGGCGCACCCCTAAAAAAAAAGTTACATCTGGAGTTCACGTGAGTTCAATTAGGGGTTAATGACTACTGCCTGACAACTCTGGTGTTTATTACAAGGCTGCAACTCTGCAAGGGCTTGGGTGATGAGAGCTGGAGAGCTTTTCCAAACTCGGCTACTCTGGCCTGAAGTTTGCACTTCCCTTGTCAGTTATCTGCAATTCCCCGAGGGATTTTTTTCCCCCCGTAAACGGGGATTGGCGGGGAATGGAGAAGGGAACTGCAAACTTGAGCCAGCACAGCCGAGTTGGAAAAATTGTCCAGTTCAGATATTTTCGAAACTCTGCTATTATTGCCTTCGTTTTGCAGTCGTCTGGTAATGTTTTGCCATCATACTGAGAGGTGGGGTGGACGAAGACTTCTAAAAAAAAGAGTTAAGAATACACAGAGGTACTTCTGAGGTGTTATTTGAACCATACTGTAGTAATGGGACTTAATCACCTAAACATTGTTTTTACTGTGAATGAAGATTCTAAAAAAAAAAATACTGAGAAAGATCTATACATTGTTTTAGAATATTTACCTAAATTAGGAGTAAAATGCCTTTTAAATGCGTCTGGGAAGTCTCCTGCTTATGACATCACCTGAGGCCTGATATGCAAATTAACTGCTTTCCAACGGAAAACATGTAATTTGCATACCGTGCCACAGATGATGTCATAAACTGGAGACTCCACAGACATATTAAAAATGTTCTTCTTGTCTAGGCATCTGCTTGCCATTCTGCTAACACATTGTATAGATCAACGAAACAATAAACAAAAAAAACTAAGTTTAGGTGATATAGAGGGGCATGTACTAAAATAAAGCAAATGTATTTTTAAGCTTTGCTCCTGTTGCAATGTACTAAATATTTAAAACTCAAATAGTAAATACGAGAAAATTGAGAATAAAAACAGGCAATTTGGCGAATATTTTCTCTACCTCTTTTGATGGCGCTCGCTAAAAGCCGGTGTAATTTTCACACGCAAATAAGAATTATTTTTCACAAAATATTCGCAAAACTCTTAAGCGTGCGCAAATATAATCGCAATTTATTGGCGCAACCGGTAAAATTCCACGCTAAATAGGAATAAACGGAAGAGGCGCAAATCAGGGAAAACAAGCGCAAAATGTTACATATAGTCGCAAAGTGCTCCTTACTCATGTTTTACCTACTTTTTTCCCCACTGCGCTTGTTTAGTACATGACCCCCATAGTAGATTTAAATAAAACTATTGTGGGCCTGCATGGAGGTGACCTTGTCACCAGTTTCTTTCTAGCTGTACAGTACGACAGGTATAGAAGATCTCTACTGTTACATCGTGTGGTTCTCTTCCAGTAATCAGACAGAGAAGTCTACCTGGCATTGCAAAACCTCTCAATGTACTTTAAATTGACTGTTAATACACACACAGATATTATGCACGTGTGTGTCACGCACAGGGTCCCGGATGGCATTATTATGTTAAATTAATAAAATGTAAGTAGCTATAGTATAGAAATAAAATGTCATGTACCACTCTACTACTGGATATCTTATCCCCAGCTGCAGCCAGCCTAGGGTCCTCTGATGGCTGTATGGAGATCCATGCAACCACTACCCCAATTTACCCCAATTTTAGGCAGCTATCGGACCTATAGAATGTGCCTCAAACGGACTTGCAGGCTGCTTTGCGCATTAGAAGTCTGTATGGCTCCCCTTAAAGGGGACATTTATGATTTTTGTAAATCAGCCTCATTTTCAATATAATGGTCGACTCAATATTTTCTGTTTGAGCCTGAAATGGATTCGGATTTGGATTGGTAAAATTCGCCCCCGGACAGTCTTCAAATCTGGGAAACATAAGAAATTCCCTGTGTATTCGGAGGCACATCAGAGCTGTGATTTCTGAATAGAGGGTGTATTGGGAGGCACATCAGAGCTGTGATTTCTGAATAGCGGGTGTATTCGGAGGCACATCAGAGCTATGATTCCTGAATAGCGGGTGTATTGGGAGGCACATCAAAGCTGTGATTCCTGAATAGCGGGTGTATTCGGAGGCACATCAAAGCTATGATTTCTGAATAGCGGGTGTATTGGGAGGCACATCAAAGCTGTGATTTCTGAATATCGGGTGTATTCGGAGGCACATCAGAGCTGTGATTTCTGAATAGCGGGTGTATTCGGAGGCACATCAGAGCTGTGATTTCTGAATAGCGGGTGTATTGGGAGGCACATCAAAGCTGTGATTTCTGAATAGCGGGTGTATTCGGAGGCACATCAGATCTATGATTCCTGAATAGCGGGTGTATTGGGAGGCACATCAGAGCTGTGATTTCTGAATAGCGGGTGTATTCGGAGGCACATCAAAGCTATGATTTCTGAATAGCGGGTGTATTCGGAGGCACATCAAAGCTGTGATTTCTGAATAGCGGGTGTATTCGGAGGCACATCAGAGCTGTGATTTCTGAATAGCGGGTGTATTCGGAGGCACATCAGAGCTATGATTCCTGAATAGCGGGTGTATTCGCAGGCACATCAGAGCTATGATTACTGAATAGCGGGTGTATTCGGAGGCACATCAGAGCTATGATTCCTGAATAGCGGGTGTATTGGGAGGCACATCAAAGCTGTGATTTCTGAATAGCGGGTGTATTGGGAGGCACATCAGAGCTATGATTTCTGAATAGAGGGTGTATTGGGAGGCACATCAGAGCTATGATTTCTGAATAGCGGGTGTATTGGGAGGCACATCAAAGCTGTGATTTCTGAATAGCGGGTGTATTGGGAGGCACATCAGAGCTGTGATTTCTGAATAGAGGGTGTATTGGGAGGCACATCAAAGCTGTGATTCCTGAATATCGGGTGTATTCGGAGGCACATCAAAGCTATGATTTCTGAATAGCGGGTGTATTCGGAGGCACATCAAAGCTGTGATTTCTGAATAGCGGGTGTATTCGGAGGCACATCAGAGCTATGATTTCTGAATAGCGGGTGTATTGGGAGGCACATCAAAGCTGTGATTCCTGAATAGCGGGTGTATTCGCAGGCACATCAGAGCTGTGATTTCTGAATAGAGGGTGTATTCGGAGGCACATCAAAGCTGTGATTTCTGAATAGCGGGTGTATTGGGAGGCACATCAGAGCTGTGATTTCTGAATAGAGGGTGTATTCGGAGGCACATCAAAGCTGTGATTTCTGAATAGCGGGTGTATTCGGAGGCACATCAGAGCTATGATTTCTGAATAGCGGGTGTATTGGGAGGCACATCAAAGCTGTGATTCCTGAATAGCGGGTGTATTCGCAGGCACATCAGAGCTGTGATTTCTGAATAGCGGGTGTATTCGCAGGCACATCAAAGCTGTGATTTCTGAATAGAGGGTGTATTGGGAGGCACATCAAAGCTGTGATTTCTGAATAGCGGGTGTATTCGGAGGCACATCAGAGCTGTGATTTCTGAATAGCGGGTGTATTCGGAGGCACATCAAAGCTGTGATTTCTGAATAGCGGGTGTATTCGGAGGCACATCAAAGCTATGATTCCTGAATAGCGGGTGTATTCGGAGGCACATCAGAGCTGTGATTCCTGAATAGCGGGTGTATTGGGAGGCACATCAGAGCTGTGATTTCTGAATAGCGGGTGTATTCGGAGGCACATCAAAGCTGTGATTTCTGAATAGCGGGTGTATTGGGAGGCACATCAGAGCTGTGATTTCTGAATAGAGGGTGTATTCGGAGGCACATCAGAGCTGTGATTTCTGAATAGCGGGTGTATTCGGAGGCACATCAGAGCTATGATTTCTGAATAGAGGGTGTATTCGGAGGCACATCAAAGCTGTGATTTCTGAATAGCGGGTGTATTCGGAGGCACATCAGAGCTGTGATTTCTGAATAGCGGGTGTATTCGCAGGCACATCAAAGCTGTGATTTCTGAATAGAGGGTGTATTGGGAGGCACATCAAAGCTGTGATTTCTGAATAGCGGGTGTATTCGGAGGCACATCAGAGCTGTGATTTCTGAATAGCGGGTGTATTCGGAGGCACATCAGAGCTGTGATTTCTGAATAGCGGGTGTATTCGGAGGCACATCAAAGCTGTGTTTTCTGAATAGCGGGTGTATTCGGAGGCACATCAAAGCTGTGATTTCTGAATAGCGGGTGTATTCGGAGGCACATCAGAGCTATGATTCCTGAATAGCGGGTGTATTGGGAGGCACATCAGAGCTATGATTTCTGAATAGCGGGTGTATTCGGAGGCACATCAGAGCTGTGATTTCTGAATAGCGGGTGTATTCGGAGGCACATCAGAGCTGTGATTTCTGAATAGCGGGTGTATTCGGAGGCACATCAGAGCTGTGATTTCTGAATAGCGGGTGTATTCGGAGGCACATCAAAGCTGTGTTTTCTGAATAGCGGGTGTATTCGGAGGCACATCAGAGCTGTGATTCCTGAATATCGGGTGTATTCGGAGGCACATCAAAGCTGTGATTTCTGAATAGCGGGTGTATTCGGAGGCACATCAAAGCTGTGATTTCTGAATAGCGGGTGTATTCGCAGGCACATCAGAGCTATGATTCCTGAATAGCGGGTGTATTGGGAGGCACATCAAAGCTGTGATTTCTGAATAGCGGGTGTATTCGCAGGCACATCAAAGCTGTGATTTCTGAATAGCG
Organism: Pelodytes ibericus; assembly: GCA_036172795.1. Lineage (NCBI taxonomy): Eukaryota > Metazoa > Chordata > Amphibia > Anura > Pelodytidae > Pelodytes > Pelodytes ibericus. The sequence goes on from CM069861.1 coordinate 207,404,823, forward strand.
GGTGTATTCGCAGGCACATCAAAGCTGTGATTTCTGAATAGCGGGTGTATTCGGAGGCACATCAGAGCTATGATTTCTGAATAGCGGGTGTATTCGGAGGCACATCAAAGCTATGATTCCTGAATATCGGGTGTATTCGCAGGCACATCAGAGCTATGATTTCTGAATATCGGGTGTATTCGGAGGCACATCAAAGCTATGATTTCTGAATAGCGGGTGTATTCGGAGGCACATCAGAGCTATGATTTCTGAATAGCGGGTGTATTCGGAGGCACATCAGAGCTGTGATTTCTGAATATCGGGTGTATTGGGAGGCACATCAAAGCTGTGATTTCTGAATAGCGGGTGTATTCGGAGGCACATCAGAGCTGTGATTCCTGAATATCGGGTGTATTCGGAGGCACATCAAAGCTATGATTTCTGAATAGCGGGTGTATTCGGAGGCACATCAGAGCTGTGATTTCTGAATAGCGGGTGTATTCGGAGGCACATCAAAGCTATGATTTCTGAATAGAGGGTGTATTCGGAGGCACATCAAAGCTGTGATTTCTGAATAGCGGGTGTATTCGGAGGCACATCAGAGCTGTGATTTATGAATAGCGGGTGTATTCGGAGGCACATCAGAGCTGTGATTTATGAATAGCGGGTGTATTCGGAGGCACATCAAAGCTATGATTCCTGAATATCGGGTGTATTCGCAGGCACATCAGAGCTATGATTCCTGAATATCGGGTGTATTCGGAGGCACATCAGAGCTGTGATTTCTGAATATCGGGTGTATTCGGAGGCACATCAAAGCTATGATTTCTGAATAGCGGGTGTATTCGGAGGCACATCAGAGCTGTGATTTCTGAATAGCGGGTGTATTCGGAGGCACATCAGAGCTATGATTTCTGAATAGCGGGTGTATTCGGAGGCACATCAGAGCTGTGATTTCTGAATAGAGGGTGTATTCGGAGGCACATCAAAGCTGTGATTTCTGAATAGCGGGTGTATTCGCAGGCACATCAAAGCTGTGATTTCTGAATAGCGGGTGTATTCGGAGGCACATCAGAGCTATGATTTCTGAATAGAGGGTGTATTCGGAGGCACATCAGAGCTATGATTCCTGAATAGAGGGTGTATTCGGAGGCACATCAGAGCTGTGATTTCTGAATAGCGGGTGTATTCGGAGGCACATCAAAGCTGTGATTTCTGAATAGCGGGTGTATTCGGAGGCACATCAGAGCTGTGATTCCTGAATATCGGGTGTATTCGGAGGCACATCAAAGCTATGATTTCTGAATAGCGGGTGTATTCGGAGGCACATCAGAGCTGTGATTTCTGAATAGCGGGTGTATTCGGAGGCACATCAGAGCTATGATTACTGAATAGCGGGTGTATTCGGAGGCACATCAAAGCTATGATTCCTGAATATCGGGTGTATTCGGAGGCACATCAAAGCTGTGATTTCTGAATAGCGGGTGTATTCGCAGGCACATCAGAGCTGTGATTTCTGAATAGCGGGTGTATTCGGAGGCACATCAGAGCTATGATTCCTGAATAGCGGGTGTATTCGGAGGCACATCAGAGCTGTGATTTCTGAATAGCGGGTGTATTCGGAGGCACATCAGAGCTGTGATTTCTGAATAGCGGGTGTATTCGGAGGCACATCAAAGCTGTGATTTCTGAATAGCGGGTGTATTGGGAGGCACATCAAAGCTGTGATTTCTGAATAGCGGGTGTATTCGCAGGCACATCAAAGCTGTGATTTCTGAATAGCGGGTGTATTGGGAGGCACATCAAAGCTGTGATTTCTGAATAGCGGGTGTATTCGGAGGCACATCAAAGCTGTGATTTCTGAATAGCGGGTGTATTCGGAGGCACATCAGAGCTGTGATTTCTGAATAGCGGGTGTATTCGGAGGCACATCAGAGCTGTGATTACTGAATATCGGGTGTATTCGCAGGCACATCAAAGCTGTGATTTCTGAATAGCGGGTGTATTCGCAGGCACATCAAAGCTATGATTTCTGAATAGCGGGTGTATTCGGAGGCACATCAGAGCTGTGATTTCTGAATAGCGGGTGTATTCGGAGGCACATCAGAGCTGTGATTTCTGAATAGCGGGTGTATTCGCAGGCACATCAGAGCTATGATTCCTGAATAGCGGGTGTATTCGGAGGCACATCAGAGCTATGATTTCTGAATAGCGGGTGTATTGGGAGGCACATCAAAGCTGTGATTTCTGAATAGCGGGTGTATTCGGAGGCACATCAAAGCTGTGATTTCTGAATAGAGGGTGTATTGGGAGGCACATCAAAGCTGTGATTTCTGAATAGCGGGTGTATTCGGAGGCACATCAAAGCTGTGATTTCTGAATAGCGGGTGTATTCGGAGGCACATCAAAGCTGTGATTTCTGAATAGCGGGTGTATTCGGAGGCACATCAAAGCTGTGATTTCTGAATAGCGGGTGTATTCGGAGGCACATCAGAGCTGTGATTTCTGAATAGCGGGTGTATTCGGAGGCACATCAAAGCTGTGATTCCTGAATAGCGGGTGTATTGGGAGGCACATCAAAGCTATGATTTCTGAATAGCGGGTGTATTCGGAGGCACATCAGAGCTATGATTTCTGAATAGAGGGTGTATTCGGAGGCACATCAAAGCTGTGATTTCTGAATAGAGGGTGTATTCGGAGGCACATCAGAGCTATGATTTCTGAATAGCGGGTGTATTGGGAGGCACATCAAAGCTGTTATTTCTGAATAGCGGGTGTATTCGCAGGCACATCAAAGCTGTGATTTCTGAATAGCGGGTGTATTCGGAGGCACATCAAAGCTATGATTCCTGAATAGCGGGTGTATTCGGAGGCACATCAAAGCTGTGATTTCTGAATAGCGGGTGTATTCGGAGGCACATCAGAGCTATGATTTCTGAATAGAGGGTGTATTCGGAGGCACATCAGAGCTGTGATTTCTGAATAGCGGGTGTATTCGGAGGCACATCAGAGCTGTGATTTCTGAATAGCGGGTGTATTCGGAGGCACATCAGAGCTGTGATTTCTGAATAGCGGGTGTATTCGGAGGCACATCAAAGCTGTGATTTCTGAATAGCGGGTGTATTCGCAGGCACATCAGAGCTATGATTCCTGAATAGCGGGTGTATTGGGAGGCACATCAAAGCTGTGATTTCTGAATAGCGGGTGTATTCGGAGGCACATCAGAGCTGTGATTTCTGAATAGCGGGTGTATTCGGAGGCACATCAGAGCTGTGATTTCTGAATAGCGGGTGTATTCGGAGGCACATCAAAGCTGTGTTTTCTGAATAGCGGGTGTATTCGGAGGCACATCAAAGCTGTGATTTCTGAATAGCGGGTGTATTCGCAGGCACATCAGAGCTATGATTCCTGAATAGCGGGTGTATTGGGAGGCACATCAAAGCTGTGATTTCTGAATAGCGGGTGTATTCGCAGGCACATCAAAGCTGTGATTTCTGAATAGCGGGTGTATTCGGAGGCACATCAGAGCTATGATTTCTGAATATCGGGTGTATTCGGAGGCACATCAGAGCTATGATTTCTGAATAGAGGGTGTATTCGGAGGCACATCAGAGCTATGATTTCTGAATAGAGGGTGTATTCGGAGGCACATCAGAGCTATGATTCCTGAATAGCGGGTGTATTCGGAGGCACATCAGAGCTATGATTTCTGAATAGCGGGTGTATTCGGAGGCACATCAAAGCTGTGATTCCTGAATATCGGGTGTATTGGGAGGCACATCAAAGCTATGATTTCTGAATAGCGGGTGTATTCGGAGGCACATCAAAGCTGTGATTTCTGAATAGCGGGTGTATTCGCAGGCACATCAAAGCTGTGATTTCTGAATAGCGGGTGTATTCGCAGGCACATCAGAGCTATGATTCCTGAATAGCGGGTGTATTGGGAGGCACATCAAAGCTGTGATTTCTGAATAGAGGGTGTATTCGGAGGCACATCAAAGCTGTGATTTCTGAATAGCGGGTGTATTCGCAGGCACATCAAAGCTGTGATTTCTGAATAGCGGGTGTATTCGCAGGCACATCAGAGCTGTGATTTCTGAATAGCGGGTGTATTCGCAGGCACATCAAAGCTATGATTTCTGAATATCGGGTGTATTCGGAGGCACATCAGAGCTATGATTTCTGAATAGCGGGTGTATTCGGAGGCACATCAAAGCTGTGATTCCTGAATATCGGGTGTATTGGGAGGCACATCAAAGCTATGATTTCTGAATAGCGGGTGTATTCGGAGGCACATCAAAGCTGTGATTTCTGAATAGCGGGTGTATTCGCAGGCACATCAAAGCTGTGATTTCTGAATAGCGGGTGTATTCGCAGGCACATCAAAGCTGTGATTCCTGAATAGCGGGTGTATTCGCAGGCACATCAGAGCTGTGATTCCTGAATAGCGGGTGTATTGGGAGGCACATCAAAGCTGTGATTTCTGAATAGCGGGTGTATTCGCAGGCACATCAGAGCTGTGATTTCTGAATAGCGGGTGTATTCGCAGGCACATCAAAGCTATGATTTCTGAATATCGGGTGTATTCGCAGGCACATCAAAGCTATGATTTCTGAATATCGGGTGTATTCGCAGGCACATCAAAGCTGTGATTTCTGAATAGCGGGTGTATTCGCAGGCACATCAAAGCTGTGATTTCTGAATAGCGGGTGTATTCGCAGGCACATCAGAGCTGTGATTTCTGAATAGCGGGTGTATTCGGAGGCACATCAAAGCTATGATTTCTGAATATCGGGTGTATTCGGAGGCACATCAGAGCTGTGATTTCTGAATAGCGGGTGTATTGGGAGGCACATCAGAGCTGTGATTCCTGAATAGCGGGTGTATTGGGAGGCACATCAAAGCTGTGATTTCTGAATATCGGGTGTATTCGCAGGCACATCAGAGCTGTGATTTCTGAATAGCGGGTGTATTCGGAGGCACATCAGATCTATGATTCCTGAATAGCGGGTGTATTGGGAGGCACATCAGAGCTATGATTCCTGAATAGCGGGTGTATTCGGAGGCACATCAGAGCTATGATTCCTGAATAGCGGGTGTATTGGGAGGCACATCAGAGCTATGATTCCTGAATAGCGGGTGTATTCGCAGGCACATCAGAGCTATGATTCCTGAATAGCGGGTGTATTCGGAGGCACATCAAAGCTGTGATTTCTGAATAGCGGGTGTATTCGGAGGCACATCAAAGCTATGATTTCTGAATAGCGGGTGTATTCGGAGGCACATCAGAGCTATGATTCCTGAATAGCGGGTGTATTCGGAGGCACATCAAAGCTGTGATTTCTGAATAGCGGGTGTATTCGGAGGCACATCAAAGCTGTGATTTCTGAATAGCGGGTGTATTCGGAGGCACATCAGAGCTATGATTTCTGAATATCGGGTGTATTCGGAGGCACATCAAAGCTATGATTTCTGAATAGCGGGTGTATTCGGAGGCACATCAAAGCTGTGATTTCTGAATAGCGGGTGTATTCGGAGGCACATCAGAGCTATGATTTCTGAATATCGGGTGTATTGGGAGGCACATCAGAGCTGTGATTTCTGAATATCGGGTGTATTCGGAGGCACATCAAAGCTGTGATTTCTGAATAGCGGGTGTATTCGCAGGCACATCAGAGCTGTGATTTCTGAATAGAGGGTGTATTCGGAGGCACAGCAAAGCTGTGATTTCTGAATAGCGGGTGTATTCGCAGGCACATCAGAGCTGTGATTTCTGAATAGCGGGTGTATTCGGAGGCACATCAAAGCTGTGATTTCTGAATAGCGGGTGTATTCGGAGGCACATCAGAGCTGTGATTTCTGAATAGAGGGTGTATTCGGAGGCACATCAGAGCTGTGATTTCTGAATAGCGGGTGTATTGGGAGGCACATCAGAGCTGTGATTTCTGAATAGCGGGTGTATTCGGAGGCACATCAGATCTATGATTCCTGAATAGCGGGTGTATTGGGAGGCACATCAGAGCTATGATTCCTGAATAGCGGGTGTATTGGGAGGCACATCAGAGCTGTGATTTCTGAATAGCGGGTGTATTGGGAGGCACATCAGAGCTGTGATTTCTGAATAGCGGGTGTATTCGCAGGCACATCAGAGCTGTGATTTCTGAATAGCGGGTGTATTGGGAGGCACATCAGAGCTGTGATTTCTGAATAGCGGGTGTATTCGGAGGCACATCAGATCTATGATTCCTGAATAGCGGGTGTATTGGGAGGCACATCAGAGCTGTGATTTCTGAATAGCGGGTGTATTCGGAGGCACATCAGAGCTATGATTTCTGAATAGAGGGTGTATTCGGAGGCACATCAAAGCTATGATTTCTGAATAGCGGGTGTATTCGGAGGCACATCAGAGCTGTGATTTCTGAATAGCGGGTGTATTGGGAGGCACATCAGAGCTGTGATTTCTGAATAGCGGGTGTATTCGGAGGCACATCAGATCTATGATTCCTGAATAGCGGGTGTATTGGGAGGCACATCAGAGCTGTGATTTCTGAATAGCGGGTGTATTGGGAGGCACATCAGAGCTGTGATTTCTGAATAGCGGGTGTATTCGGAGGCACATCAGATCTATGATTCCTGAATAGCGGGTGTATTGGGAGGCACATCAGAGCTGTGATTTCTGAATAGAGGGTGTATTGGGAGGCACATCAGAGCTGTGATTTCTGAATAGCGGGTGTATTCGGAGGCACATCAAAGCTGTGATTTCTGAATAGCGGGTGTATTCGGAGGCACATCAGAGCTATGATTTCTGAATAGAGGGTGTATTCGGAGGCACATCAAAGCTATGATTTCTGAATAGCGGGTGTATTCGGAGGCACATCAAAGCTGTGATTTCTGAATAGAGGGTGTATTCGGAGGCACATCAGAGCTGTGATTTCTGAATAGCGGGTGTATTCGGAGGCACATCAAAGCTGTGATTTCTGAATAGAGGGTGTATTCGGAGGCACATCAGAGCTGTGATTTCTGAATAGCGGGTGTATTCGGAGGCACATCAAAGCTGTGATTTCTGAATAGCGGGTGTATTCGCAGGCACATCAGAGCTATGATTACTGAATAGCGGGTGTATTCGGAGGCACATCAGAGCTATGATTTCTGAATAGCGGGTGTATTCGGAGGCACATCAAAGCTGTGATTTCTGAATAGAGGGTGTATTCGCAGGCACATCAAAGCTGTGATTTCTGAATAGCGGGTGTATTCGGAGGCACATCAAAGCTGTGATTTCTGAATAGAGGGTGTATTCGCAGGCACATCAAAGCTGTGATTTCTGAATAGCGGGTGTATTCGGAGGCACATCAGAGCTGTGATTTCTGAATAGAGGGTGTATTCGCAGGCACATCAAAGCTGTGATTTCTGAATATCGGGTGTATTGGGAGGCACATCAAAGCTATGATTCCTGAATAGCGGGTGTATTCGGAGGCACATCAGAGCTATGATTTCTGAATAGCGGGTGTATTCGGAGGCACATCAAAGCTGTGATTTCTGAATAGCGGGTGTATTCGCAGGCACATCAGAGCTATGATTTCTGAATAGAGGGTGTATTCGGAGGCACATCAAAGCTGTGATTTCTGAATAGCGGGTGTATTCGGAGGCACATCAAAGCTGTGATTTCTGAATAGCGGGTGTATTGGGAGGCACATCAGAGCTATGATTCCTGAATATCGGGTGTATTCGGAGGCACATCAGAGCTGTGATTTCTGAATAGCGGGTGTATTCGGAGGCACATCAGAGCTATGATTTCTGAATAGCGGGTGTATTCGGAGGCACATCAGAGCTGTGATTTCTGAATAGCGGGTGTATTCGGAGGCACATCAAAGCTGTGATTTCTGAATAGCGGGTGTATTCGCAGGCACATCAGAGCTGTGATTTCTGAATAGCGGGTGTATTCGGAGGCACATCAAAGCTATGATTTCTGAATATCGGGTGTATTCGGAGGCACATCAAAGCTGTGATTTCTGAATAGCGGGTGTATTCGCAGGCACATCAGAGCTGTGATTTCTGAATAGAGGGTGTATTCGGAGGCACAGCAAAGCTGTGATTTCTGAATAGCGGGTGTATTCGCAGGCACATCAGAGCTGTGATTTCTGAATAGCGGGTGTATTCGGAGGCACATCAGAGCTGTGATTTCTGAATAGCGGGTGTATTCGGAGGCACATCAAAGCTATGATTCCTGAATAGCGGGTGTATTGGGAGGCACATCAGAGCTATGATTTCTGAATAGCGGGTGTATTGGGAGGCACATCAGAGCTGTGATTTCTGAATAGCGGGTGTATTCGGAGGCACATCAAAGCTGTGATTTCTGAATAGCGGGTGTATTCGGAGGCACATCAGAGCTATGATTTCTGAATAGAGGGTGTATTCGGAGGCACATCAAAGCTATGATTTCTGAATAGCGGGTGTATTCGGAGGCACATCAGAGCTATGATTTATGAATAGCGGGTGTATTGGGAGGCACATCAAAGCTGTGATTTCTGAATAGCGGGTGTATTCGGAGGCACATCAGAGCTGTGATTTCTGAATAGCGGGTGTATTCGCAGGCACATCAAAGCTATGATTCCTGAATAGCGGGTGTATTCGCAGGCACATCAAAGCTGTGATTTCTGAATAGAGGGTGTATTCGCAGGCACATCAAAGCTGTGATTTCTGAATAGCGGGTGTATTCGGAGGCACATCAGAGCTATGATTTCTGAATAGCGGGTGTATTCGGAGGCACATCAAAGCTGTGATTCCTGAATAGCGGGTGTATTCGGAGGCACATCAGAGCTATGATTCCTGAATAGCGGGTGTATTCGGAGGCACATCAGAGCTGTGATTTCTGAATAGCGGGTGTATTCGGAGGCACATCAGAGCTGTGATTTCTGAATAGCGGGTGTATTCGGAGGCACATCAGAGCTATGATTCCTGAATAGCGGGTGTATTCGGAGGCACATCAAAGCTTTGATTTCTGAATAGCGGGTGTATTCGGAGGCACATCAGAGCTGTGATTTCTGAATAGCGGGTGTATTCGGAGGCACATCAGAGCTGTGATTTCTGAATAGCGGGTGTATTGGGAGGCACATCAGAGCTGTGATTTCTGAATATCGGGTGTATTCGGAGGCACATCAAAGCTATGATTTATGAATAGAGGGTGTATTCGGAGGCACATCAGAGCTGTGATTTCTGAATAGCGGGTGTATTCGGAGGCACATCTAAGCTGTGATTTCTGAATAGCGGGTGTATTCGGAGGCACATCAGATCTATGATTCCTAAATAGCGGGTGTATTGGGAGGCACATCAAAGCTGTGATTTCTGAATAGCGGGTGTATTCGGAGGCACATCAGAGCTGTGATTTATGAATAGAGGGTGTATTCGGAGGCACATCAAAGCTGTGATTTCTGAATAGCGGGTGTATTCGCAGGCACATCAGATCTATGATTCCTAAATAGCGGGTGTATTGGGAGGCACATCAAAGCTGTGATTTATGAATAGCGGGTGTATTCGGAGGCACATCAAAGCTGTGATTTATGAATAGAGGGTGTATTCGCAGGCACATCAGATCTATGATTCCTGAATAGCGGGTGTATTCGGAGGCACATCAAAGCTGTGATTTCTGAATAGCGGGTGTATTCGGAGGCACATCAAAGCTGTGATTTCTGAATAGCGGGTGTATTCGGAGGCACATCAGAGCTGTGATTTCTGAATAGAGGGTGTATTCGGAGGCACATCAGAGCTATGATTCCTGAATAGCGGGTGTATTCGGAGGCACATCAGAGCTATGATTACTGAATAGCGGGTGTATTCGGAGGCACATCAAAGCTGTGATTTCTGAATAGCGGGTGTATTCGGAGGCACATCAGAGCTATGATTTCTGAATAGAGGGTGTATTCGCAGGCACATCAGAGCTGTGATTTCTGAATAGCGGGTGTATTCGCAGGCACATCAGAGCTGTGATTTCTGAATAGCGGGTGTATTCGGAGGCACATCTAAGCTGTGATTTCTGAATAGCGGGTGTATTCGGAGGCACATCAGATCTATGATTCCTAAATAGCGGGTGTATTGGGAGGCACATCAGAGCTATGATTTCTGAATAGAGGGTGTATTCGCAGGCACATCAGAGCTGTGATTTCTGAATAGCGGGTGTATTCGCAGGCACATCAAAGCTGTGATTTCTGAATAGCGGGTGTATTCGCAGGCACATCAGAGCTGTGATTTCTGAATAGAGGGTGTATTCGGAGGCACATCAGATCTATGATTCCTAAATAGCGGGTGTATTCGGAGGCACATCAGAGCTGTGATTTCTGAATAGCGGGTGTATTCGGAGGCACATCAAAGCTATGATTTATGAATAGAGGGTGTATTGGGAGGCACATCAAAGCTGTGATTTCTGAATAGCGGGTGTATTCGGAGGCACATCAAAGCTATGATTTATGAATAGAGGGTGTATTCGGAGGCACATCAGAGCTGTGATTTCTGAATAGCGGGTGTATTCGCAGGCACATCAGAGCTGTGATTTCTGAATAGAGGGTGTATTCGGAGGCACAGCAAAGCTATGATTCCTGAATAGCGGGTGTATTCGCAGGCACATCAGAGCTATGATTCCTGAATAGCGGGTGTATTCGGAGGCACATCAAAGCTATGATTTCTGAATAGAGGGTGTATTCGCAGGCACATCAGAGCTATGATTTCTGAATAGAGGGTGTATTCGGAGGCACATCAGAGCTATGATTTCTGAATAGAGGGTGTATTCGGAGGCACATCAAAGCTATGATTCCTGAATAGCGGGTGTATTCGCAGGCACATCAGAGCTATGATTCCTGAATAGCGGGTGTATTCGGAGGCACATCAAAGCTGTGATTTCTGAATAGAGGGTGTATTCGCAGGCACATCAGAGCTATGATTCCTGAATAGCGGGTGTATTGGGAGGCACATCAGAGCTATGATTTCTGAATAGCGGGTGTATTCGGAGGCACATCAGAGCTGTGATTTCTGAATAGCGGGTGTATTCGGAGGCACATCAGAGCTATGATTCCTGAATAGCGGGTGTATTCGGAGGCACATCAAAGCTATGATTTCTGAATAGCGGGTGTATTCGGAGGCACATCAAAGCTATGATTTCTGAATAGCGGGTGTATTCGGAGGCACATCAGAGCTGTGATTTCTGAATAGCGGGTGTATTCGCAGGCACATCAGAGCTATGATTCCTGAATAGCGGGTGTATTCGCAGGCACATCAGAGCTGTGATTTCTGAATAGCGGGTGTATTCGCAGGCACATCAGAGCTGTGATTTCTGAATAGCGGGTGTATTCGGAGGCACATCAAAGCTGTGATTTCTGAATAGCGGGTGTATTGGGAGGCACATCAGAGCTATGATTCCTGAATATCGGGTGTATTCGGAGGCACATCTAAGCTGTGATTTCTGAATAGCGGGTGTATTCGGAGGCACATCAGATCTATGATTCCTAAATAGCGGGTGTATTGGGAGGCACATCAGAGCTGTGATTTCTGAATAGCGGGTGTATTCGGAGGCACATCAGAGCTGTGATTTATGAATAGAGGGTGTATTCGGAGGCACATCAAAGCTGTGATTTCTGAATAGCGGGTGTATTCGGAGGCACATCAAAGCTGTGATTCCTGAATAGAGGGTGTATTCGGAGGCACATCAGAGCTGTGATTTATGAATAGCGGGTGTATTCGGAGGCACATCAGAGCTGTGATTTCTGAATAGCGGGTGTATTCGGAGGCACATCAAAGCTGTGATTTCTGAATAGCGGGTGTATTCGGAGGCACATCAGATCTATGATTCCTAAATAGCGGGTGTATTGGGAGGCACATCAAAGCTGTGATTTATGAATAGAGGGTGTATTCGCAGGCACATCAGAGCTATGATTTCTGAATAGCGGGTGTATTCGGAGGCACATCAGAGCTGTGATTTCTGAATAGAGGGTGTATTCGGAGGCACATCAGATCTATGATTCCTAAATAGCGGGTGTATTGGGAGGCACATCAGATCTATGATTCCTAAATAGCGGGTGTATTGGGAGGCACATCAAAGCTGTGATTTATGAATAGAGGGTGTATTCGCAGGCACATCAGATCTATGATTCCTGAATAGCGGGTGTATTCGGAGGCACATCAAAGCTGTGATTTCTGAATAGCGGGTGTATTCGGAGGCACATCAAAGCTATGATTCCTGAATAGCGGGTGTATTCGGAGGCACATCAGAGCTGTGATTTCTGAATAGAGGGTGTATTCGGAGGCACATCAGAGCTATGATTCCTGAATAGCGGGTGTATTCGGAGGCACATCAGAGCTGTGATTTCTGAATAGCGGGTGTATTCGGAGGCACATCAAAGCTATGATTCCTGAATAGCGGGTGTATTCGGAGGCACATCAGAGCTGTGATTTCTGAATAGAGGGTGTATTCGGAGGCACATCAGAGCTATGATTCCTGAATAGCGGGTGTATTCGGAGGCACATCAGAGCTGTGATTTCTGAATAGCGGGTGTATTCGGAGGCACATCAAAGCTGTGATTCCTGAATAGCGGGTGTATTGGGAGGCACATCAAAGCTGTGATTCCTGAATAGCGGGTGTATTCGCAGGCACATCAGAGCTGTGATTCCTGAATAGCGGGTGTATTCGGAGGCACATCAGAGCTATGATTACTGAATAGCGGGTGTATTCGGAGGCACATCAGAGCTGTGATTTCTGAATAGCGGGTGTATTCGCAGGCACATCAGAGCTATGATTCCTGAATAGCGGGTGTATTCGGAGGCACATCAAAGCTGTGATTTCTGAATAGAGGGTGTATTCGGAGGCACATCAGAGCTGTGATTTCTGAATAGCGGGTGTATTCGGAGGCACATCAGAGCTATGATTCCTAAATAGCGGGTGTATTGGGAGGCACATCAAAGCTGTGATTTATGAATAGAGGGTGTATTCGGAGGCACATCAGAGCTGTGATTTATGAATAGAGGGTGTATTCGGAGGCACATCAGAGCTGTGATTTCTGAATAGCGGGTGTATTCGGAGGCACATCAAAGCTGTGATTTATGAATAGAGGGTGTATTCGGAGGCACATCAAAGCTGTGATTTCTGAATAGCGGGTGTATTCGGAGGCACATCAAAGCTGTGATTTATGAATAGAGGGTGTATTCGCAGGCACATCAGAGCTATGATTTCTGAATAGCGGGTGTATTGGGAGGCACATCAAAGCTGTGTTTTCTGAATAGCGGGTGTATTCGCAGGCACATCAGAGCTGTGATTTCTGAATATCGGGTGTATTGGGAGGCACATCAAAGCTGTGATTTATGAATATCGGGTGTATTCGGAGGCACATCAAAGCTGTGATTCCTGAATAGCGGGTGTATTCGCAGGCACATCAGAGCTGTGATTTCTGAATAGAGGGTGTATTCGGAGGCACATCAAAGCTGTGATTTCTGAATAGCGGGTGTATTGGGAGGCACATCAGAGCTGTGATTTCTGAATAGAGGGTGTATTCGGAGGCACATCAAAGCTGTGATTTCTGAATAGCGGGTGTATTCGGAGGCACATCAGAGCTATGATTTCTGAATAGCGGGTGTATTGGGAGGCACATCAAAGCTGTGATTCCTGAATAGCGGGTGTATTCGCAGGCACATCAGAGCTGTGATTTCTGAATAGCGGGTGTATTCGCAGGCACATCAAAGCTGTGATTTCTGAATAGAGGGTGTATTGGGAGGCACATCAAAGCTGTGATTTCTGAATAGCGGGTGTATTCGGAGGCACATCAGAGCTGTGATTTCTGAATAGCGGGTGTATTCGGAGGCACATCAAAGCTGTGATTTCTGAATAGCGGGTGTATTCGGAGGCACATCAAAGCTATGATTCCTGAATAGCGGGTGTATTCGGAGGCACATCAGAGCTGTGATTCCTGAATAGCGGGTGTATTGGGAGGCACATCAGAGCTGTGATTTCTGAATAGCGGGTGTATTCGGAGGCACATCAAAGCTGTGATTTCTGAATAGCGGGTGTATTGGGAGGCACATCAGAGCTGTGATTTCTGAATAGAGGGTGTATTCGGAGGCACATCAGAGCTGTGATTTCTGAATAGCGGGTGTATTCGGAGGCACATCAGAGCTATGATTTCTGAATAGAGGGTGTATTCGGAGGCACATCAAAGCTGTGATTTCTGAATAGCGGGTGTATTCGGAGGCACATCAGAGCTGTGATTTCTGAATAGCGGGTGTATTCGCAGGCACATCAAAGCTGTGATTTCTGAATAGAGGGTGTATTGGGAGGCACATCAAAGCTGTGATTTCTGAATAGCGGGTGTATTCGGAGGCACATCAGAGCTGTGATTTCTGAATAGCGGGTGTATTCGGAGGCACATCAGAGCTGTGATTTCTGAATAGCGGGTGTATTCGGAGGCACATCAAAGCTGTGTTTTCTGAATAGCGGGTGTATTCGGAGGCACATCAAAGCTGTGATTTCTGAATAGCGGGTGTATTCGGAGGCACATCAGAGCTATGATTCCTGAATAGCGGGTGTATTGGGAGGCACATCAGAGCTATGATTTCTGAATAGCGGGTGTATTCGGAGGCACATCAGAGCTGTGATTTCTGAATAGCGGGTGTATTCGGAGGCACATCAGAGCTGTGATTTCTGAATAGCGGGTGTATTCGGAGGCACATCAGAGCTGTGATTTCTGAATAGCGGGTGTATTCGGAGGCACATCAAAGCTGTGTTTTCTGAATAGCGGGTGTATTCGGAGGCACATCAGAGCTGTGATTCCTGAATATCGGGTGTATTCGGAGGCACATCAAAGCTGTGATTTCTGAATAGCGGGTGTATTCGGAGGCACATCAAAGCTGTGATTTCTGAATAGCGGGTGTATTCGCAGGCACATCAGAGCTATGATTCCTGAATAGCGGGTGTATTGGGAGGCACATCAAAGCTGTGATTTCTGAATAGCGGGTGTATTCGCAGGCACATCAAAGCTGTGATTTCTGAATAGCGGGTGTATTCGCAGGCACATCAAAGCTGTGATTTCTGAATAGCGGGTGTATTCGGAGGCACATCAGAGCTATGATTTCTGAATAGCGGGTGTATTCGGAGGCACATCAAAGCTATGATTCCTGAATATCGGGTGTATTCGCAGGCACATCAGAGCTATGATTTCTGAATATCGGGTGTATTCGGAGGCACATCAAAGCTATGATTTCTGAATAGCGGGTGTATTCGGAGGCACATCAGAGCTATGATTTCTGAATAGCGGGTGTATTCGGAGGCACATCAGAGCTGTGATTTCTGAATATCGGGTGTATTGGGAGGCACATCAAAGCTGTGATTTCTGAATAGCGGGTGTATTCGGAGGCACATCAGAGCTGTGATTCCTGAATATCGGGTGTATTCGGAGGCACATCAAAGCTATGATTTCTGAATAGCGGGTGTATTCGGAGGCACATCAGAGCTGTGATTTCTGAATAGCGGGTGTATTCGGAGGCACATCAAAGCTATGATTTCTGAATAGAGGGTGTATTCGGAGGCACATCAAAGCTGTGATTTCTGAATAGCGGGTGTATTCGGAGGCACATCAGAGCTGTGATTTATGAATAGCGGGTGTATTCGGAGGCACATCAGAGCTGTGATTTATGAATAGCGGGTGTATTCGGAGGCACATCAAAGCTATGATTCCTGAATATCGGGTGTATTCGCAGGCACATCAGAGCTATGATTCCTGAATATCGGGTGTATTCGGAGGCACATCAGAGCTGTGATTTCTGAATATCGGGTGTATTCGGAGGCACATCAAAGCTATGATTTCTGAATAGCGGGTGTATTCGGAGGCACATCAGAGCTGTGATTTCTGAATATCGGGTGTATTCGGAGGCACATCAGAGCTATGATTTCTGAATAGCGGGTGTATTCGGAGGCACATCAGAGCTGTGATTTCTGAATAGAGGGTGTATTCGGAGGCACATCAAAGCTGTGATTTCTGAATAGCGGGTGTATTCGCAGGCACATCAAAGCTGTGATTTCTGAATAGCGGGTGTATTCGGAGGCACATCAGAGCTATGATTTCTGAATAGAGGGTGTATTCGGAGGCACATCAGAGCTATGATTCCTGAATAGAGGGTGTATTCGGAGGCACATCAGAGCTATGATTTCTGAATAGCGGGTGTATTCGCAGGCACATCAAAGCTGTGATTTCTGAATAGCGGGTGTATTCGGAGGCACATCAAAGCTGTGATTTCTGAATAGCGGGTGTATTCGGAGGCACATCAGAGCTGTGATTCCTGAATATCGGGTGTATTCGGAGGCACATCAAAGCTATGATTTCTGAATAGCGGGTGTATTCGGAGGCACATCAAAGCTGTGATTTCTGAATATCGGGTGTATTCGGAGGCACATCAAAGCTGTGATTTCTGAATAGCGGGTGTATTCGCAGGCACATCAGAGCTGTGATTTCTGAATAGCGGGTGTATTCGGAGGCACATCAGAGCTATGATTCCTGAATAGCGGGTGTATTCGGAGGCACATCAGAGCTGTGATTTCTGAATAGCGGGTGTATTCGGAGGCACATCAGAGCTGTGATTTCTGAATAGCGGGTGTATTCGGAGGCACATCAAAGCTGTGATTTCTGAATAGCGGGTGTATTGGGAGGCACATCAAAGCTGTGATTTCTGAATAGCGGGTGTATTCGCAGGCACATCAAAGCTGTGATTTCTGAATAGCGGGTGTATTGGGAGGCACATCAAAGCTGTGATTTCTGAATAGCGGGTGTATTCGGAGGCACATCAAAGCTGTGATTTCTGAATAGCGGGTGTATTCGGAGGCACATCAGAGCTGTGATTTCTGAATAGCGGGTGTATTCGGAGGCACATCAGAGCTGTGATTACTGAATATCGGGTGTATTCGCAGGCACATCAAAGCTGTGATTTCTGAATAGCGGGTGTATTCGCAGGCACATCAAAGCTATGATTTCTGAATAGCGGGTGTATTCGGAGGCACATCAGAGCTGTGATTTCTGAATAGCGGGTGTATTCGGAGGCACATCAGAGCTGTGATTTCTGAATAGCGGGTGTATTCGCAGGCACATCAGAGCTATGATTCCTGAATAGCGGGTGTATTCGGAGGCACATCAGAGCTATGATTTCTGAATAGCGGGTGTATTGGGAGGCACATCAAAGCTGTGATTTCTGAATAGCGGGTGTATTCGGAGGCACATCAAAGCTGTGATTTCTGAATAGAGGGTGTATTGGGAGGCACATCAAAGCTGTGATTTCTGAATAGCGGGTGTATTCGGAGGCACATCAAAGCTGTGATTTCTGAATAGCGGGTGTATTCGGAGGCACATCAAAGCTGTGATTTCTGAATAGCGGGTGTATTCGGAGGCACATCAAAGCTGTGATTTCTGAATAGCGGGTGTATTCGGAGGCACATCAGAGCTGTGATTTCTGAATAGCGGGTGTATTCGGAGGCACATCAAAGCTGTGATTCCTGAATAGCGGGTGTATTGGGAGGCACATCAAAGCTATGATTTCTGAATAGCGGGTGTATTCGGAGGCACATCAGAGCTATGATTTCTGAATAGAGGGTGTATTCGGAGGCACATCAAAGCTGTGATTTCTGAATAGAGGGTGTATTCGGAGGCACATCAGAGCTATGATTTCTGAATAGCGGGTGTATTGGGAGGCACATCAAAGCTGTTATTTCTGAATAGCGGGTGTATTCGCAGGCACATCAAAGCTGTGATTTCTGAATAGCGGGTGTATTCGGAGGCACATCAAAGCTATGATTCCTGAATAGCGGGTGTATTCGGAGGCACATCAAAGCTGTGATTTCTGAATAGCGGGTGTATTCGGAGGCACATCAGAGCTATGATTTCTGAATAGAGGGTGTATTCGGAGGCACATCAGAGCTGTGATTTCTGAATAGCGGGTGTATTCGGAGGCACATCAGAGCTGTGATTTCTGAATAGCGGGTGTATTCGGAGGCACATCAGAGCTGTGATTTCTGAATAGCGGGTGTATTCGGAGGCACATCAAAGCTGTGATTTCTGAATAGCGGGTGTATTCGCAGGCACATCAGAGCTATGATTCCTGAATAGCGGGTGTATTGGGAGGCACATCAAAGCTGTGATTTCTGAATAGCGGGTGTATTCGGAGGCACATCAGAGCTGTGATTTCTGAATAGCGGGTGTATTCGGAGGCACATCAGAGCTGTGATTTCTGAATAGCGGGTGTATTCGGAGGCACATCAAAGCTGTGTTTTCTGAATAGCGGGTGTATTCGGAGGCACATCAAAGCTGTGATTTCTGAATAGCGGGTGTATTCGCAGGCACATCAGAGCTATGATTCCTGAATAGCGGGTGTATTGGGAGGCACATCAAAGCTGTGATTTCTGAATAGCGGGTGTATTCGCAGGCACATCAAAGCTGTGATTTCTGAATAGCGGGTGTATTCGGAGGCACATCAGAGCTATGATTTCTGAATATCGGGTGTATTCGGAGGCACATCAGAGCTATGATTTCTGAATAGAGGGTGTATTCGGAGGCACATCAGAGCTATGATTTCTGAATAGAGGGTGTATTCGGAGGCACATCAGAGCTATGATTCCTGAATAGCGGGTGTATTCGGAGGCACATCAGAGCTATGATTTCTGAATAGCGGGTGTATTCGGAGGCACATCAAAGCTGTGATTCCTGAATATCGGGTGTATTGGGAGGCACATCAAAGCTATGATTTCTGAATAGCGGGTGTATTCGGAGGCACATCAAAGCTGTGATTTCTGAATAGCGGGTGTATTCGCAGGCACATCAAAGCTGTGATTTCTGAATAGCGGGTGTATTCGCAGGCACATCAGAGCTATGATTCCTGAATAGCGGGTGTATTGGGAGGCACATCAAAGCTGTGATTTCTGAATAGAGGGTGTATTCGGAGGCACATCAAAGCTGTGATTTCTGAATAGCGGGTGTATTCGCAGGCACATCAAAGCTGTGATTTCTGAATAGCGGGTGTATTCGCAGGCACATCAGAGCTGTGATTTCTGAATAGCGGGTGTATTCGCAGGCACATCAAAGCTATGATTTCTGAATATCGGGTGTATTCGGAGGCACATCAGAGCTATGATTTCTGAATAGCGGGTGTATTCGGAGGCACATCAAAGCTGTGATTCCTGAATATCGGGTGTATTGGGAGGCACATCAAAGCTATGATTTCTGAATAGCGGGTGTATTCGGAGGCACATCAAAGCTGTGATTTCTGAATAGCGGGTGTATTCGCAGGCACATCAAAGCTGTGATTTCTGAATAGCGGGTGTATTCGCAGGCACATCAAAGCTGTGATTCCTGAATAGCGGGTGTATTCGCAGGCACATCAGAGCTGTGATTCCTGAATAGCGGGTGTATTGGGAGGCACATCAAAGCTGTGATTTCTGAATAGCGGGTGTATTCGCAGGCACATCAGAGCTGTGATTTCTGAATAGCGGGTGTATTCGCAGGCACATCAAAGCTATGATTTCTGAATATCGGGTGTATTCGCAGGCACATCAAAGCTATGATTTCTGAATATCGGGTGTATTCGCAGGCACATCAAAGCTGTGATTTCTGAATAGCGGGTGTATTCGCAGGCACATCAAAGCTGTGATTTCTGAATAGCGGGTGTATTCGCAGGCACATCAGAGCTGTGATTTCTGAATAGCGGGTGTATTCGGAGGCACATCAAAGCTATGATTTCTGAATATCGGGTGTATTCGGAGGCACATCAGAGCTGTGATTTCTGAATAGCGGGTGTATTGGGAGGCACATCAGAGCTGTGATTCCTGAATAGCGGGTGTATTGGGAGGCACATCAAAGCTGTGATTTCTGAATATCGGGTGTATTCGCAGGCACATCAGAGCTGTGATTTCTGAATAGCGGGTGTATTCGGAGGCACATCAGATCTATGATTCCTGAATAGCGGGTGTATTGGGAGGCACATCAGAGCTATGATTCCTGAATAGCGGGTGTATTCGGAGGCACATCAGAGCTATGATTCCTGAATAGCGGGTGTATTGGGAGGCACATCAGAGCTATGATTCCTGAATAGCGGGTGTATTCGCAGGCACATCAGAGCTATGATTCCTGAATAGCGGGTGTATTCGGAGGCACATCAAAGCTGTGATTTCTGAATAGCGGGTGTATTCGGAGGCACATCAAAGCTATGATTTCTGAATAGCGGGTGTATTCGGAGGCACATCAGAGCTATGATTCCTGAATAGCGGGTGTATTCGGAGGCACATCAAAGCTGTGATTTCTGAATAGCGGGTGTATTCGGAGGCACATCAAAGCTGTGATTTCTGAATAGCGGGTGTATTCGGAGGCACATCAGAGCTATGATTTCTGAATATCGGGTGTATTCGGAGGCACATCAGAGCTGTGATTTCTGAATATCGGGTGTATTCGGAGGCACATCAAAGCTGTGATTTCTGAATAGCGGGTGTATTCGCAGGCACATCAGAGCTGTGATTTCTGAATAGAGGGTGTATTCGGAGGCACAGCAAAGCTGTGATTTCTGAATAGCGGGTGTATTCGCAGGCACATCAGAGCTGTGATTTCTGAATAGCGGGTGTATTCGGAGGCACATCAAAGCTGTGATTTCTGAATAGCGGGTGTATTCGGAGGCACATCAGAGCTGTGATTTCTGAATAGAGGGTGTATTCGGAGGCACATCAGAGCTGTGATTTCTGAATAGCGGGTGTATTGGGAGGCACATCAGAGCTGTGATTTCTGAATAGCGGGTGTATTCGGAGGCACATCAGATCTATGATTCCTGAATAGCGGGTGTATTGGGAGGCACATCAGAGCTATGATTCCTGAATAGCGGGTGTATTGGGAGGCACATCAGAGCTGTGATTTCTGAATAGCGGGTGTATTGGGAGGCACATCAGAGCTGTGATTTCTGAATAGCGGGTGTATTCGCAGGCACATCAGAGCTGTGATTTCTGAATAGCGGGTGTATTGGGAGGCACATCAGAGCTGTGATTTCTGAATAGCGGGTGTATTCGGAGGCACATCAGATCTATGATTCCTGAATAGCGGGTGTATTGGGAGGCACATCAGAGCTGTGATTTCTGAATAGCGGGTGTATTCGGAGGCACATCAGAGCTATGATTTCTGAATAGAGGGTGTATTCGGAGGCACATCAAAGCTATGATTTCTGAATAGCGGGTGTATTCGGAGGCACATCAGAGCTGTGATTTCTGAATAGCGGGTGTATTGGGAGGCACATCAGAGCTGTGATTTCTGAATAGCGGGTGTATTCGGAGGCACATCAGATCTATGATTCCTGAATAGCGGGTGTATTGGGAGGCACATCAGAGCTGTGATTTCTGAATAGCGGGTGTATTGGGAGGCACATCAGAGCTGTGATTTCTGAATAGCGGGTGTATTCGGAGGCACATCAGATCTATGATTCCTGAATAGCGGGTGTATTGGGAGGCACATCAGAGCTGTGATTTCTGAATAGAGGGTGTATTGGGAGGCACATCAGAGCTGTGATTTCTGAATAGCGGGTGTATTCGGAGGCACATCAAAGCTGTGATTTCTGAATAGCGGGTGTATTCGGAGGCACATCAGAGCTATGATTTCTGAATAGAGGGTGTATTCGGAGGCACATCAAAGCTATGATTTCTGAATAGCGGGTGTATTCGGAGGCACATCAAAGCTGTGATTTCTGAATAGAGGGTGTATTCGGAGGCACATCAGAGCTGTGATTTCTGAATAGCGGGTGTATTCGGAGGCACATCAAAGCTGTGATTTCTGAATAGAGGGTGTATTCGCAGGCACATCAGAGCTATGATTACTGAATAGCGGGTGTATTCGGAGGCACATCAGAGCTATGATTTCTGAATAGCGGGTGTATTCGGAGGCACATCAAAGCTGTGATTTCTGAATAGAGGGTGTATTCGCAGGCACATCAAAGCTGTGATTTCTGAATAGCGGGTGTATTCGGAGGCACATCAAAGCTGTGATTTCTGAATAGAGGGTGTATTCGCAGGCACATCAAAGCTGTGATTTCTGAATAGCGGGTGTATTCGGAGGCACATCAGAGCTGTGATTTCTGAATAGCGGGTGTATTGGGAGGCACATCAAAGCTGTGATTTCTGAATAGAGGGTGTATTCGCAGGCACATCAAAGCTGTGATTTCTGAATATCGGGTGTATTGGGAGGCACATCAAAGCTATGATTCCTGAATAGCGGGTGTATTCGGAGGCACATCAGAGCTATGATTTCTGAATAGCGGGTGTATTCGGAGGCACATCAAAGCTGTGATTTCTGAATAGCGGGTGTATTCGCAGGCACATCAGAGCTATGATTTCTGAATAGAGGGTGTATTCGGAGGCACATCAAAGCTGTGATTTCTGAATAGCGGGTGTATTCGGAGGCACATCAAAGCTGTGATTTCTGAATAGCGGGTGTATTGGGAGGCACATCAGAGCTATGATTCCTGAATATCGGGTGTATTCGGAGGCACATCAGAGCTGTGATTTCTGAATAGCGGGTGTATTCGGAGGCACATCAGAGCTATGATTTCTGAATAGCGGGTGTATTCGGAGGCACATCAGAGCTGTGATTTCTGAATAGCGGGTGTATTCGGAGGCACATCAAAGCTGTGATTTCTGAATAGCGGGTGTATTCGCAGGCACATCAGAGCTGTGATTTCTGAATAGCGGGTGTATTCGGAGGCACATCAAAGCTATGATTTCTGAATATCGGGTGTATTCGGAGGCACATCAAAGCTGTGATTTCTGAATAGCGGGTGTATTCGCAGGCACATCAGAGCTGTGATTTCTGAATAGAGGGTGTATTCGGAGGCACAGCAAAGCTGTGATTTCTGAATAGCGGGTGTATTCGCAGGCACATCAGAGCTGTGATTTCTGAATAGCGGGTGTATTCGGAGGCACATCAGAGCTGTGATTTCTGAATAGCGGGTGTATTCGGAGGCACATCAAAGCTATGATTCCTGAATAGCGGGTGTATTGGGAGGCACATCAGAGCTATGATTTCTGAATAGCGGGTGTATTGGGAGGCACATCAGAGCTGTGATTTCTGAATAGCGGGTGTATTCGGAGGCACATCAAAGCTGTGATTTCTGAATAGCGGGTGTATTCGGAGGCACATCAGAGCTATGATTTCTGAATAGAGGGTGTATTCGGAGGCACATCAAAGCTATGATTTCTGAATAGCGGGTGTATTCGGAGGCACATCAGAGCTATGATTTATGAATAGCGGGTGTATTGGGAGGCACATCAAAGCTGTGATTTCTGAATAGCGGGTGTATTCGGAGGCACATCAGAGCTGTGATTTCTGAATAGCGGGTGTATTCGCAGGCACATCAAAGCTATGATTCCTGAATAGCGGGTGTATTCGCAGGCACATCAAAGCTGTGATTTCTGAATAGAGGGTGTATTCGCAGGCACATCAAAGCTGTGATTTCTGAATAGCGGGTGTATTCGGAGGCACATCAGAGCTATGATTTCTGAATAGCGGGTGTATTCGGAGGCACATCAAAGCTGTGATTCCTGAATAGCGGGTGTATTCGGAGGCACATCAGAGCTATGATTCCTGAATAGCGGGTGTATTCGGAGGCACATCAGAGCTGTGATTTCTGAATAGCGGGTGTATTCGGAGGCACATCAGAGCTGTGATTTCTGAATAGCGGGTGTATTCGGAGGCACATCAGAGCTATGATTCCTGAATAGCGGGTGTATTCGGAGGCACATCAAAGCTTTGATTTCTGAATAGCGGGTGTATTCGGAGGCACATCAGAGCTGTGATTTCTGAATAGCGGGTGTATTCGGAGGCACATCAGAGCTGTGATTTCTGAATAGCGGGTGTATTGGGAGGCACATCAGAGCTGTGATTTCTGAATAGCGGGTGTATTCGGAGGCACATCAAAGCTATGATTTATGAATAGAGGGTATATTCGGAGGCACATCAGAGCTGTGATTTCTGAATAGCGGGTGTATTCGGAGGCACATCTAAGCTGTGATTTCTGAATAGCGGGTGTATTCGGAGGCACATCAGATCTATGATTCCTAAATAGCGGGTGTATTGGGAGGCACATCAAAGCTGTGATTTCTGAATAGCGGGTGTATTCGGAGGCACATCAGAGCTGTGATTTATGAATAGAGGGTGTATTCGGAGGCACATCAAAGCTGTGATTTCTGAATAGCGGGTGTATTCGCAGGCACATCAGATCTATGATTCCTAAATAGCGGGTGTATTGGGAGGCACATCAAAGCTGTGATTTATGAATAGCGGGTGTATTCGGAGGCACATCAAAGCTGTGATTTATGAATAGAGGGTGTATTCGCAGGCACATCAGATCTATGATTCCTGAATAGCGGGTGTATTCGGAGGCACATCAAAGCTGTGATTTCTGAATAGCGGGTGTATTCGGAGGCACATCAAAGCTGTGATTTCTGAATAGCGGGTGTATTCGGAGGCACATCAGAGCTGTGATTTCTGAATAGAGGGTGTATTCGGAGGCACATCAGAGCTATGATTCCTGAATAGCGGGTGTATTCGGAGGCACATCAGAGCTATGATTACTGAATAGCGGGTGTATTCGGAGGCACATCAAAGCTGTGATTTCTGAATAGCGGGTGTATTCGGAGGCACATCAGAGCTATGATTTCTGAATAGAGGGTGTATTCGCAGGCACATCAGAGCTGTGATTTCTGAATAGCGGGTGTATTCGCAGGCACATCAGAGCTGTGATTTCTGAATAGCGGGTGTATTCGGAGGCACATCTAAGCTGTGATTTCTGAATAGCGGGTGTATTCGGAGGCACATCAGATCTATGATTCCTAAATAGCGGGTGTATTGGGAGGCACATCAGAGCTATGATTTCTGAATAGAGGGTGTATTCGCAGGCACATCAGAGCTGTGATTTCTGAATAGCGGGTGTATTCGCAGGCACATCAAAGCTGTGATTTCTGAATAGCGGGTGTATTCGCAGGCACATCAGAGCTGTGATTTCTGAATAGAGGGTGTATTCGGAGGCACATCAGATCTATGATTCCTAAATAGCGGGTGTATTCGGAGGCACATCAGAGCTGTGATTTCTGAATAGCGGGTGTATTCGGAGGCACATCAAAGCTATGATTTATGAATAGAGGGTGTATTGGGAGGCACATCAAAGCTGTGATTTCTGAATAGCGGGTGTATTCGGAGGCACATCAGAGCTGTGATTTCTGAATAGCGGGTGTATTGGGAGGCACATCAAAGCTATGATTTATGAATAGAGGGTGTATTCGGAGGCACATCAGAGCTGTGATTTCTGAATAGCGGGTGTATTGGGAGGCACATCAAAGCTATGATTTATGAATAGAGGGTGTATTCGGAGGCACATCAGAGCTGTGATTTCTGAATAGCGGGTGTATTCGGAGGCACATCTAAGCTGTGATTTCTGAATAGCGGGTGTATTCGGAGGCACATCAGATCTATGATTCCTAAATAGCGGGTGTATTGGGAGGCACATCAAAGCTGTGATTTCTGAATAGCGGGTGTATTCGCAGGCACATCAAAGCTGTGATTTCTGAATAGCGGGTGTATTCGCAGGCACATCAAAGCTGTGATTTCTGAATAGCGGGTGTATTCGGAGGCACATCAGAGCTGTGATTTATGAATAGAGGGTGTATTCGGAGGCACATCAAAGCTGTGATTTCTGAATAGCGGGTGTATTCGCAGGCACATCAGA
Organism: Pelodytes ibericus; assembly: GCA_036172795.1. Taxonomy (NCBI): domain Eukaryota; kingdom Metazoa; phylum Chordata; class Amphibia; order Anura; family Pelodytidae; genus Pelodytes; species Pelodytes ibericus. Next base: position 207,430,560 of record CM069861.1, read on the forward strand.
GCTGTGATTTCTGAATAGAGGGTGTATTCGGAGGCACAGCAAAGCTATGATTCCTGAATAGCGGGTGTATTCGCAGGCACATCAGAGCTATGATTCCTGAATAGCGGGTGTATTCGGAGGCACATCAAAGCTATGATTTCTGAATAGAGGGTGTATTCGCAGGCACATCAGAGCTATGATTTCTGAATAGAGGGTGTATTCGGAGGCACATCAGAGCTATGATTTCTGAATAGAGGGTGTATTCGGAGGCACATCAAAGCTATGATTCCTGAATAGCGGGTGTATTCGCAGGCACATCAGAGCTATGATTCCTGAATAGCGGGTGTATTCGGAGGCACATCAAAGCTGTGATTTCTGAATAGAGGGTGTATTCGCAGGCACATCAGAGCTATGATTCCTGAATAGCGGGTGTATTGGGAGGCACATCAGAGCTATGATTTCTGAATAGCGGGTGTATTCGGAGGCACATCAGAGCTATGATTTCTGAATAGAGGGTGTATTCGGAGGCACATCAAAGCTATGATTCCTGAATAGCGGGTGTATTCGCAGGCACATCAGAGCTATGATTCCTGAATAGCGGGTGTATTCGGAGGCACATCAAAGCTGTGATTTCTGAATAGAGGGTGTATTCGCAGGCACATCAGAGCTATGATTCCTGAATAGCGGGTGTATTGGGAGGCACATCAGAGCTATGATTCCTGAATAGCGGGTGTATTGGGAGGCACATCAGAGCTATGATTTCTGAATAGCGGGTGTATTCGGAGGCACATCAGAGCTATGATTCCTGAATAGCGGGTGTATTCGGAGGCACATCAAAGCTATGATTTCTGAATAGCGGGTGTATTCGGAGGCACATCAGAGCTATGATTTCTGAATAGAGGGTGTATTCGGAGGCACATCAAAGCTATGATTTCTGAATAGCGGGTGTATTCGGAGGCACATCAGAGCTGTGATTTCTGAATAGCGGGTGTATTCGCAGGCACATCAGAGCTATGATTCCTGAATAGCGGGTGTATTCGCAGGCACATCAGAGCTGTGATTTCTGAATAGCGGGTGTATTCGCAGGCACATCAGAGCTGTGATTTCTGAATAGCGGGTGTATTCGGAGGCACATCAAAGCTGTGATTTCTGAATAGCGGGTGTATTGGGAGGCACATCAGAGCTATGATTCCTGAATATCGGGTGTATTCGGAGGCACATCTAAGCTGTGATTTCTGAATAGCGGGTGTATTCGGAGGCACATCAGATCTATGATTCCTAAATAGCGGGTGTATTGGGAGGCACATCAGAGCTGTGATTTCTGAATAGCGGGTGTATTCGGAGGCACATCAGAGCTGTGATTTATGAATAGAGGGTGTATTCGGAGGCACATCAAAGCTGTGATTTCTGAATAGCGGGTGTATTCGGAGGCACATCAAAGCTGTGATTCCTGAATAGAGGGTGTATTCGGAGGCACATCAAAGCTGTGATTCCTGAATAGAGGGTGTATTCGGAGGCACATCAGAGCTGTGATTTATGAATAGCGGGTGTATTCGGAGGCACATCAGAGCTGTGATTTCTGAATAGCGGGTGTATTCGGAGGCACATCAAAGCTGTGATTTCTGAATAGCGGGTGTATTCGGAGGCACATCAGATCTATGATTCCTAAATAGCGGGTGTATTGGGAGGCACATCAAAGCTGTGATTTATGAATAGAGGGTGTATTCGCAGGCACATCAGAGCTATGATTTCTGAATAGCGGGTGTATTCGGAGGCACATCAGAGCTGTGATTTCTGAATAGAGGGTGTATTCGGAGGCACATCAGATCTATGATTCCTAAATAGCGGGTGTATTGGGAGGCACATCAGATCTATAATTCCTAAATAGCGGGTGTATTGGGAGGCACATCAAAGCTGTGATTTATGAATAGAGGGTGTATTCGCAGGCACATCAGATCTATGATTCCTGAATAGCGGGTGTATTCGGAGGCACATCAAAGCTGTGATTTCTGAATAGCGGGTGTATTCGGAGGCACATCAAAGCTATGATTCCTGAATAGCGGGTGTATTCGGAGGCACATCAGAGCTGTGATTTCTGAATAGAGGGTGTATTCGGAGGCACATCAGAGCTATGATTCCTGAATAGCGGGTGTATTCGGAGGCACATCAGAGCTGTGATTTCTGAATAGCGGGTGTATTCGCAGGCACATCAGAGCTGTGATTTCTGAATAGCGGGTGTATTCGGAGGCACATCAAAGCTGTGATTTCTGAATAGCGGGTGTATTCGGAGGCACATCAAAGCTATGATTCCTGAATAGCGGGTGTATTCGGAGGCACATCAGAGCTGTGATTTCTGAATAGAGGGTGTATTCGGAGGCACATCAGAGCTATGATTCCTGAATAGCGGGTGTATTCGGAGGCACATCAGAGCTGTGATTTCTGAATAGCGGGTGTATTCGCAGGCACATCAGAGCTATGATTCCTGAATAGCGGGTGTATTCGGAGGCACATCAAAGCTGTGATTTCTGAATAGAGGGTGTATTCGGAGGCACATCAGAGCTGTGATTTCTGAATAGCGGGTGTATTCGGAGGCACATCAGAGCTATGATTCCTAAATAGCGGGTGTATTGGGAGGCACATCAAAGCTGTGATTTATGAATAGAGGGTGTATTCGGAGGCACATCAGAGCTGTGATTTATGAATAGAGGGTGTATTCGGAGGCACATCAAAGCTGTGATTTATGAATAGCGGGTGTATTCGCAGGCACATCAGAGCTGTGATTTCTGAATAGCGGGTGTATTCGGAGGCACATCAAAGCTGTGATTTATGAATAGAGGGTGTATTCGGAGGCACATCAAAGCTGTGATTTCTGAATAGCGGGTGTATTCGGAGGCACATCAGATCTATGATTCCTAAATAGCGGGTGTATTCGGAGGCACATCAGATCTATGATTCCTAAATAGCGGGTGTATTCGGAGGCACATCAAAGCTGTGATTTATGAATAGAGGGTGTATTCGCAGGCACATCAGAGCTATGATTTCTGAATAGCGGGTGTATTGGGAGGCACATCAAAGCTGTGTTTTCTGAATAGCGGGTGTATTCGCAGGCACATCAGAGCTGTGATTTCTGAATATCGGGTGTATTGGGAGGCACATCAAAGCTGTGATTTCTGAATAGCGGGTGTATTCGGAGGCACATCAAAGCTGTGATTTCTGAATAGCGGGTGTATTCGGAGGCACATCAGAGCTGTGATTTCTGAATAGAGGGTGTATTCGGAGGCACATCAAAGCTGTGATTTCTGAATAGCGGGTGTATTCGGAGGCACATCAAAGCTGTGATTTCTGAATAGCGGGTGTATTGGGAGGCACATCAAAGCTGTGATTTCTGAATAGCGGGTGTATTCGCAGGCACATCAGAGCTGTGATTTCTGAATAGCGGGTGTATTCGGAGGCACATCAGAGCTATGATTCCTGAATAGCGGGTGTATTCGGAGGCACATCAGAGCTATGATTACTGAATAGCGGGTGTATTCGGAGGCACATCAGATCTATGATTCCTAAATAGCGGGTGTATTGGGAGGCACATCAAAGCTGTGATTTATGAATAGAGGGTGTATTCGCAGGCACATCAGAGCTATGATTTCTGAATAGCGGGTGTATTCGGAGGCACATCAAAGCTGTGATTTATGAATAGCGGGTGTATTCGCAGGCACATCAGAGCTATGATTCCTGAATAGCGGGTGTATTCGGAGGCACATCAAAGCTATGATTTCTGAATAGCGGGTGTATTCGCAGGCACATCAGAGCTGTGATTCCTGAATATCGGGTGTATTCGGAGGCACATCAAAGCTGTGTTTTCTGAATAGCGGGTGTATTCGGAGGCACATCAAAGCTGTGATTTCTGAATAGCGGGTGTATTCGGAGGCACATCAGAGCTATGATTCCTGAATAGCGGGTGTATTGGGAGGCACATCAAAGCTGTGTTTTCTGAATAGCGGGTGTATTCGCAGGCACATCAGAGCTGTGATTTCTGAATAGCGGGTGTATTCGGAGGCACATCAAAGCTGTGTTTTCTGAATAGCGGGTGTATTCGCAGGCACATCAAAGCTGTGATTTCTGAATAGCGGGTGTATTCGGAGGCACATCAGAGCTGTGATTTCTGAATAGCGGGTGTATTCGGAGGCACATCAAAGCTGTGATTTCTGAATAGCGGGTGTATTCGGAGGCACATCAGAGCTGTGATTTCTGAATAGAGGGTGTATTCGGAGGCACATCAGAGCTATGATTCCTGAATAGCGGGTGTATTCGGAGGCACATCAAAGCTGTGATTTCTGAATAGAGGGTGTATTCGGAGGCACATCAAAGCTGTGATTTCTGAATAGCGGGTGTATTCGGAGGCACATCAAAGCTGTGATTTCTGAATAGCGGGTGTATTCGGAGGCACATCAGAGCTGTGATTTCTGAATAGCGGGTGTATTCGGAGGCACATCAGAGCTGTGATTCCTGAATATCGGGTGTATTCGCAGGCACATCAAAGCTGTGATTCCTGAATAGCGGGTGTATTCGGAGGCACATCAGAGCTGTGATTTCTGAATAGCGGGTGTATTCGGAGGCACATCAGAGCTGTGATTTCTGAATAGCGGGTGTATTCGGAGGCACATCAAAGCTGTGATTTCTGAATATCGGGTGTATTCGCAGGCACATCAGAGCTGTGATTCCTGAATAGCGGGTGTATTCGGAGGCACATCAGAGCTGTGATTTCTGAATAGCGGGTGTATTCGGAGGCACATCAAAGCTGTGATTTCTGAATAGCGGGTGTATTCGGAGGCACATCAAAGCTGTGATTTCTGAATAGCGGGTGTATTCGGAGGCACATCAAAGCTATGATTCCTGAATAGCGGGTGTATTCGGAGGCACATCAGAGCTGTGATTTCTGAATAGCGGGTGTATTCGGAGGCACATCAGAGCTATGATTCCTGAATAGCGGGTGTATTGGGAGGCACATCAAAGCTGTGATTTCTGAATAGCGGGTGTATTGGGAGGCACATCAGAGCTATGATTTCTGAATAGAGGGTGTATTCGGAGGCACATCAGAGCTATGATTTCTGAATAGCGGGTGTATTGGGAGGCACATCAAAGCTGTGATTTCTGAATAGCGGGTGTATTGGGAGGCACATCAGAGCTGTGATTTCTGAATAGAGGGTGTATTCGGAGGCACATCAAAGCTGTGATTTCTGAATAGCGGGTGTATTCGGAGGCACATCAGAGCTATGATTTCTGAATAGCGGGTGTATTGGGAGGCACATCAAAGCTGTGATTCCTGAATAGCGGGTGTATTCGCAGGCACATCAGAGCTGTGATTTCTGAATAGAGGGTGTATTGGGAGGCACATCAGAGCTGTGATTTCTGAATAGAGGGTGTATTCGGAGGCACATCAAAGCTGTGATTTCTGAATAGCGGGTGTATTCGGAGGCACATCAGAGCTATGATTTCTGAATAGCGGGTGTATTGGGAGGCACATCAAAGCTGTGATTCCTGAATAGCGGGTGTATTCGCAGGCACATCAGAGCTGTGATTTCTGAATAGCGGGTGTATTCGCAGGCACATCAAAGCTGTGATTTCTGAATAGAGGGTGTATTGGGAGGCACATCAAAGCTGTGATTTCTGAATAGCGGGTGTATTCGGAGGCACATCAGAGCTGTGATTTCTGAATAGCGGGTGTATTCGGAGGCACATCAAAGCTGTGATTTCTGAATAGCGGGTGTATTCGGAGGCACATCAAAGCTATGATTCCTGAATAGCGGGTGTATTCGGAGGCACATCAAAGCTGTGATTTCTGAATAGCGGGTGTATTCGGAGGCACATCAAAGCTGTGATTTCTGAATAGCGGGTGTATTCGGAGGCACATCAGAGCTGTGATTCCTGAATAGCGGGTGTATTGGGAGGCACATCAGAGCTGTGATTTCTGAATAGCGGGTGTATTCGGAGGCACATCAAAGCTGTGATTTCTGAATAGCGGGTGTATTGGGAGGCACATCAGAGCTGTGATTTCTGAATAGAGGGTGTATTCGGAGGCACATCAGAGCTGTGATTTCTGAATAGCGGGTGTATTCGGAGGCACATCAGAGCTATGATTTCTGAATAGAGGGTGTATTCGGAGGCACATCAAAGCTGTAATTTCTGAATAGCGGGTGTATTCGGAGGCACATCAGAGCTGTGATTTCTGAATAGCGGGTGTATTCGCAGGCACATCAAAGCTGTGATTTCTGAATAGAGGGTGTATTGGGAGGCACATCAAAGCTGTGATTTCTGAATAGCGGGTGTATTCGGAGGCACATCAGAGCTGTGATTTCTGAATAGCGGGTGTATTCGGAGGCACATCAGAGCTGTGATTTCTGAATAGCGGGTGTATTCGGAGGCACATCAAAGCTGTGTTTTCTGAATAGCGGGTGTATTCGGAGGCACATCAAAGCTGTGTTTTCTGAATAGCGGGTGTATTCGCAGGCACATCAGAGCTATGATTCCTGAATAGCGGGTGTATTGGGAGGCACATCAGAGCTATGATTTCTGAATAGCGGGTGTATTCGGAGGCACATCAGAGCTGTGATTTCTGAATAGCGGGTGTATTCGGAGGCACATCAGAGCTGTGATTTCTGAATAGCGGGTGTATTCGGAGGCACATCAGAGCTGTGATTTCTGAATAGCGGGTGTATTCGGAGGCACATCAAAGCTGTGTTTTCTGAATAGCGGGTGTATTCGGAGGCACATCAAAGCTGTGATTTCTGAATAGCGGGTGTATTCGCAGGCACATCAGAGCTATGATTCCTGAATAGCGGGTGTATTGGGAGGCACATCAAAGCTGTGATTTCTGAATAGCGGGTGTATTCGCAGGCACATCAAAGCTGTGATTTCTGAATAGCGGGTGTATTCGCAGGCACATCAAAGCTGTGATTTCTGAATAGCGGGTGTATTCGGAGGCACATCAGAGCTATGATTTCTGAATAGCGGGTGTATTCGGAGGCACATCAAAGCTATGATTCCTGAATATCGGGTGTATTCGGAGGCACATCAGAGCTATGATTTCTGAATATCGGGTGTATTCGGAGGCACATCAGAGCTATGATTTATGAATAGCGGGTGTATTCGGAGGCACATCAAAGCTGTGATTTCTGAATAGCGGGTGTATTCGGAGGCACATCAGAGCTGTGATTTATGAATAGCGGGTGTATTCGGAGGCACATCAGAGCTATGATTTCTGAATAGAGGGTGTATTCGGAGGCACATCAGAGCTGTGATTTATGAATAGCGGGTGTATTCGGAGGCACATCAAAGCTATGATTCCTGAATATCGGGTGTATTCGCAGGCACATCAGAGCTATGATTTCTGAATATCGGGTGTATTCGGAGGCACATCAGAGCTATGATTTCTGAATAGCGGGTGTATTCGCAGGCACATCAGAGCTGTGATTTCTGAATATCGGGTGTATTCGGAGGCACATCAAAGCTATGATTTCTGAATAGCGGGTGTATTCGGAGGCACATCAGAGCTGTGATTTCTGAATAGCGGGTGTATTCGGAGGCACATCAAAGCTATGATTTCTGAATAGAGGGTGTATTCGGAGGCACATCAGAGCTATGATTTCTGAATAGCGGGTGTATTGGGAGGCACATCAAAGCTGTGATTTCTGAATAGCGGGTGTATTCGGAGGCACATCAGAGCTGTGATTTCTGAATAGCGGGTGTATTCGGAGGCACATCAGAGCTATGATTCCTGAATATCGGGTGTATTCGGAGGCACATCAAAGCTATGATTCCTGAATATCGGGTGTATTCGGAGGCACATCAAAGCTGTGATTTCTGAATAGCGGGTGTATTCGCAGGCACATCAGAGCTGTGATTTCTGAATAGCGGGTGTATTCGGAGGCACATCAGAGCTATGATTCCTGAATAGCGGGTGTATTCGGAGGCACATCAAAGCTGTGATTCCTGAATAGCGGGTGTATTCGGAGGCACATCAGAGCTGTGATTTCTGAATAGCGGGTGTATTCGCAGGCACATCAGAGCTGTGATTTCTGAATAGCGGGTGTATTGGGAGGCACATCAAAGCTGTGATTTCTGAATAGCGGGTGTATTCGGAGGCACATCAAAGCTGTGATTTCTGAATAGCGGGTGTATTCGGAGGCACATCAGAGCTGTGATTTCTGAATAGCGGGTGTATTCGGAGGCACATCAGAGCTGTGATTACTGAATATCGGGTGTATTCGCAGGCACATCAAAGCTGTGATTTCTGAATAGCGGGTGTATTCGCAGGCACATCAAAGCTATGATTTCTGAATAGCGGGTGTATTCGGAGGCACATCAGAGCTGTGATTTCTGAATAGCGGGTGTATTCGGAGGCACATCAGAGCTGTGATTTCTGAATAGCGGGTGTATTCGCAGGCACATCAGAGCTATGATTCCTGAATAGCGGGTGTATTCGGAGGCACATCAGAGCTATGATTTCTGAATAGCGGGTGTATTGGGAGGCACATCAAAGCTGTGATTTCTGAATAGCGGGTGTATTCGGAGGCACATCAAAGCTGTGATTTCTGAATAGAGGGTGTATTGGGAGGCACATCAAAGCTGTGATTTCTGAATAGCGGGTGTATTCGGAGGCACATCAAAGCTGTGATTTCTGAATAGCGGGTGTATTCGGAGGCACATCAAAGCTGTGATTTCTGAATAGCGGGTGTATTCGGAGGCACATCAAAGCTGTGATTTCTGAATAGCGGGTGTATTCGGAGGCACATCAGAGCTGTGATTTCTGAATAGCGGGTGTATTCGGAGGCACATCAAAGCTGTGATTCCTGAATAGCGGGTGTATTGGGAGGCACATCAAAGCTATGATTTCTGAATAGCGGGTGTATTCGGAGGCACATCAGAGCTATGATTTCTGAATAGAGGGTGTATTCGGAGGCACATCAAAGCTGTGATTTCTGAATAGCGGGTGTATTCGGAGGCACATCAGAGCTATGATTTCTGAATAGAGGGTGTATTCGGAGGCACATCAAAGCTGTGATTTCTGAATAGCGGGTGTATTCGGAGGCACATCAGAGCTATGATTTCTGAATAGCGGGTGTATTGGGAGGCACATCAAAGCTGTTATTTCTGAATAGCGGGTGTATTCGCAGGCACATCAAAGCTGTGATTTCTGAATAGCGGGTGTATTCGGAGGCACATCAAAGCTATGATTCCTGAATAGCGGGTGTATTCGGAGGCACATCAGAGCTGTGATTTCTGAATAGCGGGTGTATTCGGAGGCACATCAGAGCTGTGATTTCTGAATAGCGGGTGTATTCGGAGGCACATCAAAGCTGTGATTTCTGAATAGCGGGTGTATTCGCAGGCACATCAGAGCTATGATTCCTGAATAGCGGGTGTATTGGGAGGCACATCAAAGCTGTGATTTCTGAATAGCGGGTGTATTCGGAGGCACATCAGAGCTGTGATTTCTGAATAGCGGGTGTATTCGGAGGCACATCAGAGCTGTGATTTCTGAATAGCGGGTGTATTCGGAGGCACATCAAAGCTGTGTTTTCTGAATAGCGGGTGTATTCGGAGGCACATCAAAGCTGTGATTTCTGAATAGCGGGTGTATTCGCAGGCACATCAGAGCTATGATTCCTGAATAGCGGGTGTATTGGGAGGCACATCAAAGCTGTGATTTCTGAATAGCGGGTGTATTCGCAGGCACATCAAAGCTGTGATTTCTGAATAGCGGGTGTATTCGGAGGCACATCAGAGCTGTGATTTCTGAATATCGGGTGTATTCGGAGGCACATCAGAGCTATGATTTCTGAATATCGGGTGTATTCGGAGGCACATCAGAGCTATGATTTCTGAATAGAGGGTGTATTCGGAGGCACATCAGAGCTATGATTTCTGAATAGAGGGTGTATTCGGAGGCACATCAGAGCTATGATTTCTGAATAGAGGGTGTATTCGGAGGCACATCAGAGCTGTGATTCCTGAATATCGGGTGTATTCGGAGGCACATCAAAGCTATGATTCCTGAATAGCGGGTGTATTCGGAGGCACATCAGAGCTATGATTTCTGAATAGCGGGTGTATTCGGAGGCACATCAAAGCTGTGATTCCTGAATATCGGGTGTATTGGGAGGCACATCAAAGCTATGATTTCTGAATAGCGGGTGTATTCGGAGGCACATCAAAGCTGTGATTTCTGAATAGCGGGTGTATTCGCAGGCACATCAAAGCTGTGATTCCTGAATAGCGGGTGTATTCGCAGGCACATCAGAGCTGTGATTCCTGAATAGCGGGTGTATTGGGAGGCACATCAAAGCTGTGATTTCTGAATAGAGGGTGTATTCGCAGGCACATCAAAGCTGTGATTTCTGAATAGCGGGTGTATTCGCAGGCACATCAAAGCTGTGATTTCTGAATAGCGGGTGTATTCGCAGGCACATCAAAGCTGTGATTCCTGAATAGCGGGTGTATTCGCAGGCACATCAGAGCTGTGATTCCTGAATAGCGGGTGTATTGGGAGGCACATCAAAGCTGTGATTTCTGAATAGCGGGTGTATTCGCAGGCACATCAGAGCTGTGATTTCTGAATAGCGGGTGTATTCGCAGGCACATCAAAGCTATGATTTCTGAATATCGGGTGTATTCGCAGGCACATCAAAGCTATGATTTCTGAATATCGGGTGTATTCGCAGGCACATCAAAGCTGTGATTTCTGAATAGCGGGTGTATTCGCAGGCACATCAAAGCTGTGATTTCTGAATAGCGGGTGTATTCGCAGGCACATCAGAGCTGTGATTTCTGAATAGCGGGTGTATTCGGAGGCACATCAAAGCTATGATTTCTGAATATCGGGTGTATTCGGAGGCACATCAGAGCTATGATTTCTGAATAGCGGGTGTATTCGGAGGCACATCAAAGCTGTGATTCCTGAATATCGGGTGTATTGGGAGGCACATCAAAGCTATGATTTCTGAATAGCGGGTGTATTCGGAGGCACATCAAAGCTGTGATTTCTGAATAGCGGGTGTATTCGCAGGCACATCAGAGCTGTGATTCCTGAATAGCGGGTGTATTGGGAGGCACATCAAAGCTGTGATTTCTGAATAGCGGGTGTATTCGCAGGCACATCAAAGCTGTGATTCCTGAATAGCGGGTGTATTCGCAGGCACATCAGAGCTGTGATTCCTGAATAGCGGGTGTATTGGGAGGCACATCAAAGCTGTGATTTCTGAATAGCGGGTGTATTCGCAGGCACATCAGAGCTGTGATTTCTGAATAGCGGGTGTATTCGCAGGCACATCAAAGCTATGATTTCTGAATATCGGGTGTATTCGCAGGCACATCAAAGCTATGATTTCTGAATATCGGGTGTATTCGCAGGCACATCAAAGCTGTGATTTCTGAATAGCGGGTGTATTCGCAGGCACATCAAAGCTGTGATTTCTGAATAGCGGGTGTATTCGCAGGCACATCAGAGCTGTGATTTCTGAATAGCGGGTGTATTCGGAGGCACATCAAAGCTATGATTTCTGAATATCGGGTGTATTCGGAGGCACATCAGAGCTGTGATTTCTGAATAGCGGGTGTATTGGGAGGCACATCAGAGCTGTGATTCCTGAATAGCGGGTGTATTGGGAGGCACATCAAAGCTGTGATTTCTGAATATCGGGTGTATTCGCAGGCACATCAGAGCTGTGATTTCTGAATAGCGGGTGTATTCGGAGGCACATCAGATCTATGATTCCTGAATAGCGGGTGTATTGGGAGGCACATCAGAGCTATGATTCCTGAATAGCGGGTGTATTCGGAGGCACATCAGAGCTATGATTCCTGAATAGCGGGTGTATTGGGAGGCACATCAGAGCTATGATTCCTGAATAGCGGGTGTATTCGCAGGCACATCAGAGCTATGATTCCTGAATAGCGGGTGTATTCGGAGGCACATCAAAGCTGTGATTTCTGAATAGCGGGTGTATTCGGAGGCACATCAAAGCTATGATTTCTGAATAGCGGGTGTATTCGGAGGCACATCAGAGCTATGATTCCTGAATAGCGGGTGTATTCGGAGGCACATCAAAGCTGTGATTTCTGAATAGCGGGTGTATTCGGAGGCACATCAAAGCTGTGATTTCTGAATAGCGGGTGTATTCGGAGGCACATCAGAGCTATGATTTCTGAATATCGGGTGTATTCGGAGGCACATCAGAGCTGTGATTTCTGAATATCGGGTGTATTCGGAGGCACATCAAAGCTGTGATTTCTGAATAGCGGGTGTATTCGCAGGCACATCAGAGCTGTGATTTCTGAATAGAGGGTGTATTCGGAGGCACAGCAAAGCTGTGATTTCTGAATAGCGGGTGTATTCGCAGGCACATCAGAGCTGTGATTTCTGAATAGCGGGTGTATTCGGAGGCACATCAAAGCTGTGATTTCTGAATAGCGGGTGTATTCGGAGGCACATCAGAGCTGTGATTTCTGAATAGAGGGTGTATTCGGAGGCACATCAGAGCTGTGATTTCTGAATAGCGGGTGTATTGGGAGGCACATCAGAGCTGTGATTTCTGAATAGCGGGTGTATTCGGAGGCACATCAGATCTATGATTCCTGAATAGCGGGTGTATTGGGAGGCACATCAGAGCTATGATTCCTGAATAGCGGGTGTATTGGGAGGCACATCAGAGCTGTGATTTCTGAATAGCGGGTGTATTGGGAGGCACATCAGAGCTGTGATTTCTGAATAGCGGGTGTATTCGCAGGCACATCAGAGCTGTGATTTCTGAATAGCGGGTGTATTGGGAGGCACATCAGAGCTGTGATTTCTGAATAGCGGGTGTATTCGGAGGCACATCAGATCTATGATTCCTGAATAGCGGGTGTATTGGGAGGCACATCAGAGCTGTGATTTCTGAATAGCGGGTGTATTCGGAGGCACATCAGAGCTATGATTTCTGAATAGAGGGTGTATTCGGAGGCACATCAAAGCTATGATTTCTGAATAGCGGGTGTATTCGGAGGCACATCAAAGCTGTGATTTCTGAATAGCGGGTATATTCGGAGGCACATCAAAGCTGTGATTTCTGAATAGCGGGTGTATTCGGAGGCACATCAGAGCTGTGATTTCTGAATAGCGGGTGTATTCGGAGGCACATCAGATCTATGATTCCTGAATAGCGGGTGTATTGGGAGGCACATCAGAGCTGTGATTTCTGAATAGCGGGTGTATTCGGAGGCACATCAGATCTATGATTCCTGAATAGCGGGTGTATTGGGAGGCACATCAGAGCTGTGATTTCTGAATAGCGGGTGTATTCGGAGGCACATCAGAGCTGTGATTTCTGAATAGCGGGTGTATTGGGAGGCACATCAGAGCTGTGATTTCTGAATAGCGGGTGTATTCGGAGGCACATCAAAGCTGTGATTTCTGAATAGCGGGTGTATTCGGAGGCACATCAGAGCTATGATTTCTGAATAGAGGGTGTATTCGGAGGCACATCAAAGCTATGATTTCTGAATAGCGGGTGTATTCGGAGGCACATCAAAGCTGTGATTTCTGAATAGAGGGTGTATTCGGAGGCACATCAGAGCTGTGATTTCTGAATAGCGGGTGTATTCGGAGGCACATCAAAGCTGTGATTTCTGAATAGAGGGTGTATTCGCAGGCACATCAAAGCTGTGATTTCTGAATATCGGGTGTATTGGGAGGCACATCAAAGCTATGATTCCTGAATAGCGGGTGTATTCGGAGGCACATCAGAGCTATGATTTCTGAATAGCGGGTGTATTCGGAGGCACATCAGAGCTGTGATTTCTGAATAGCGGGTGTATTCGGAGGCACATCAGAGCTGTGATTTCTGAATAGAGGGTGTATTCGGAGGCACATCAAAGCTGTGATTTCTGAATAGAGGGTGTATTCGCAGGCACATCAAAGCTGTGATTTCTGAATAGCGGGTGTATTCGGAGGCACATCAAAGCTGTGATTTCTGAATAGAGGGTGTATTCGCAGGCACATCAAAGCTGTGATTTCTGAATAGCGGGTGTATTCGGAGGCACATCAGAGCTGTGATTTCTGAATAGAGGGTGTATTCGCAGGCACATCAAAGCTGTGATTTCTGAATATCGGGTGTATTGGGAGGCACATCAAAGCTATGATTCCTGAATAGCGGGTGTATTCGGAGGCACATCAGAGCTATGATTTCTGAATAGCGGGTGTATTCGGAGGCACATCAAAGCTGTGATTTCTGAATAGCGGGTGTATTCGCAGGCACATCAGAGCTATGATTTCTGAATAGAGGGTGTATTCGGAGGCACATCAAAGCTGTGATTTCTGAATAGCGGGTGTATTCGGAGGCACATCAGAGCTATGATTTCTGAATAGCGGGTGTATTCGGAGGCACATCAGAGCTGTGATTTCTGAATAGCGGGTGTATTCGGAGGCACATCAAAGCTGTGATTTCTGAATAGCGGGTGTATTCGCAGGCACATCAGAGCTGTGATTTCTGAATAGCGGGTGTATTCGGAGGCACATCAAAGCTATGATTTCTGAATATCGGGTGTATTCGGAGGCACATCAAAGCTGTGATTTCTGAATAGCGGGTGTATTCGCAGGCACATCAGAGCTGTGATTTCTGAATAGAGGGTGTATTCGGAGGCACAGCAAAGCTGTGATTTCTGAATAGCGGGTGTATTCGCAGGCACATCAGAGCTGTGATTTCTGAATAGCGGGTGTATTCGGAGGCACATCAGAGCTGTGATTTCTGAATAGCGGGTGTATTCGGAGGCACATCAAAGCTATGATTCCTGAATAGCGGGTGTATTGGGAGGCACATCAGAGCTATGATTTCTGAATAGCGGGTGTATTGGGAGGCACATCAGAGCTGTGATTTCTGAATAGCGGGTGTATTCGGAGGCACATCAAAGCTGTGATTTCTGAATAGCGGGTGTATTCGGAGGCACATCAGAGCTATGATTTCTGAATAGAGGGTGTATTCGGAGGCACATCAAAGCTATGATTTCTGAATAGCGGGTGTATTCGGAGGCACATCAGAGCTATGATTTATGAATAGCGGGTGTATTGGGAGGCACATCAAAGCTGTGATTTCTGAATAGCGGGTGTATTCGGAGGCACATCAGAGCTGTGATTTCTGAATAGCGGGTGTATTCGCAGGCACATCAAAGCTATGATTCCTGAATAGCGGGTGTATTCGCAGGCACATCAAAGCTGTGATTTCTGAATAGAGGGTGTATTCGCAGGCACATCAAAGCTGTGATTTCTGAATAGCGGGTGTATTCGGAGGCACATCAGAGCTATGATTTCTGAATAGCGGGTGTATTCGGAGGCACATCAAAGCTGTGATTCCTGAATAGCGGGTGTATTCGGAGGCACATCAGAGCTATGATTCCTGAATAGCGGGTGTATTCGGAGGCACATCAGAGCTGTGATTTCTGAATAGCGGGTGTATTCGGAGGCACATCAGAGCTGTGATTTCTGAATAGCGGGTGTATTCGGAGGCACATCAGAGCTATGATTCCTGAATAGCGGGTGTATTCGGAGGCACATCAAAGCTTTGATTTCTGAATAGCGGGTGTATTCGGAGGCACATCAGAGCTGTGATTTCTGAATAGCGGGTGTATTCGGAGGCACATCAGAGCTGTGATTTCTGAATAGCGGGTGTATTGGGAGGCACATCAGAGCTGTGATTTCTGAATAGCGGGTGTATTCGGAGGCACATCAAAGCTATGATTTATGAATAGAGGGTGTATTCGGAGGCACATCAGAGCTGTGATTTCTGAATAGCGGGTGTATTCGGAGGCACATCTAAGCTGTGATTTCTGAATAGCGGGTGTATTCGGAGGCACATCAGATCTATGATTCCTAAATAGCGGGTGTATTGGGAGGCACATCAAAGCTGTGATTTCTGAATAGCGGGTGTATTCGGAGGCACATCAGAGCTGTGATTTATGAATAGAGGGTGTATTCGGAGGCACATCAAAGCTGTGATTTCTGAATAGCGGGTGTATTCGCAGGCACATCAGATCTATGATTCCTAAATAGCGGGTGTATTGGGAGGCACATCAAAGCTGTGATTTATGAATAGCGGGTGTATTCGGAGGCACATCAAAGCTGTGATTTATGAATAGAGGGTGTATTCGGAGGCACATCAGAGCTGTGATTTCTGAATAGCGGGTGTATTCGGAGGCACATCAGAGCTATGATTTCTGAATAGCGGGTGTATTCGCAGGCACATCAGATCTATGATTCCTGAATAGCGGGTGTATTCGGAGGCACATCAAAGCTGTGATTTCTGAATAGCGGGTGTATTCGGAGGCACATCAGAGCTGTGATTTCTGAATAGAGGGTGTATTCGGAGGCACATCAGAGCTATGATTCCTGAATAGCGGGTGTATTCGGAGGCACATCAGAGCTATGATTACTGAATAGCGGGTGTATTCGGAGGCACATCAAAGCTGTGATTTCTGAATAGCGGGTGTATTCGGAGGCACATCAGAGCTATGATTTCTGAATAGAGGGTGTATTCGCAGGCACATCAGAGCTGTGATTTCTGAATAGCGGGTGTATTCGCAGGCACATCAGAGCTGTGATTTCTGAATAGCGGGTGTATTCGGAGGCACATCTAAGCTGTGATTTCTGAATATCGGGTGTATTCGGAGGCACATCAGAGCTGTGATTTCTGAATAGCGGGTGTATTCGGAGGCACATCAAAGCTGTGATTTCTGAATAGCGGGTGTATTCGGAGGCACATCAAAGCTGTGATTTCTGAATAGCGGGTGTATTCGGAGGCACATCAGAGCTATGATTTCTGAATAGAGGGTGTATTCGCAGGCACATCAGAGCTGTGATTTCTGAATAGCGGGTGTATTGGGAGGCACATCAGAGCTATGATTTCTGAATAGAGGGTGTATTCGCAGGCACATCAGAGCTGTGATTTCTGAATAGCGGGTGTATTCGCAGGCACATCAAAGCTGTGATTTCTGAATAGCGGGTGTATTCGCAGGCACATCAGAGCTGTGATTTCTGAATAGAGGGTGTATTCGGAGGCACATCAGATCTATGATTCCTAAATAGCGGGTGTATTCGGAGGCACATCAGAGCTGTGATTTCTGAATAGCGGGTGTATTCGGAGGCACATCAAAGCTATGATTTATGAATAGAGGGTGTATTGGGAGGCACATCAAAGCTGTGATTTCTGAATAGCGGGTGTATTCGGAGGCACATCAAAGCTATGATTTATGAATAGAGGGTGTATTCGGAGGCACATCAGAGCTGTGATTTCTGAATAGCGGGTGTATTCGGAGGCACATCTAAGCTGTGATTTCTGAATAGCGGGTGTATTCGGAGGCACATCAGATCTATGATTCCTAAATAGCGGGTGTATTGGGAGGCACATCAAAGCTGTGATTTCTGAATAGCGGGTGTATTCGCAGGCACATCAAAGCTGTGATTCCTGAATATCGGGTGTATTGGGAGGCACATCAAAGCTGTGATTTCTGAATAGCGGGTGTATTCGGAGGCACATCAAAGCTGTGATTTCTGAATAGCGGGTGTATTGGGAGGCACATCAGAGCTGTGATTTCTGAATAGCGGGTGTATTCGCAGGCACATCAGAGCTATGATTCCTGAATAGCGGGTGTATTCGCAGGCACATCTAAGCTGTGATTTCTGAATAGCGGGTGTATTCGGAGGCACATCAGATCTATGATTCCTAAATAGCGGGTGTATTGGGAGGCACATCAAAGCTGTGATTTCTGAATAGCGGGTGTATTCGGAGGCACATCAGAGCTGTGATTTATGAATAGAGGGTGTATTCGGAGGCACATCAAAGCTGTGATTTCTGAATAGCGGGTGTATTCGCAGGCACATCAGAGCTGTGATTTCTGAATAGAGGGTGTATTGGGAGGCACATCAGATCTATGATTCCTAAATAGCGGGTGTATTCGGAGGCACATCAGAGCTATGATTTCTGAATAGCGGGTGTATTCGCAGGCACATCAAAGCTGTGATTTATGAATAGAGGGTGTATTCGCAGGCACATCAGAGCTATGATTTCTGAATAGCGGGTGTATTCGGAGGCACATCAGAGCTGTGATTTCTGAATAGAGGGTGTATTCGGAGGCACATCAGAGCTGTGATTTCTGAATAGCGGGTGTATTCGGAGGCACATCAGATCTATGATTCCTAAATAGCGGGTGTATTGGGAGGCACATCAGATCTATGATTCCTAAATAGCGGGTGTATTGGGAGGCACATCAAAGCTGTGATTTATGAATAGAGGGTGTATTCGCAGGCACATCAGATCTATGATTCCTGAATAGCGGGTGTATTCGGAGGCACATCAAAGCTGTGATTTCTGAATAGCGGGTGTATTCGGAGGCACATCAAAGCTATGATTCCTGAATAGCGGGTGTATTCGGAGGCACATCAGAGCTGTGATTTCTGAATAGAGGGTGTATTCGGAGGCACATCAGAGCTGTGATTTCTGAATAGCGGGTGTATTCGGAGGCACATCAAAGCTGTGATTCCTGAATAGCGGGTGTATTGGGAGGCACATCAAAGCTGTGATTCCTGAATAGCGGGTGTATTCGCAGGCACATCAGAGCTGTGATTCCTGAATAGAGGGTGTATTCGGAGGCACATCAGAGCTATGATTTCTGAATAGCGGGTGTATTCGCAGGCACATCAGAGCTGTGATTCCTGAATAGAGGGTGTATTCGGAGGCACATCAAAGCTGTGATTACTGAATAGCGGGTGTATTCGGAGGCACATCAGAGCTGTGATTTCTGAATAGCGGGTGTATTCGCAGGCACATCAGAGCTATGATTCCTGAATAGCGGGTGTATTCGGAGGCACATCAAAGCTGTGATTTCTGAATAGAGGGTGTATTCGGAGGCACATCAGAGCTATGATTTCTGAATAGCGGGTGTATTCGGAGGCACATCAGAGCTATGATTTCTGAATAGCGGGTGTATTCGGAGGCACATCAGAGCTATGATTCCTAAATAGCGGGTGTATTGGGAGGCACATCAAAGCTGTGATTTATGAATAGAGGGTGTATTCGGAGGCACATCAGAGCTGTGATTTATGAATAGAGGGTGTATTCGGAGGCACATCAGAGCTGTGATTTCTGAATAGCGGGTGTATTCGGAGGCACATCAAAGCTGTGATTTCTGAATAGCGGGTGTATTCGCAGGCACATCAGAGCTATGATTCCTAAATAGCGGGTGTATTGGGAGGCACATCAAAGCTGTGATTTCTGAATAGCGGGTGTATTCGGAGGCACATCAAAGCTGTGATTTATGAATAGAGGGTGTATTCGGAGGCACATCAAAGCTGTGATTTCTGAATAGCGGGTGTATTCGGAGGCACATCAGATCTATGATTCCTAAATAGCGGGTGTATTGGGAGGCACATCAAAGCTGTGATTTCTGAATAGCGGGTGTATTCGGAGGCACATCAGAGCTGTGATTTCTGAATAGCGGGTGTATTCGGAGGCACATCAGATCTATGATTCCTAAATAGCGGGTGTATTCGGAGGCACATCAAAGCTGTGATTTATGAATAGAGGGTGTATTCGCAGGCACATCAGAGCTATGATTTCTGAATAGCGGGTGTATTGGGAGGCACATCAAAGCTGTGTTTTCTGAATAGCGGGTGTATTCGCAGGCACATCAGAGCTGTGATTTCTGAATATCGGGTGTATTGGGAGGCACATCAGAGCTATGATTCCTGAATAGCGGGTGTATTCGGAGGCACATCAGAGCTATGATTTCTGAATAGAGGGTGTATTCGGAGGCACATCAAAGCTGTGATTTCTGAATAGCGGGTGTATTCGGAGGCACATCAAAGCTGTGATTTCTGAATAGCGGGTGTATTCGGAGGCACATCAGAGCTGTGATTCCTGAATAGCGGGTGTATTCGCAGGCACATCAAAGCTGTGATTTCTGAATAGCGGGTGTATTCGGAGGCACATCAAAGCTATGATTTCTGAATAGAGGGTGTATTCGGAGGCACATCAGAGCTGTGATTCCTGAATAGCGGGTGTATTCGGAGGCACATCAGAGCTGTGATTTCTGAATAGCGGGTGTATTGGGAGGCACATCAAAGCTATGATTCCTGAATAGCGGGTGTATTCGGAGGCACATCAGAGCTATGATTTCTGAATAGAGGGTGTATTCGGAGGCACATCAAAGCTGTGATTTCTGAATAGCGGGTGTATTCGGAGGCACATCAAAGCTGTGATTTCTGAATAGCGGGTGTATTGGGAGGCACATCAAAGCTGTGATTTCTGAATAGCGGGTGTATTCGCAGGCACATCAGAGCTGTGATTTCTGAATAGCGGGTGTATTCGGAGGCACATCAGAGCTATGATTCCTGAATAGCGGGTGTATTCGGAGGCACATCAGAGCTATGATTACTGAATAGCGGGTGTATTCGGAGGCACATCAGATCTATGATTCCTAAATAGCGGGTGTATTGGGAGGCACATCAAAGCTGTGATTTATGAATAGAGGGTGTATTCGCAGGCACATCAGAGCTATGATTTCTGAATAGCGGGTGTATTCGGAGGCACATCAAAGCTGTGATTTATGAATAGCGGGTGTATTCGCAGGCACATCAGAGCTATGATTCCTGAATAGCGGGTGTATTCGGAGGCACATCAAAGCTGTGATTCCTGAATATCGGGTGTATTCGGAGGCACATCAAAGCTGTGATTTCTGAATAGCGGGTGTATTCGCAGGCACATCAAAGCTGTGATTTCTGAATAGCGGGTGTATTCGGAGGCACATCAAAGCTTTGATTACTGAATAGCGGGTGTATTCGGAGGCACATCAGAGCTGTGATTTCTGAATAGCGGGTGTATTCGGAGGCACATCAGAGCTGTGATTTCTGAATAGCGGGTGTATTCGCAGGCACATCAGAGCTATGATTACTGAATAGCGGGTGTATTCGGAGGCACATCAAAGCTATGATTTCTGAATAGCGGGTGTATTCGGAGGCACATCAAAGCTGTGATTTCTGAATAGCGGGTGTATTCGGAGGCACATCAGAGCTGTGATTTCTGAATAGAGGGTGTATTCGGAGGCACATCAAAGCTGTGATTTCTGAATAGCGGGTGTATTCGGAGGCACATCAAAGCTGTGATTTCTGAATAGCGGGTGTATTCGGAGGCACATCAGAGCTGTGATTCCTGAATAGAGGGTGTATTGGGAGGCACATCAGAGCTATGATTTCTGAATAGCGGGTGTATTGGGAGGCACATCAAAGCTGTGATTTCTGAATAGCGGGTGTATTCGCAGGCACATCAGAGCTGTGATTTCTGAATAGCGGGTGTATTCGGAGGCACATCAAAGCTGTGATTTCTGAATAGCGGGTGTATTCGGAGGCACATCAGATCTATGATTCCTAAATAGCGGGTGTATTGGGAGGCACATCAAAGCTGTGATTTATGAATAGAGGGTGTATTCGCAGGCACATCAGAGCTATGATTTCTGAATAGCGGGTGTATTCGGAGGCACATCAGAGCTGTGATTCCTGAATATCGGGTGTATTCGGAGGCACATCAAAGCTGTGTTTTCTGAATAGCGGGTGTATTCGCAGGCACATCAAAGCTGTGATTTCTGAATAGCGGGTGTATTCGGAGGCACATCAGAGCTATGATTTCTGAATAGCGGGTGTATTCGCAGGCACATCAGAGCTGTGATTTCTGAATAGAGGGTGTATTGGGAGGCACATCAGAGCTGTGATTTCTGAATAGAGGGTGTATTCGGAGGCACATCAAAGCTGTGATTCCTGAATAGCGGGTGTATTCGGAGGCACATCAAAGCTGTGATTTCTGAATAGCGGGTGTATTCGGAGGCACATCAGAGCTGTGATTTCTGAATAGCGGGTGTATTCGCAGGCACATCAGAGCTATGATTCCTGAATAGCGGGTGTATTGGGAGGCACATCAGAGCTGTGATTTCTGAATAGAGGGTGTATTCGGAGGCACATCAAAGCTGTGATTCCTGAATAGCGGGTGTATTCGGAGGCACATCAGAGCTATGATTTCTGAATATCGGGTGTATTCGGAGGCACATCAGAGCTGTGATTTCTGAATAGCGGGTGTATTCGGAGGCACATCAGATCTATGATTCCTGAATAGCGGGTGTATTGGGAGGCACATCAGATCTATGATTCCTGAATAGCGGGTGTATTCGGAGGCACATCAAAGCTGTGATTTCTGAATAGCGGGTGTATTCGGAGGCACATCAAAGCTGTGATTTCTGAATAGCGGGTGTATTCGCAGGCACATCTAAGCTACGAGTAGCTCGAAATTTGGTTATTTTAGTTCCACCGATGTGATCTGAAAACATCCGCAATTCTGAGGCACCATTTTGGAGCAAAATCTGGGCTAAATTAGTCAATATTTTAGACTGGAGGGCTATTTAAATAATCTCATAGTCCTTGCCTGTGATAGTGCCCAGTGCCTGTTCTCCTGGTGTTTTTTTTTTTTCAATCCAGCTTGCTTTACTCTTCCTGTTTTCCTCCATTCCTGATCACATCTAGCCAGGGCCGCTTGAAGACCCTAGAGGGTCCTAGGCAAAGTCTTTAGCAGTGGGTACCCCTAGACCCAATTTTTCTAAAGTCGCATTGTAAAAAAAACTGGACATTAAAAACTTATATTAAAAACATTTTAATATTATATGCAACTATTTTCATATCACATTCAACTATTTGTATTTGTAATAAAATGTTATTGAAAAATTGAATTTCTTGTTTTTATTCCCTTTTTCGGCACCTACATTACACCTAAAGGACTTTACATAGCACCATTCAGTACCCACAGCACTTGTCATGCACCTATATTGCACCCACAGCACTTGGCTTGCACTCATATTGCACCTACATGATTTGGCATGCCACAGTGTCAATTTGGCCCACAAAACATACCACAGTGTCACTTTGCCAATTAAAATAAGCCACTGTTGGGTAGCAATTAACATGCCACAGTGATTTTGTCATTAACATATGCAACAGTCGGATTACCTACTAAAATATGCCACCATTTGTCCATTAAATATGCCAGAGCTTGCCTATTATTTTGCCATCAATATGCCAGTGTTATTTTGCCATTAATATGCCAGTGTTATTTTGCCATTAATATGCCACAGCCAATTTTCCCATTAGTATGCCAGCGTTAGGTTTTCTATTAATATGCCAGTATTTTTCCTCCCCCCTCCCCAGTACTCACATCCTAGCTGCTCCGTGTCCCCGGTCATCTCCTACATGTCTCTCTACAGTCTTCCCTCCAGCCTCCAGCCAACATGATATGACTTACTGTCATATCCAGTGGCAATGATTTATTTTTTACTTTTTTTTTTTCTTTTGGCAGCAGGGCTGCTGGTTGCTGCCAGCATGACTGTCTCCATGTGAAGGGCCCACTCCTGCTTCAGTCACCCTCTCTAGGGTGTTCCTGCTTTAGTCACCCTCTCTAAGGTGTTCCTGCTACAGTCACCCTCTCTAGGGTGTTCCTGCTTCAGTCACCCTCTCTAGGGTATTCCTGCTTTAGTCACCCTCTCTAGGGTGCTCCTGCTTCAGTCACCCTCTCTAGGGTGTTCATGCTTCAGTCACCCTCTCTAAGGTGTTCCTGCTTCAGTCACCCTCTCTAGGGTGTTCCTGCTACAGTCACCCTCTCTAAGGTGTTCCTGCTTCAGTCACCCTCTCTAGGGTGTTCCTTCTTCAGTCACCCTCCCTAGGGCTTTCCTGCTTTAGTCACCCTCTCTAGGGTGTTCCTGCCTAGGTACCCTTCTCAAGCCTCACCCTTACCTAAGGCCTCACCCCTTGTTTAACTGCTTTGTCTACTGTCCCGGCTAAAGCTTTTTGTTTATACTGCAGTTTTTACTCCAACCCGTTTCCTATACTGTAGTTCCTTGCTAAAGTCCCCTTTTGTCTCTGCTTCAATCTTTATTTCTTTATCTTTTCTAACCCCGCACAATGATTAATAACATACAACCGGACACCTCCTCTCTCCATGCGCTGACACTCCTACCTGACATGGTAAAGGCCCTGACAAATGCTGCATCGGTCTTTGACCACCTGCATCTAAGACTCAACCACAAGGTGCACAGTGGTCAGAATGAATACCATCTAGGCCCCTACTCCAGGTGTCCTGCACTACAAGTGAAGATGAGGAGTGAGGGCATTGGGGATCATCGTTAGACATTTTTTTACAGGTATAGTTTTTTTCACAGGTTACCCTTTGTACGCCAGGGTGGTAGGCGGTGATATTCCCTACCTACCCTCATGGCACTTCCTCAAAGACTGCTTATTTATCTTGAATTGTCCTCCCTTACCTGAACAAGGTAGCGGTAGTAGGACTAGGTAATGTTTTGTTAATATATTTGTGGCCAGGGTATTTCGCCAGTTCTAGGGAAAACCATTAATTCTTTTTTTAGCACTAGCCTGTGGACCCAGGAGGAATGGATTGTTTAACTTAGGGCCAGGGGGTATTCTGCTGACTCTTTTAACCGGTTATTATTGTTTTTCGGGGGGGGGGGGGGGGCGGGACGCTAAAAGCACCATTGCACTCCCAGGGACTGCCTAGTGCCCAAAATGCATCTTCCAAATATGAATGCATATTGAAACATGCTTTCATAGTACTTTAAAAGGCATGTTTTAAATTTTGCACTGCTTAAAATATAAAATACTTACAGCTAGATGAAGTTGTAAAATTACAGCAGTTTGCAAGAAAGCAGGACTGCCCACACTAGCTGAGCTTTTTTGAGCAGGAACCAATGAGAATAACTTCAATCAAATGAATGGAACTTCCTGCCTCTCTAGTGATGTCATCAGACAATGTGTTGCACTGTTAAGAGATCCTACTGTGTACAAGAGCACGTTCTATTCCTGGAGCACAGAAAGTGACTAAATGAAACAAAACTTTATATGCCCAGTTTCTAGAGTAATCACTGGGGAAGACTTGAATCAAATATTAAAAATATGATTTATGCAGAAAGCCTGCATCAAATCATACTGGAAAAAACGCCTGTGCACTATACAAGCAATAATCTTCACCTTGCACCAAAGTGAGTTTGGGGACTAAACTGTCCCTTTATTTCACTGTTTATATTGGAAATACTGGTGTGGTTTTGTTTGTTTTTTTACAAAATTTTATTCCCATACTACTAAACCAGTGTTTTTATGCAGGTTAGTTTCAAGTCATCCATTTGCATTGATTCGCAGGTTATTCCTTTAAGAATAACGTACGATAAAACATTAAATCTAGGCTATTGTGTGGGTGGCTTAGGTAATTCATGAAGCTATGGGAAGGTCGTCTGACCCATTTTGACCTTTTGGTCTTCTCGGGCCAATTACTTATGATGATTGTAGCTTCCTAAACAGAAATATTTTTTTTTACCACTTATGTATTTATAGTTACTGCTTGTTTCATCAAAAAAAAAAGTTTAAAAAAAATAAATAAATACGCCTAAATCAAGTACATATGCTACACTCTGCAGAATAAACACAGAGTGGATCCATGGTATTTGTTAAAAATGTAAAATGTAGTTCTAACTTCTTAATGAAGTCGTTATTGTTGGACCTTTTACAGCTACACAGCTTGAGATCTAGAAATGTACAATCCATCTTCTTTTAAACAACTCGATAAATGAGGACCACGAAAAAGTCCACAGCTACTGTGAACCATTCCATTTTTATTTTTCTCTCAAGAAACTGACCGGAACCCCCGTATCCTTGAAGAAAGAAAAATATTTTCCATGTTGTCTCAGCAGTATAAGATATTCTCTGGTTTTCTTTACTGGCACGTGAAAAATAAACTAGGGTCTAGTTGGAGCGTACCTCTCGAGTGTAATCCGCGAATGGTATAATGTAGGAAGGAAGGAAGCGACTCCATTGAGCTTGATAGTCATTCCGCATGCCAAACTTTTAGCCCTTGATAAGTCTCCTCCAAAAAGTCTCTGATACGGGTCTTCTAGATTTGTTAAGACTTAATACTTTGACTTAAGACTTTGGGATATAAATAAAGTAGCATAAAACAGATTAAAAAACAAAAGCCAAAACTATATTGAATCCTATGAAACTGATATAGTAGCTTTCACAACAGGAAAATTCCAAAATGGCCCAGGGTTCAAATTTATGTTTCCACCAGAGCTTCAGAATGGACAAGAACATGACCATGATGGATGAAAGGTAGAGACGACCTTGTCGGGAACTTCCCCCTGCAAACCTTAGAGATAGGCAGATTCTACAGATGGTGGGTGGCTCAACTCAACAAGGAAACAAACGTATCAGTGAGTTAATGCCACCGTCTATAGAATTTGCTCAAATCCACGGAGGTCAATCATTCTTATTCTGAGTATGATGAAATGAGTGCCAATCAGTGGGGTAATAGTAACATCTCCATGATGGACTTGACAAATTAAGGACTGTCTCATGGTATGTGTCCTTATAAAAAATACTTTGTTATAATAGTCTATGTTTTAGGCTTAGATAATATGCCTGTTTAACCGGGCAGTTGGGGAAACTTATTTTAATAAATCTCTGTGGCAGAAGTGTGGATATATTATATGGTGATGAAAAGCATCCCAAATTTGGGATTTCACCACTTCCGCTCTCTTTATTTAGTAACAGGTGGCTCTGTAGCAGACACATGGGTTTATAGCTTGCTATCATTAATGATCTGCACACTTATAGTTTTTATTTTATATATTTATTAGAGATTCTGCTTGACTCTTTAAAAAGTCTTGGTTTTTACGGATAGTAAAGTTTTCACATATATTTTACATAGTTACATATTGGCTTAGGTTGAAAAAAAGACTTGCGTCTTTGGTCCTTGGGGACTGGTTTGGGAGCTACACCAGATGTTATTCATATTCTTATTAAAACACAACTGGGTCATCTCTAAATCCTGGACCGTTGGGGGGGAAGGAGCAGGAGGACTGGTTTGAGATTTGACTTCTCCAAAACACAGGTCAGGTAAGATTTTCAAGTGCCTCTTAAGGGAGACAACCGGTCAAGATAATCCAGTAGAAGTAGAGACGCAAAGTTACGGCCAAAAACATGCCCAATTATAGAAAGCAATACATCCAGAAGATACTGCATACAGAGGAAATGGGTGACTTGGATTGACCAAAAGAATGCACCAAGTGGGGGAGAGGGCTCCTATCAGGGCAGCTTGGGGGTTATTGTAGATATATAATCAACAAAAAAACCTAAAGGGGATGGTTCCTACCTGAACCCATAACCACAGATAAAACCTCTTATATCTGCTCGCATGCCCAAGAGATTAGGAAACTCAATGATCAATGGGTCGGTTCCATTGAATGCCGAGCTGGTGCCAAAAACCCATTACATTAATATGCAGACCTTACACAATCTAAGCAATAAAAATAATTGTGTCTTTGTTCGACAACACATTCCTGGGGCTAGTCTAAGAGAATAAAAGACAAATTATCAGAGAACAGAATCTGTCTATTTTTCAATCTCAAAAGTTTGGAACAGGCAAGCAGTGCCAAAGTAAATCAGCGACGCTGGTTAGGGTAGAGCCAACTTTAAAAAAAATGTTTAAAACGAAAAAAATAAAAATAAAAAAACGGTTTGAGAAAAGCTCTTAAAAACACAATTTTATCAGTAACATTGTGTCCAAACAAAATCTCCTCGACGATATGTAAATATATGCAGCAGGCGGCTTGTTGAAAATATTTTTTAAGAAAGGATAACAGAATAATCAGAATAAGATTTTGCACACACACAAAAAAAATAAATAAATAAAATACAGTAAAAGGACCTGTGCATGTGTTTTTCCATGTTAATACCTTTGGAAAAACTTACTGGAAAGACAGTGTCCCCTAGGAGCGCATTCCTAAGGTGGAGCAAACTGGTTAACGACTTCGTCTTTGACAACTTAGTAAAACACAGACAAGGCCAGTGTCAACAGATCGCGGGCAATGTATAACCCTGACTGGAAGAGCTGGGTCCTGGGGTCAAAATGTTTCTGGAATATTAAAGGAGGCTAACAGATGCCATGCCTAAAATGGTAGCTCAGTATGACTTGCACAGTATGCTTTCCAGCCTACTTTCCTGTTATTTTGTATGTCGACTGTATTTATTACCAAGTCTATTCATGAGCTGTGTTATCAGACTAGCTTTCCAACTTGGGCCCAATCTAAAGAAGAATTGTTAGCACGACCTATGGATGAATGGGATTATAAATGGATCCACCAGTACTTGCTCTCTGTTGTATCCTATGAGGAAACCTTCTGATAAAACGAATCGGGATATCTGTGCATTACTGTACCTCAAATTGGCCTGTTACCCCAAAAACAAAAAAAGCAATGCTCACTTAATAAAATAATTTTATTGTATGTGTATTGGGCAATACTTTGTACTCATTTTTTACGATTGGTTGAGACTTAACGGTCATGCACCATAGCATGGTCCTGGAGCTACTAGGGGCCGCAGACAGTCAGGTACCCAAAACAGCTTGCCAAGTCCTGGGGACTCTCACTTTTATAGAAGGAAAGGTGGGTGGCCTGGGGATTGACTTCACCCAAAAGAGCAGAAATTGACCTATTCTTATGAATGGGGACTCTATTTCGGTTTATAGAATAGCAATAGCATTACATGTATTCCATAAACCGAAAGTCTATAAACCGAAAGTCTTTCGGTTTATAGACTTTCGGTTTATGGAATACATGTAATTCTATTGCTATTCTATAAACCGAAAGTCTATAAACCGAATGTCTTTCGGTTTATAGACTTTCGGGTTTATAGCCGAACCCTGAACTCCAACACGAACATACAGTGGAATGTCCGTGTTCGGGTCCGGGGTCCGAATACTGTAATGTTCGGTATGAACCCGAACAGTGCGGTTCGGGTTCGCTTAACACTACTAGCGATTGCTCGGGAATTGTGACTACTTGTGACTACTAACGGTGCTCAACATGAAACCTCTGCCTGCATTAAAAAATACTCCTTTTTTATTAAAAATGACATTATGCCCTTGAATAGTCATCCTCTGGCTCTAATAAAACAGCTCAAGTGCTGTGATTTATTTTACATGAAAGGTCTTCTGCCAGCTGACTAACTGCTGTCTAAACTGAGTTACGAGCAGAGTGGTTTTGATAGCTCAAAACTGACTTAAATCCTAACCGCTCGTGTCTCTCTTTGTTATACCCGAGCAGGTTTTGTTGGTTTTAACCGTCCACACTTCCAGCGTTCGTTCCAGCCTTCGTTATCCATTTGGCACATCCAGCTGATGAATTCTTACAGCTTGCATCATTAGAGCAGGTTCCACCAAGTCTTATAAAGTGTTTTCCTTCGTCTGCAAGTTTGTTATTTTATGCAACCAAATGGAATCCCATCGAGCCTTGCAAAAAACATTCAACCTGAAGCACACACACCAGGATTAGCGTACTAAATGTCATTTTGATTAGCGCAAATTATCACCTTACGCATATTGCAAGAGGACCTTAGTATAGAGTGGGAGGGGGGAAACAATCATAGATACAAAATTAGACTGAAGCCCTCTCATAAAACGAAGCCGGTAGATCTATGCCCCTTCTGCCCTGCTCTTGCGTGCCAATCACACCCAGGACTAATCAGACCAGAGCGAAGATTATAAACCATATCACCCCAGACCAGCATGTGTGGCAACTTACGGTGGTGGCACAGACAGCAACAGATCTCTGCCGGCAAAAGACCTAACGCCACTAGATAAAAATCCCAACAAGCTGAGCACCTGAAGAAAAGGCTGTATTTAGTTTGATGTAACAAATGATATTGAAGGGGGGCCCGATATTCTATTGTTGCCTTTGGGAAGAGAACGAGCTATCTCTGGCTTTTTACGCCATTTAATTTTAGAAGGCAGGCAACAACATAAGCACATAGGAAAAGGGTCCTCCTAGACTTCTCTCTATAAACACCTGTTTAACACAGAGGGGTACAGAAATAATTTTCCCCTCTTTTCTATTGGCTGGATCTAGCACCAAGGTGTTTTTTATTTATTTTTTACAGCAGTCCAAAAGCAAGGCCCTTCGGGGCTGTTTCCCGACCCCCTTTTACCAAATTATACTTTCAAAAGGTGTCAAATTTCGGAATTATATTCCAAATGCCATACTAAGCAGAAACAAGTAGAAAAAAAGTGGGGGGGAGGAGGGGATGTTAGTTTTTCTTTAATTTTTTTATTTTTCATTTTTTTTTTCATTTTTTTTTTCATTTTTTTTTTTCTTGCATAATGAAAAACATAGTTGTTCCAAGCTGGCTGGTTCCTTTTAAAATAATTAGCGATGCAGTGCCTAAAACAGGTAAGTCTGTTCTTCGTTGCTGCGGAGCTTGGCAGGGTTTTCTAATCCTGGCCCTGCTGTGGAATTTTTCATGAGTAACTTGCTCCCAGGACAAGGGAAGGGAATTGTATCACCATGACCTAAGGCAACCCAGCTTGTAAGGTTAACCATAATTATTAAACTAACATGACCTTTCCTAACCTCCTTTACACTATTATTTACAAAGAACAAACAGAAATGTACCCAGACTTAAGTAGAACGGCTAAGAGACCCATTACGTGAACGTCGAAGAAAATTATTTGGTCAAAGCTGTATTATTCTTTAGCACCACATTCATACTTCTCATAAGGGTCAGAGTCCATGGCTGCCAAACCTTGTACATTAATCTTTATTGACACTCTAGACAGTAAGCCTGACTGTTACTAATATATAACGGAGAAAGACGTGACACTGAAAACATTTTCGGACGCACGAGGGCTTACGGTAATTCAATTTTAATTGTCCACCAGCGTCTGTATGAGCATGTGTACGGGGTGATTACCTGTGGTTTTAACTGTACGGGATGGCCTAGAAGATTCAAAAAATGTTATCAACTGTTCCGTGCACTTAATAATAATCTGACGATACGAAGCAAATTGCATTAGGAAATTGAGCTTTTGAATGAAAATAAAATAGCAGAGGATTTTAAAGCTCCTCACCCTAAGGATTAGTACATAACCTTTTATTCAGAAAATAGAAAAGATAATTTTCTGCACGGCACTTGTGAGAAAAAAAAACCCCTGCTCAAATCTGAAATATACAACTGCAAAAATACTAAGTTACGTTACAGTGTGTTTTAATTAGATCCAATATATTGCCTCATTTGTTTTGTACAAGTCTATATTAATTACTAGATCCTTACTGTAGTCACAATATAATGTGAAAGACTGTAAGCACTGCACAATATTATTTATCAATAACAAATTGCTAGTTTCATGACGTGTAAATCTCTTTGACTTATGGGTACTATGTAGCACTTAATACTCTGTTTGGCTCTAGTATCAAATACCCCTTGACTTGGGGTTACAAACGATAGCTTCTGCTCGTAATAAATGTCATCATTAGTTTGCCGTAGGACTCTCGCCTTCATTGCCAGTGTGTGTGATATTTCAATAAGGTTTTCTAGCGAGTATTAGTAAAGTCTTGTATGGAGCATAAAATGGCACGATGGACGGTTTGCTTGAGACCTCATCTGGGTTATAATAACTATGTATGAGGAACCAAAGCTACCTCAGCCTGTAACATGACTGTAGATCAGAGCTGACACCTCTAGCTCAGCCTATACCGTGACTGTAGATCAGAGCTGACTCCTCTAGCTCGGCCTATACCGTGACTGTAGATCCAAGCTGCCTACCCCAACCTCAGCCCGGACCGTCACTGTAGAACAGAGCTGCCTGCCACATGACTGTAGTGCAGAGCTGCCTCCTCTACCTCAGCCTGCATCGTGACTGTAGATCAGAGCTGCCTCCTTTACCTCAGCCTGTAACATGACTGTAGATCAGAGCTGACACCTCTAGCTCAGCCTATACCGTGACTGTAGATCAGAGCTGACTCCTCTAGCTCGGCCTATACCGTGACTGTAGATCAGAGCTGCCTCCTCTACCTCAGCCTGTAACATGACTGTAGATCTGAGCTGACACCTCTAGCTCAGCCTATACCGTGACTGTAGATCAGAGCTGCCTCTACCACCGCAGCCTGCAACGAGACTGTAGATCAGATCTGCCTGCCCCATGACTATAGATCAGAGATACTTGCCCCAATCTCAACCTGCACCGTGACTGTAGATCAAAGCTGCCTGCCCCAACATCAACCTGCACCATGACTGGAGATCAGAACTGCCTGACCCAACCTGCACCATGACTGCAGATCAGAGCTGCCTGCTCAAATCTCCTGTCTATATGATGTTTGTAAGTCAGAGCTGTCTGCCCCATCCAGTTTGTATGATGACTGTAAAATGGAGCTGCTTGCCCCAAATTTCTATGAATGTAATTCATAACTGCCTTGAATTTAGAGCTGCCTGCCACAGCCTTCACCTGTCCTATGACTGTAATCCAGAGCTGCCAGGCCCCCCTTTAGCCTATCCATGACTATAAATGAGAGCTAAATGCTCTAACCTTAGTAGGTACTTTGACTAGAAATCACAGCTGCCTGCCATAACCTAGGGTTTTCTGACTACATGGTGTTACAA
The DNA here is from genome assembly GCA_036172795.1 of Pelodytes ibericus. Lineage (NCBI taxonomy): Eukaryota > Metazoa > Chordata > Amphibia > Anura > Pelodytidae > Pelodytes > Pelodytes ibericus. The sequence continues at coordinate 207,463,090 of CM069861.1, forward strand.
AACCCCAAATCCAGTTCGGAAATCCATTAATGGGTCACGCTGCTTTCAAGATTACATGCTACAATTTAGTATAAAAATTAATTATTCATGTGTTTGTACAGTTTATTGTCACATAGTTTAACATAATCAGTCTGGTATTTGTATTCACTTGCTCTCGTTTTAATATGACCCAAAGATAATAAATTATCCGACACTGGAAGAATAAAGCACTTAAGGGATTTTGGGGTGGAATAGTAATAAAACTCTATGTCTCAAAACATTTAAATGATTAGTGACCGAAGAAGACTCCACTATAAAAAATTTTTTGAATCTAAATCTACTAAATATGTATATATTTTTTTTTTTTTCTTATCTATAATCTATGTATTTCTGTAAAGATAGCATTTATATGTTTTTCATCTATCTTTCTTTTCGGCAGAGCTGGCTAAAATATATAGAACAGTGGCTACAGCTCCTGTTTGGGGCAAAACATTTCTAAAACTATTTAAAGTGACATTGTATCACCGGTGAAGACACACAGACCCTCCCAGCATCCGTCAGAGGTACACACAAAAAAGTATACATGTTTTATACAGTACGCGCTACCATATCCATGGAAAAATTGCACTAAGGGTCTGACTGCATGAAGGCTTGCCACGCGAAGCTTGTCATTGGCCAATGTCCAGTGGCGCCATTTAATGTTGAAATGGAGGCTGAGACTCTCACGGTGAAGGGATGAAGAAAATGGCAGTTCTATCCCGATTCAGATACTCTGCTGGGAAAGGTAATCCGTTTCAGTGCATTTGCCAACACTATAAGAAGCAGTAATGCATTGAAAAGTCTGTTTTTTGGTTGAAATTCCCCTGTCGGTTCTTGCACAAAAATGGCAGTCCGACCAACCATCCAAGAGATTCAATAAAAATGGGGGGGAGGGGGGGGAATGCCGGCACACGGATCTGGTCAGAAAACTTTAATGATGGCGTGTCAGTAGTGTAGAGAAACAAAACATAGTGATCGACCATGTAAGCAAGTTTGGTTGTATGAAAGGAACTCTGAAATAAATTTGGAAAGACTGGACCCAGGCTTGCTGATCAGAAAGCCAGATAGATTATTTAAGCACTGCGCAAAAACACTTCCACCATGAAGGCGTCCACCGCCACCCCGCGCTCGGAGGTAATCTTACGTGATTCGGCCACCACACGGACTAAATCATAGATTCATCATAATCTTATATTTAGCTTAAAACGCGTTAGGATTCTTGGGTTTGCCTATCAATAATATATTCTGCACCTTTGACATCACCATCAAAGAAGATTAGGGTTGTCCTCGGAACCTATTCATTCAAGTCCCGAAGTATTCTTTTACTGGAGATGTAACAAGGTACAAAACGTGCACTTCAACATTGTAGGAGAAAGCCCCATGGACTTTCTTAATGAAAGAGAGAATCGCAAGGGAACTGAGAAAATCCGAATTGGAAAAATTCTCCCATTCAGCAGAGCTGAATTCAACTCTCTCTTTCATGAATAGAGGTCCTGTAATTTCCACCTCATTTTTCTTTTTTTTATTCCCGTTTTAAATGATCGTGACAGTTGTCCATTAAAGAAAACTACCGTAAATTGCTATTCCCGAAAAGAGCTGAACATGCCGTGTACGGTGAACCCAATTCCCTTCTAGAGAGCCGGTCCTGTGCTCCTCCATTACAGAATCACAAACTCTAGAAGAGGATAATGTTCATGGACCTTGGAGGAACAGGCTGTAAGCACAGTAAATCACCGTCATGATTCATAAGCCAAGCAAAGATCCAGAGCCAAGATCTAAATATGCAAAAATAGAAAGCAATATGTGAAACAGGAAATACTGTGACAAATTGCACAAATAAACAATTTACATAATGATCACAGAAAAATATCTGGAATTAGTTACACCACAGAACACAAGGTTTATAACAAGGACTGCTACGCTAAAAGCCTCAGAGAAAGCATTGCTTTTAATCTGCATAGAGATTAACAGGTGATAGCAAAACAATTGCTTTTTCCATAACGAAATTAGGGCCTATGACACCTAAACATGGTTTGCACAGCGGACACAGAGAATCTACATCAATGATCAAGATTGATCCATACCTTGCGTTAGCAGAATTGTAATAAGATGCAGGAATTAAGAGAAGATGGGATTTAAACGTGTCTGTGATGTCATTCTGTTTGGGACTCCGCCTGCGGACTAATATGCAAATCAACTGTTTAAATTTGCATATCATGGCGCATACTAGTAGTGATTGAACTGCAAAACCACCAGCTGATGTCATAAAGAGGCGACAACGCAAACAGTTAAAACACAATTTACGTGCAATGGGGGTCATGTATAAAATCTCCCGCACTGCCAAATGTCCGGAGTGGTATAAAAATAATACATCTTTTTTTAAAAAAACTCAACACTTTGAGGTGGGGCTTCCAAAAACAGTGTGTGGCTATTCGGCTCCTGATATTGTTTTCTACATTGGCTGCGCCATTTCTCACTAGTCTGCTTTCTACGTAGGCGCACAAGCCTATGGCGCAATCGTTTTAAATTTATACATAACCACCCCCCCCCCAATGTACAGATAATTTTTTATCCTATTTTATTCTCTCCATTCGTCAGCACTGCCTTTTCTGCATCCTCGACTATGACTATTTTTTGCGAATGTAATTCATTGAGAAGACAATAACGCATGCTCCACCCCCAGTGTAACTTTAACACATTTTGCGAGTACAGCTGTACGCCTAGAACATGTCCATTACAAATAATGGGTGGGAAAACTCTTGGCATGGGTGGGACCACTGATAAAAGCGCTGGACCATCCCATCCAGGTTGTTTTACACATTTATGGGCGCTACTCGCTTTATAGGAAGTGTTTAGTAGACAGGAAGTGACGAGGAAAGGCCTTATCTAAAAAGATTTTAAATCGAACATTGTAGGTGGTACTGCCACTTTAATCCATAGTATGTAAATACAATCCACACAGAGAAGAGTATACATTGTCCCTTCATAACCATGTTTGTAACATTATAAAAAAAAACATGGATTTTTCAGATCGTGTATAGAGATTTGGCACAGAAACTTACTGTCTATATATGCCAAGGATATGCATGGCTCCTTCTTTGACTAAACAGGAAACTTTTTTTTTTTTTTCCTTTAAGAAATGCATAATAAGCTATTTTTAAAAGAAAGAACCAGTTTCCATTATCTTGTGCTCTTTTGCCACAATAAGGACTAAAAAAAAAAAAAAAATCATAGACTATAAAATCTTTAATTATAGTTTTCTTGCTTTTGAAGCGCCTCGGGATGATGGATGACACCGGTCACCAAAACTCCTAATCATCAGTCGTACCGTCCAAAGCAAACAGAAATGGAGACTCACCAAATAAAGCTTAACAATTTTTTTTTAACTTTTATCCTACACGGCAATACAAAAATATATTTTTACAATAATTAAAAAAAAAATGATTGGACAATATCCGCGAGAACTTTTTTTTGTTAGCTTAGTTGAGTTGGTCGTCATCCGTTGGGTTGTCCTCTTTTAGTCCTTTTATTTATTTATTTGTTTGTTTGTTTATTCTTAAAAAAAAAATAGGACCAGGGAGTGCAGTGATTTTTTTTTTGATTTTTTTTTTTGACAGGGAAGAAAAACTGCAAAAGTTTCTTCGGAGGCGTCCATAATTGGATTTTGTGAGTCACACACCGTTGGAAATTATGTGAGATCATTTTTCGAGATCCTGGCAAAATCCTCCGATGATGAGTTATTACCCAATTCATGTGGGACACTTAGGAAATCCTCAAATGATTGCAGGAGCTTTAGAAAATGGATGTGTTGTGGAGACGGGTTTAAGAAGGGGAATTCTTAAGGATAAAATCTGAGGTGCGCTAGCGAAAGCCAAAATGAAGGATCTGTGCAGAAGATGCCAAGGTCATATCTCACACAAGTACTATCCACTTTTTCTGGGGTAGGACAGATGAGCAATTGCTGTTGAATTAACTCCTCTGGGGATCATGGATTTGTAACATTTGATATATTTCTTTTTGCCCAAGTAAAAGTACATTTGATTGTAGTTAGGTCCAATTTAATACATCCTTGTTTGATTAAAAAATATATGTTTTTTTTTTTTATATATATATACCAGACTAATTTGTCCCTGGCCTTATGCTATATCTAGGATAGCCTTGTGCCTAGCTCATGCATGATTTATTTAGGGGTGTATCGTGCCGCTGAGTGACAGGTGGGCTGCCAGGGCGGCAGCCTCTGGCAGCAGAGTGAGCGGGGTCTGTGTGCTCTCTGTTCTGAGCACAGTGCGGAGCACACCTAGCACATATGAGCCTGGCTTGAATTCCTTCACTGTGTTTACCACTACCGTTTCTGCTGGATGGCTATTCCATGCATCCACTACCCTCTCAGTAAAGTAATACTTCCTGATATTACTGTTAAATCGTTGCCCCTCTAATTTCAGACTATGTCCTCTAGTTGTGTTAGTTTTTCTTCCTTTAAATATACTCTCTTCCTTTACTGTGTTGATTCCCTTTATGTATATAAATGTTTCTATCATATCCCCCCTGTTACATCTTTCCTCCTAGCTATACATGTTAAGATGCTTTAACCTTTCCTGGTAAGTTTTATCCTTCAACCCATGAACCAGTTTAGTAGCCCTTCTCTGAACTCTCTCCAAAGTATCAATATCCTTCTGGGGATACGGTCTATTTTGTAGGTGGAATATGGTCATTTAATCATGAGTTGACTAAAATATTGAATTGTTTCCTTATAAGATGTACTGTATAATGACATAGAAACCTCAGGATTGTGCCCAAGTCACTATGCATGCACAGTATTTATTCTCCGGAGAATGGAAATCAGGAGCTCATATTTGTACACAGTCACAGAAAAATGTTTTCCCCCTCCCCCCATATCTCCCTCTTGCCCCCCCTACCCTCTCAAAGTCATTTTATCCAGGTCTTTGTATATAATGCCAAAGATTTAAATACACCCCAGGACATACGCCCCATCACCTGTATTGCACATCCCGAATTTTCTACTGTCCCATTACCCACATTGCACATCCAAGACTTAATATGCCACAACCAGTCTTGGTTTATCCATTAATAGCCTACTGATAATTTAACCAATAATATGCCACTGATAATTTAACCATTAATATGCCACAGATAAATTGACCATTAATATACCACTGATCATTTTTCCATTAATATGCCACTGATAATTTGCTCATTAATATGCCACTGATAATTTGACCATTAATATGCCACAGATAATTTGACCATTAATATGCCACTGATAATTTGACCATTAATATGCCACTGATAATTTGACCATTAATATGCCACTGATAATTTGACCATTAATATGCCACTGATAATTTGATCATTAATATGCCACAGATAATTTGACCATTAATATGCCACTGATAATTTGATCATTAATATGCCACAGATAATTTGACCATTACTATACCACTGATAATTTGCTCATTAATATACCACTGTTAATTTGCTCATTAATATGCAAATGATGATTTGTCCATTAATTTGCCACTGATAATTTTTTCATTAATATGCCACTGATAATTTGATCATTAATATGCCACAGATAATTTGACCATTACTATACCACTGATAATTTGCTCATTAATATACCACTGTTAATTTGCTCATTAATATGCAAATGATGATTTGTCCATTAATTTGCCACTGATAATTTTTTCATTAATATGCCACTGATAATTTGCTCATTAATATGGCACTGATAATTTGTCCATTAAAAGCCACTGATAATTTCTGATCCCCAGGCAATGCCTCTGTTGGCAAACTTTCTTTTTTTTTTATAAAATGGCAGGTGCCTCCCCTGGGTGTTGCGCCCTGTGCAGTCGCACAGGTCGCACACCCCAAAGACCTGCAAGTCACGGTGCATACGCAGAATTCATTCTCTGGAGAATAGAAATCAGCCCCTAGGGATGGTGCGCAAGTCTTATACAGCGTGCTCCACAGATGCTCAGAAACTGACATGAGCTGAGAATCAATGTGCCCCTAGCTTTTGATGTCTGCCCTGGTTATTAATTATCCAGCACGCTCTAGAGATCAAATTGTTATTGCAGTTTGAAGCGTCCATCTGTGAATGACAAGTCTACTTCAGCGAGATGTCAATAAGGTGATAAGGAAAGTCCTGAAACAGGCACTGGAGAAATAAATAAATATCCCTCACATACTTCATGTCTAACTGTGTTTTACTAAAGACCTTCTCCCCACGGGGCGTCGAAAAGTGTGAAGAAAAAACTGCCCAAAAAGTCCCATAAAACTGTTATACTGCAGCAGAGCGATGTTACTTTACAGACACGATATGGTTTGAAATTATATTATATATATATATATATATATATATATATATATATAACCTTCATATAATGATTCCAGACTTAAAAGCCTTTTAGGCACACATCCCAGAAATAATTGAAAGTTTCAAAGTGTATTTTTCTTGTAATCATTTAGACCACTATGGATTTTTCAAACATCCAATTATTCAGGCATTTGGTGCCTCTGCCAATTAGTAGTCTCTTGATAACACGTATTATTGGGCTAACGCCTCCCTTTTTAGGGTTAGTGGACCATAGTTGACACCTTCCTATACTTTGAGAAAGATCTACTTGGGGTATGCGGACTGACTGTTGACCAAGATGGCATGCCCTCCACCCCCAGCTCGACTAGCATATATACGCAGACAGGACGACATGTAAATCGATATTAGCCTTGTGGAGTGAGAAGTAGGAGGTGTTAATGTAAGATCTGTTCTGAATGAATGTGTCACAGAGGTCCAGATCAACACAACTCCCAATAAATTGAATGAAAATGGCAGTAAATATGTTTCTATATGATATTTTGTAAGTAAAACACTTTTATTCTAACGGATCAACTACTCCGCATAAGTCACTTAAAATGTCCCAATAACAGTGCCAGGGGTGGGCATCTATATTGCTCGTGGTAGGCATCTACTGAGGTCAGTGACGGACAATATGATGTTCTATGGAACCTTCACGGACCTTGCCGGGGACAATGGTGAATTTGGTAGGTCACTTTGCCTATCACTGCCACGCCTTCCCCCACACACACAGACAAAAGTTTCCCTCTTTCTAAAAATGTAAATGTTGGGAGGTATGGATAAGTGTACAAGTAACAAAATAGTTGGGGGGGGGAGGCAAAATCAGCTTGGAGTGGGGCTTTATCCCATTCACGACGCATCCTAAAAGACGCAAGCGCCAACACAATGTTTTATTGTTCCTGGCCCTGATCACAAGGTGACCGGTAGCCACGGAGGCCTCACAACTTGTGACATTTCAGCGAAATGTTGCCGGCGCTCACTGTGAGCATCGGCTACATTTTTTTCCTGTTAGACTGGGGCCGCTCAATGTGGCCGCATCTGATAGGTGGGATCCCAGGTGGCAGTGATGAGCTGTTAAGTTAAGGACATTCTATGCCGCCCTAGAATATTTTAGACAATATCAATTAGGACTTCGCATAACATCCGAGCGATACAAAAGGGTTAACCATTGACATACACAGGTAAAAGAATAAATAATCATGTACTTTAACTGTTACTGTGTATCTTCATACTGTACATAAACATGTATGGGGGCCTGCAGTAGAAGACTGCCCAGGGTCCCATTAAAGAGGGCTCTGAACCACAAACCAGTTATCAGTAACACTCTATTAAAATAAACACTTTTCCTGTTCTCATTCAGGGTGTTAGTAGCTGTGTGGCCTGCATTTAACTAGGTCTGACAAATCCTGTTCTCCTTCACTGCTGCCAATAAATGGTCTGAATTCCAGCCCCTGTGGGATGCACAATAACCAAAGCACAGGGCTACACAAAACTCAGACAATAACACAAATAAGAACATGGAAGGACCTATACGATTCTAACTAACTACCTGCCAGTAATGCATCACGGAGAGTGCCGTTCCACCTACAGTGTAAAATGTAAGTACTGCATCCTTTAATGCAAGGGTCTACAAACTACGGCCAGTGGGCTACAATCTGGCCTAAGGGCAGTTTAAATCAAAATACGGGTGATGAGGCAGGTAGTGGGTGCAAAATGTAGGTGATGGAGCAAGTCCTGGGTGAAAAATCTGGGTTATTGGTAGATTCTGTGTGCAAAATCTTGGTGATGAGGCAAGTTCTAGGTGCAAAATCTGGGTGATGGGGCAGGTAGTGGGTGCAAAATCTGGGTGATGGAGCAAGTCCTAGGTGAAAAATCTGGGTTATTGATAGATTACGTGTGCAAAATCTGGGTGATGGGGCAGGTAGAAGGTGCAAAATCTGGGTGATGGAGCAAGTCCTGGGTGAAAAATCTGAGTTTTTGGTAAATTCTGTGTGCAAAATCTGGGTGATGAGGCAAGTTCTAGGTGCACAATTTGGGTAATGGGGCAGGTTCTAAGTGCAAAATCTGGGTAATGGGGCAGGTTCTAGGTGCACAATCTGGTGATGGGGCAGGTTCTAAGTGCAAAATCTGGGTGATGGGGCAGGTTCTAGGTGCACAATCTGGGTAATGGAGCAGGTTCTAGGTGCAAAATATGGGTGATGGGGCAGTTTCTAGTTTTTGGATGCTGGGAGTGCAATCCTGGGTGCAATTTGGGAACAGAGGAAGGAAATGAAAACAAGAAATTGATTGTTTTTCAATAACCTTTTTATTACATATGTAAAATAAATGTAATTATAATAATGTTTTTTTTTTCTTTAGCCAAGAAATCAAAATTTGCTAAATAATATATATATACAATGTGGTCCTCGTCCTGAAAGGTCTGGAGGGCGCTGCGCGAACGGAAAGGAAAAGGAACAGATCAGTCAGGTTATTGTTTTCTCAGCTCTCCCTATCTGCTAAAAACCACATCAGTGAAATGTCTAATGACACCACTTTGTTAGAGGGGAGCGTCACACCGGCTACAAATGAAGCCATCATGGTGTATCTTGTGTACTCGCTTGTCTGTGATATGAATTTAGAAGCCCCGGGGAATTATTATCAATGTAAAACTACAAGGGAGAGGTCATTTGTTTTAAACTAAATAGAAATGCATTCACATGTAGTAGACACAGGTAAATCATAGGGAAAATAACACAGTTGGTACTGTCCTTTTAACCCCTTAGTGACAAGACATTTTCACCTTGACTTTCCCTTGGTGACAATGGCTGTTTTGACATTTCTGGGGTGTTTGTGTTTAACTGCAATTTTATTCTTTCTCACATACAGTACCCACACAAATTATATGTTGTTTTTATCGTCATAAGAAGGGCTTTCATTAGATACCATTATGTTCATCATATCTTATAATTTACTACAAAAAAAAATCATAAAATATGATGAAAAATTTAAAAAAAAACACTTTTTCTAACTTTGACCTAAAATATAATTTACACAAATAAAATCATTAAAAAAGACCCCGTCTAAATAGTTTCTAAATGTTTTCCCGAGTTCAAAAATATGCATGTTTCCATATTTTTCAGTCTTTTTTTGCGAGTTATGGGGCAAAAACCAAAAATAGTGGTTTTTGTTTTTTTCCTATATTGACCTTTTGACCCCAACCCGAACCCCAAATTTAACCCTAACAATAAATTTAACCCCAGCTCTAATCATTATTATATCCCTTAATATGTTTTAATTTTAATTTTTTTTAAAAATTTTTTAATTTTTTAACCCTATCCCTTATTCTAAAAATTATTTAATTTTAAGTTACTTTCACTTCCGAAGCTCAGACCGGCAGAGGGCATAGCCATATTGACGGAGCAGCATGCAATAGACCAGCACCGTTAAATCGGTTTTCGTGATCGGTTTATGGAATACATGTAATGCTATTGGCTTTCTATAAACCAAAATAGAGTCCCCATTCATACGAATAGGTTAATTGACCTCGGTTTATAGAATAGCAATAGCATTACATGTATTACATCTGAGAGTCAAATAGAACTGTCAAATACTGTGCTTACAGCGCACTTTGAAAAATTCTAATAGTTTTGGGTGGTAAATTGTACATTTGCGTCTTGCGGTGCACTTCATATCTGAGAGTCAAATAGAACCGTCAAATACTGTGCTTACAGCGCACTTTGAAAAATTCTGGCTACCTCCTGGCAGCCATGCTTTACATTTAGATTTATGTTCTTCCAAAGCTAAAATCAAAGATTCCATCTAGTGCTATTTTATGGCTCAGCTGTATTTTTAATTTGTATGTATTTTATGTTATTTGAAGTTATTTCCCTATCCATATTTGTTTGCAGAGCCCTTGTCCTACTCTTACCCACATTTTACTTCCTTTTGCAGCCCTCTAGCCCTTTCCAGGACTTTTTTAGAGGCATTTTAGTGGCCAAAATTTTGTGTCCCCATTGACTTCAATGGGGTTCGTGTTCGGGGTCAAGTTCGAGCCCGAACCCAGACTTTTTTCCGAAGTTCTGCCGAACCCGAACATCCAGGTGTCCGCTCAACTCTACTCTCCAGTTGATTTCAATCTCCTCCCACATTCTTCATGTGTCTTACAACCTTTAATTCCTTTCTCTTCCTTCACTCAGATCTCACTTGGACCCACACACACAGAATCCTTTTGCAACCAGACCAGACTGTTTAATTCACACCCAGCTTGATTTCTTTTATAGGTCTGGTTAATCAGATGATGTGACTTGACCTCTAATCATCCACCTGTCATACTTCGCCCTTCTGCACATATCTACTAGCAATATCTTAACATCATCACATACTTTAATCACCTGCCATTTGTAGACCTACAATGCACCCAACTATTCACCTACTTAGTAACTTCTGGTGTGACTCAGTTACCCCCACACACTTTCCCTTATCACAATCTACTGGTATTTTTACCTCTCCCATTTTTTCTTTCTTTCGTACACTCTCCTTGTGTGTCTCATGTTCCCCATACCCTTTAGAATGGAAGCTTGCGAGCAGGGTCCTCTATCTCATGTTTTAGTCTGATACTGTTTTTTCTAAATTTGTTTGTAACTCCCTTCTTGTGCTCTGTACCAAGCGCTGCGTAAATTTATATAAATATAAAATTATATTATATAAATTATATAAATAAAAGGTAATGTAATGTAATACACTCACACACTTATACTCGCACACACTCATAGACACACAGCCAGGTTCACCTCTCACTTTTGCCCACATTCGGTTTGGGGGGGTGGTCCTTTAAAAGCTGAGGTCCTCCGAAATGGCCCCAAAACAAGCCGAAGTGCTCCCCATAAATGTCTATGGGATGGATGATGCTACCATTTCAGCTGCCAAACTCCGGAGCAGTTCCCTTCCGTCGGCATTCCAGGGCACTTTGATATCCTGTTCATAGCCAGAATTCGAGGTATTTTTGGAACATCGAGTCCGACTGGGTCCGAAAATTCGGAGCTATGACTACGTCAAGGAAAATCGGAGCTACTTGTGTCAACCCATTAATTAAATATTGTTATTTGTGTTTCCCTTTCATCAACATTTGGAAGACACATTAAAGAAGATTCACAATTATAAAGTTAATACTAGTGATACATGTGACATCTCCTTCTACACTTTGTTGTTTATTTTCTTACTTGTGTTTTGGAGGCATTCGGGGGAGTATACGGACGCTGCTGTCAGTATACTCACATTCTATCGTAGTTTTCTGAGCTCAGCAGTGTTCTGGAATATACATCAAACTAAATGTATTCATCTGTAAAAAAAAAAATATATATTGTTTTTTGCATTCTGGAATTTAATTTTGCCTGCATTACTTATAAATAGTCATTTTTTCTACGGAAAAGTAAAAAAACGAAACGCTCAGCTTTTCTTTCCTTTATTTTTATGTTCTTCACGGTGTCTGAACGAGAATACCTGTTATAGAATTTGGCGACTGCCAGCCTTCTGGCAGGGAATAAATACGCAATTATCCAGGAACATGTATTACATGCATGTTGGCATTTGAGCACATGCCCATAATGGTTTTAACCGACTATTGGTTTATCCACTCCTTTCCTGACTCAGAGAGCCCTGTCACCAAGAAATTACTTTGCATAAATATGTATAAAAATATCCCAAGTCAGCAGCAGTATTTTTTTTTTTATCCAGCCGAGCTACATTAAATTGATCTCATATTACCTACGGAAGATATAACGTTTTTTTTTTCATGGAGGTAGCCATCTTGGAATTGAAAGACTATTTTAAAATTTTCTTTAAACTGTAGCTTTCCCATTTCAGAGTTATTGTTAAAAAAAAAAATGTTTTAATAAGTTGAGTCTTCTAGCAGCAAGTGCTGTCAACAGTCAGTCAGAACCTGACATTATCACGAATGTGACTGATGCAACATGCCCACTGTGCCCATTTTTTTAAAAATGAAAGAAACACAGATCTGTTGAAAATATTTGACAGAATTATAATAAACAAGAAAAGATTTTTAAAAAAATATCAACGGCAGTTCTTAAAAGTTGGTTTTCCCAACCAACTGTAGTGGAGCGGTTACTGTAAAAGTTATGTGTGCTCTGTACAGGCTGCTGTGCGATACATGTAAGCACATATTGCAAGAAAAAGTTATAATTTGAGAGCCGTTTCTTTTTTGCATGTTTTCCCCTCCCAGATACTAGCCAAATCCTGAGAGCTGAGTGGGAGGATTAGTGGAAGCTGCAAACCTGATACTTGTGAGCACATGAAATGTATTTAGAATAAGGATATTAAAATCTGAGCATTCATGAAAATTGTAATAATTATTGAACTCAGATTTGCATTAAAAAGGAAAGTCGTTTTCAAGTTGGAGTAATTCTTAAAGTTGTAATGTTCCACGAGATTAAGCGACTTTAGTGACACTGATGTTATGTCTGGTTCCGTTTGCAACACTGGTTGATTTTTTTTAAAGTTAAATGGTCATGAAAACCAATCATTTTCATGATTGTCACGAAACACCGTGACCCTGGTAGCCAGCTGGGAAAGGTGTGTGAAACTGTGATTGTGTATCCTCATTGGTCCAACTCCCAGACTGGTGCCAGGTTTAATTGTATTACCCATGGTGTAAAAGTTAATGCCTTTAAGTGTTTTGTTCCATCTCCCCTGTTATCAAGATGTTACATCTACATTTTTCAGTTTAAATCCATAACTCTCTAGGGTCTATTCCCTAAAATTCGACTTTGGAGGTCAACTTTCTTTTTGAGAGCAAGTCGTATTTGGATCCCCGAGTTTGACTTAGTCTCAAAAACAGCTGTGATCATTTCACCTTCCGTTACTTCCAATGGGGAAGATTCGAACCTGTTTTTTTTTTTTTTTTCTAAGTCGGGAAAAACTCGGGGAGCGTCCCTTGCACTAGGTTGTGGGACGTTGTCCCATGCATTATGGATGTGAATGCAAGGATTTCTATCAACCTACACATTTGCTTTCACTTTGGCTGGTATAAATCCACCATGAACTAGTATTATCCTGCCCTATAATCCATGCCAACCACAATAAACAGACTGTAACATCTTTGGAATCTATTCTCTAAAAGTGAGTTTTAAGGTGAGTTGAGGTAAGATGAACATTCCATCTCACCAACAAAGATATGCATTGTACAGGTACCTCCTGCTAGAAGAGCTCAACTGCCTATGGATAACACATAGTTACATCTTTTGCAGGGCCACTTCTGTCCTTCCAGCAGGAGAGACTCGTCAGGTTTGTCTCTAAATCATGGGTCGTCAACCTGGTCCCTACCGCCCACTAGTGGGCGTTTTGGGATTCCAGGTGGGCGGTAGGGACTTTGGAGGTTAAAACCTCCTTTTGAGCGAGCGAGCGCACACATCAAGAAACCAACGTGCGCGAGAATGCGTGCGGTAGGATTTTCGGAAGTTAAAACCTCCTTTTGAGCGAGTGGGCGAGCGGCGCAGGCGGGCGCGAGCGCACACATCAATCAACCTGCTTTTGTGCGAGAAGGGGACGGGCGGGAGCGAGCGCACGCAAACACGTGGGAAGAGGAAGGGGAGGAGTGGAAACTGATAGCAGGGACAGGCAGAAGCAGGCAGAAACGGAGCAGAGCAGTTGCAAAAGAAAAGTTATAGGCAGGAGAAAGAGAATTGTTGGCTAATAATAATAAGTGGGCTAACTAGCTCAGCCTTACTTTTGTCGCTCAGGAAGGTAAAAGAAAGGAGATAAAAAGGAAAAGATAAAAAAAAAAAATAACAAAAAAAGGAAGAAAAATAGAGAAAAGGGGATAAAATAAAGGAGGAGAGTAAGCAGTGTTTAGTCTGGCTCAAAATTAAGTTTTGTTATCTTATAAAATAAAATAAAAAAATAAGTAAGGGAAGGAGAAAATAAAAAAAAAGGAAAAAGAGATCCTTAATATAGTGATATACTATAAGGAAGGTAAAGAAGCAGGCAGGAAAAGGAATTTCTTTTGATGGTGACATTAATAAAAATTGGCACCTAATACAGCATTGTTTTTGGTGTTAGTAATAAAAGGGGTAAATGTAATTTTGGCAGTGGTGGATACCAAAAACTCTGGCAAAATAAAAAAAATTGCCTGCATTATATCCAAATATGTGGAAAATGATGTTCAATTTATTGATACCTTTCCCTACCACATATCTTGTAGAATCAGGCTTTAGTGCTGTTAATCATATTATGAGCAAACAGAGAAACCGTCTGAATATCACTGACAGAGGAGACCTTCGTTTGTTCCTTGCGAAAATTGAACCAGATTTCAAATATTTAGTCTCGCAGCATCAGCCTCAAGGATCTCACTAGTAAAGCTTTCAATTTACTTTATTGTTTTCTAATTAAACTTTATAAAGTTAAAAACATTATAAACATGCATTAAGTAGAAATAAAAAGATAAATGTACGTACATTTATTTTTTTTAAAACACCCTCCTTTCTAAAAAATATTCCGCGCTTGCGCGAAAACTGGTGGGCGGTAAGGACATTTTTCCATCAAGAAATATGCATTAGTGGGCGGTAGGTAGAAAAAGGTTGACTACCACTGCTCTAAATAATGACTAGTTAGTCAGCAAATTTAAATGTTCCTCTCACCTCAACTCACATCCCACTCCCTTTTAGGGAGTAGGCCCCATAGACTGAGATTCCATCAAGTCTGCTCATATAAGCCTAGATTGTTTTCATGATAGCCTCAGGAGGGACATCGAACACAAAAAACTTCAGTTCCACAGATCCGGTCTTTCAAAGCTATTAAAATATTTTTAATTCCACGCCATCACCGATTTGGGTAATATCTTTTTATGGCCATCGTTACTTTACTTGAAGAAAAAAAAAAAAACCTTTTTCTAAAAAAATAAATTCCATTGCTGTCTGTCTAGCACCTTACACAGCCAGTAAATATTCCCATAAAGTAGAGGCTTATTTTTGGATTACATTTCCCCCAGATGAGACCAAAATTCCCTCTGGACTTGAGCATGATAGATGATAGATTGTAGGCCTTCGTCAGGTCTCAGTTACCAAATTCTTGTTCTTTTCTCTTTTTTTATTTTCCCCTCACCCGTCTCTCCTTTTTTTCCCCTCTTCTTGCTTTTAGTCCACACAGAAGCTACGGGGGGGGGGGGGGGGGGGGTATAGGGGGTCGGGGTGTAGTCATAATTCAATACCTTGACCGGAATCTGTAACTTGAAAACAATTCAATTGTTACATCATCCTTGTTCTGAGATGCCTTCCTTGGCTCCCTTTTTGTTAATTCCTTTTCATAGACTTAAAGATTTGGCTTAAAGGTGCTACTGCAGTTACTCAATTTCTCCATTCAAAGCTACTCATACCTCATCCTCAGACTGTGATGTCAGCCAACAGTGATCTAAAAATATATATATATAATGCAAAAAAATAACTAGTCTACATACCCACTGTTTTTGGCTTCAAAATGGAAATGACAACATCCTGGCCTCACATTTTCACTTATAAAAATAGAATTATTTTTTTTCTCTCCAAAATTGTAGTGGAGGCCACTTGTCTCCCCTCTTTCTAATGAAGAGGACAGATGCTGTTGGACTCTGCGGGTACGTCCGCCTGATGTTTCACACATGCATCAAGAATAACATAACTTTTAGTATGTAACAGAATATGTTTGTTCGTGGTGATATTAAAACGATTCATATGCAATTTTTCATCCAGAATATGTAATATTAGAAATATGTCCATTTTTTTCCATTGTTTAACCATAATGAATTGCTAAGATGACATCTACTTTTTTTTCCTTTTTTTTTTAGTACTCAAGCGAGAAAGAAAGATAGACAAGCTTTGGGGGTTATGCAGAGCTGGCTCAAGCAGTGGTGTATCTTGGTTTTGTGCTGCCCCAGGCAGACAAAATCCGGGAAACCCCCCACCCACGTTGCACAACTATGACATGCCCCATCACCCACGTTGCACACCCACGACATGCCGCATCAACCCATTACATGCCCCATCACCCACATTGCACACACACTAAATGCCCCCTCACCCCCATTACATGCCACCATCACCCTCATTTCATACCCCCACCATGTCCATTACATGCCCCCATCACCCCGATTAACTGGAATGAGCTAAAATTTGCAGAACAATGGGGGAGGGAGTGGAAATATTTCAATCAACAGAAGTGTGCTCTAACACCCTCTGGAAAAGTGCCGCCCTAGGCGAGTGCCTTGTTTGCCTTGTGGAAGATATACTACTGGGCTCAAGGATGAGTCTGAGGATGAAATGCTGACCGTCCCCCCCCCTTACATCCATTATGTCATGTGATGTTAATTAAAACTAAAATACATTTTTTGGTTTGCCAACAATGTAACACTGATGTAATTTAGTTTGCCAATAAAACTTACATTTATTTGTCCTCAGTGACAGCTTTACTGTGTTATCTTTGCCCCTATACAGCTTATTTATACACAACAAATGTAACTACACAAGCCAAAATTACCTCTGTTTTCTCTTATACTTTAATATTATAACTTTATATATATACATAACTTAAATAACATCCAAAATACAAAATCCAGTTACTCCTAGTCCTTGCCAATCTATACATAACCTCAACAAATAACCTTTTAAACTAGAGTCCCTAGGGTGGTCCACTCCCCCCTCGCCCATACTACCCCAGCACCTGTATTTTAAAACCTGAACTGACCTCCAGCCTGCTGTTAGATTGGTGGGCACGACCACTATTATACTTAATATTGTTCAGAAGTTAGGGGAGTGGCCATCCACTGTCCATCCATATGAACTTAGTAACTTTCTTCCTTAATTATTCGATTTGGCAAGGACAGCCCCACCTGCTGCGACAGAGAGAAAAAAAGGTTAGTACCAGGCACAACAAAACATTTCATAGGAAATAAAAAAGGGGAAGGGTGAATGGGAATGTTCCTGCTGTATATGATATTTTAAAAAGGCTGCTGGAGCAAGGAGGGGGGAAGGGGCAACTTATATGCACCATGCACACCCAGCCACTCCCCCCATGACGTCAATCACCCTCATTCACACATACATGCTCCCCTGCCGCTTATGCTGTACCTGTCTCGCGGGGGGGAACTAGTCTGTCGGAATATAAGCAAGGCATATATCATTGAGCAGGAACTAAATACGATCCCATTCCCACAAGACACGTGGAGAACCGCATTGGGATTTTGTCTAATCGGAATCTTGGTAGGCCTCGGAAGGAATTACAGAGAGATACACAAAGGGATTAATGTTGATCTGATTTCATTTAACCTTTCTCAACGAAGGCAATGAATCATAAGTTAATTTCCTTCCACAGGATCCCAATTAAATCACAGCGAGCCAAACGGGTAGTTTCCACTTTTGTAGGAAATGAGGTTTAGTGTTTTCTGATACATTTTATCCACACTATGTTTGTCTTATAATCCGCCCCTTAGTAAGCAGTGGGCAGGAAGTAGGATCGCTTGCTAAATCAGCATATAGATAGCATAGTGTGGCTGTGTAGGAGTGACAGCCAGGAAATCACATAATGCCCCTTAAATATCGCCAAAAGAAATCTCTCTATTAAAACATAGCAATTAATCTACAATAGCTCGTGGAGGTGAAGCAGTGGGCCGGGCATGTGTTATTTTTTTTCTTGCACAAGGTATAATTAGAGCTTCTGTAGATATGAATGAATAAAGGGTATTTTATTCACTTTTTTCCTTAAATAAGATGGGGGGGGGGGGCAGTGTCCTTGTTCCAGATGTAGACATGACTGCCGGAGGGTAGTTTGTGTAATGTAGTAATGGGAAAGTAAAAGTGAAAATGTTTATATATAGGTAGGTATTGTAAAAATCACTTACCTTCACCTCTCCCCTCTGTCACTCCCAGATCCTTGTCATGACTGGCTCAAACGAAGTGAAGAAGTCATAGGAAAAAATCTCTGTGTTCCCTTACAACTTTTGTCTCTCGTGAATTCCGTCGACAAAGGGCAACTGTCGGCAGAAGTATATTTGAAAGATTGCATCAAGTACCTTACTGTTCCATTTCTATGTTCCATATAGCTCTTTGATGGAGAGGACATGATGTTTGGAATTTTGCATATCAGATGGATTAGATCCAAGACACGATGAAGGAAGACCTGGCCCAAGATTCTAAGCGTGTCTGCCACTGTTTGAGCTGTACAGATTAAAGAGGGCTCAGTTCGGTATATTATTTGTATTTTGTCATTAAAGTCTTTTTATTTCAAACATCTTTGAAGTTGCAATCTTTCTTTAAAGGGACACTAAACGGCAGGGGTGTTGCTAGGTCTCCAAAAGATCTGGGGCTGGATCCCGTGGAAGGTTTGGAGTAAATAAAATCACATGGTTAGGCAGCATACAGACTGATATATTTGACACCAATGAACAATAGGTATATATGGGTATATATAAGGGCTCAACAAATCCTGGGCACCAGGAAATTATACCTGGCGCCCAGTTATTGTTGTCCCTGCCTGGTGCCCTCGCCGCTGGGATCATTTTATTTATTTATTTATCCTGCGAAGTGCGAGGGAGCAGTGTGTGCTCTGGCTGCACAGTCTTCCTGCTCCGCCCCCACACACACCGCACTATAGTGTCTGAGTGCTGAGTGTGCTCAGCAGGGCTACAAACAACAGCAGGGCACAGACCAGGCTAGAATGAGGTATAGCAGGAAGGTGGGGGGCATATTGATAGATGCATTTTTGTTATTTTAAACAACAACAAAATTGTGTGTAATTGTATGTGACTGACAGTGTGTTTGTGTGTGTATGACTGACTGTGTGAGTGTGTGTGACTGACTGTATGTCTGCATGTGACTGACTGTATGTGTGTCTGACTGACTATATGTCTGACTGAGCGACAGTATGTGTGTGTGACAGTGACCAACTGTGTCTGTATGTGCCTGTCTGTGACTGACTGACTGTATGTGTGTTTCTGTCTTTGATTGACTGTATGTGTGTGTTTGTCTGTGACTGACTGTATGTGTGTGTCTGTCTGCCACTCACGCTTTCACTCTCACACACTTACACTCTGCCACTCACTCACACACACTCATAACTCTGCTCTCACGCTAACATTGTCACACACATACACACTCACGCTCATAACTCTGGGATCAGCTGTGAGGAACTTAACTAGACTCTTGCATTCGGCAGTTAGAGCGGAGCGAGCCCGTGCTCTGATTGGATGTGCGCATGCTGACAGCGTGAGACACAGCAGATCTGTATCTATTAAAATACACGTCGGGTTTGCTTAAAAGTCCCAGGACATGTTTTGTTTAACCCTTGCTTCAAGGTTTAATGTTCCTTTAAGGACAACTGTAGTTCATAATTTACGTATGTCTAATGGAAAGTTTTCGTTATGTGTAGACGGTTTGTATAGAAATGTTTTAATGAAATAATTCAAGTAATGCACTTTATTGAGCCCTCATTGCTCCAAATACCTCCAACAGGGAGCAGACATGTTTAGAATCTTGGGGCAGCTGACCCAAAGTGAAGGAAGATTTGACCCAAGATTCTAAGCAACATGCCAGCCCACAAATTGGAACAAATGTATGCCCAATAAGATACTCTATTTGTAATCTTACATGAAAGCAATTTTTATATTAAACATAAGTTGTGTTTTTTTGTCAACAGTTGTCCTTTACTGAACTAATAGTTTGTCAAACCTTTCTCAGTTCTACAGAACTTCTGTAAGCTGGCCTCAAAGGTTTCTTTTCAATCATACTTCACAGAGAGGGGAGGTTAGTCCAATAAGTAATAACTAAATTAAATGAATTACAACATGGTATGCACCTCATATTTACATACCTCTAAGGATGGTCTTCTCAAACAGGACTTCAGGGCCAGGCTCCATGGGTGCCGTCTAATGGGGGCATTGGCATATGGCATCAATGGGCATCATGCAGGAGGGCAGGAAAAGGCTTGGTAAAGAGGGCCTTCAGGTCCCCATCATGGAACCTTATTTCACCACTGCCAGGCTTGCATGATGATAAAACTCAGTCGGATCTCCTTTAATCTATCCTCAGGCAGATATACTGACAGATAAGCACACATTTCGGGGAATAACCCCTCTAGCCATATGGAATGTTCCTGCTCATACGCTTGCAATCTAGAGGGGATGGGGAACATAAGAAACATAAGGTGAATGAAGAGGCAGGGGGAGAGGTGGAGAAGGGAGAAATGTTGTGACAGTGGAAGGTATTGGGGAAATGTGACACCTGAATGAGATTACTAAAAGGGATGATGTATGTGGGTGAATTGTAAGCCTATAAAGTCCAGCCTACAGACTCCAGTTCATCTCACCTCAACTCAACTCACCTTTTAGTGAATAGCCCTGATATAGATGGAAATCTTTGGAGACTGCAGTCTGATGCTGTTGCTAGACTGCCCCTAGTGGCAGTCAGTAACAGTGCAATGAAAAAGTAGCCTTACATGTAGGGTTAGAATAATGGTTCCAATTTAATTAAAGTTAGAGTAAATTAAGTGTTACCATAAGGGTTAGAGTTGGGGTAAAATGTAGGGTTTTGGGTTGGGGTCAAAAGTTCACTGTAGGTGAAAATGGTTAGAAAACAAAAAACTACTCTTGGTTATTGTATAACGCAAATAACAACAGAAAAACATGGAAACAGGCATACTTCTAAACTCAGGACATAATTTAGCAAATATTTAGACAGGATCTTTTTTTTAGCATTTGTAATTGTGTAAATATTTTTTCAGGTCGAATGTTAGAAAAAGTGTTTGTTTATTTTCTTCATCATATTTTATATGTAAACGAGAAAGAAGAACATTACAGCTAAAACACCCCATAAACGTCAAAACAGCCCAGGTCACCGAAGGAAAAACAAGGTCATAAGGTCATGTCACTAAGGGGTTAAAAGGGTTAACAATGATTCCCAGTACCTTGCTGGTGATGCAGCATGGGAAGAGAAGAGACATGAATGAACGGGAGAGAATAAAAAATAGCAGCCAGCCAATCCAAGGCAATGGAAGTCAGAGTGAATGAGAGAGAGGCCCATAGAATGTAGCCCTGAGTCCTGAGGGGACATGTCCAGCCTATCGTTGAAGTTAGTGGGAGGAGTTTTGTGAATAAAAGTGAGGAAGTTGGGGCAACCATTTTGAGAAGCTTCCCTACCTTTTGTCCCACCCACTCTCACTAATTTTCAAGGGTTTTTCTGGTTTTTTTTTACGTCACAGCATCGACGAAAGCTTGCCGAGTATCCAGGAGGGTTAATGGAAGAAGGGTATGGGGCGAGTCAATCAAGTCTCTGGTGGGAGGTTCAAGGGGAAAGTGGTACCTCGAACCTCAGGATATGAGAGGGCATTGGGATATGCCCAGAACACGGAAGTCATTCCATCCAGTCACAGCCACCTGGATACTCGTGCATGCTTGGTTGGTCTTTCTGATGTTATATGGAATGTTATGTTTAGTCATTGTGTAATACTGGTATATGTTAGATGGAATGTTATGTTTAGTCATTGTGTAATACTGGTATATGTTAGATGGAATGTTATGTTTAGTCATTGTGTAATACTGGTATATGTTAGATGGAATGTTATGTTTAGTCATTGTGTAATACTGGTATATGTTAGATGGAATGTTATGTTTAGTCATTGTGTAATACTGGTATATGTTAGATGGAATGTTATGTTTAGTCATTGTGTAATACTGGTATATGTTAGATGGAATGTTATGTTTAGTCATTGTGTAATACTGGTATATGTTAGATGGAATGTTATGTTTAGTCATTGTGTAATACTGGTATATGTTAGATGGAATGTTATGTTTAGTCATTGTGTAATACTGGTATATGTTAGATGGAATGTTATGTTTACTCATTCTGTAATACTGGTATATGTTAGATGGAATGTTATGTTTAGTCATTGTGTAATACTGGTATATGTTAGATGGAATGTTATGTTTAGTCATTGTGTAATACTGGTATATGTTAGATGGAATGTTATGTTTAGTCATTGTGTAATACTGGTATATGTTAGATGGAATGTTATGTTTAGTCATTGTGTAATACTGGTATATGTTAGATGGAATGTTATGTTTAGTCATTGTGTAATACTGGTATATGTTAGATGGAATGTTATGTTTAGTCATTGTGTAATACTGGTATATGTTAGATGGAATGTTATGTTTAGTCATTGTGTAATACTGGTATATGTTAGATGGAATGTTATGTTTAGTCATTGTGTAATACTGGTATATGTTAGATGGAATGTTATGTTTAGTCATTGTGTAATACTGGTATATGTTAGATGGAATGTTATGTTTAGTCATTGTGTAATACTGGTATATGTTAGATGGAATGTTATGTTTAGTCATTGTGTAATACTGGTATATGTTAGATGGAATGTTATGTTTAGTCATTGTGTAATACTGGTATATGTTAGATGGAATGTTATGTTTAGTCATTGTGTAATACTGGTATATGTGTGGAATGTATATAAATGTAATGCAATGATTATTTAAATAAAGTGCTGTGGCCGTTATTTCTACTCCACAGTCTGGTTTTAAGTTATCAGTTATTTCTAGGCGAATACATGTCCCCGATGATCGAAGCTACCATGTCATGAAAGATGGGATCAAAAGGAAACTGGCATAAAGGGTGACAGACAGACAGACAGACAGACAGAGGCCAATAGTCCACAAACAACAGGGAGAGTGAAAACTGTCCCAGCCACACAATGCAGTTCGTCGGAATCCAGCCTCATCCTGATCACAAAACAGCACTGCCCATCCACGTATGCTTAAGGGATCCATACATAAAGTGGATGCAGAGATTTAGGGGCGTTATTCATGAAAGAGAGTGCAGGCAACTGAGACGGGGATTTTAAACTTGAGGCCAAGGTCGCCAAGTGGGAAACATTTTTCCAACTCGGCTACTTTGGCCTTAACTTTGAAATTCCCTTTTTAATTCCCTGCAATTCTCTCTTTCATGTATGAAGTCCTAAGGGTAACCATTTGGTACCCTGTTGCCATACCCTTACCCAGAATCCCATGTGCTGGGGTGAGCAT
This sequence comes from Pelodytes ibericus, assembly GCA_036172795.1. Taxonomy (NCBI): domain Eukaryota; kingdom Metazoa; phylum Chordata; class Amphibia; order Anura; family Pelodytidae; genus Pelodytes; species Pelodytes ibericus. Next base: position 207,486,528 of record CM069861.1, read on the forward strand.
TGCATAACAAGGATATCTGTGGGGTGGGGGGACAGGCCTGCTGCATTGTCTGAGATGTGTCCAGACTACATTGATATTAATAATAAAGGTATATACCAATAGCAGCCTCATTTCCTTCTATTCTTCTTACAACATGATGATATGCATCAAACTAGTTCTGTAACATTATTCCACAGTCCCAACCACGAAGCTCTCATATTTAATGGTTCTATGTGCTCTACATAGCAATGCCAAGTAACACAGCATCCTAATCCTTATCAGGATGTGTACACATATGCCTGCAAGCAATAAAATATGATTTGAACAATAATACCAAGCGTATAATTTGCAGGATAATTTCCTACAATCCTTTCAGCTTGAGTCACCAGCACAGTTATGGTATTACTTTTTTTTAAACTGTCCATAAAGATGTCATGTCATCAGTTATTGTTCGAAGCGAAGGCTTTGCTTGTGGTTTGTTAAAATAGATCCTTTTGCAACTCAATGTTCAGCCAAGTGCATGAATCCCCGGCGCCACAGAAGGACTACACTTAGAGGGAATACGAAAACAGGATTTATTTTAACTCTCTTGCAAATATCACATGAAGACATAAATCTTTCACAAAATAAAATACTAAAGGGTGGGGAAGGAGAAGGGTCAAAGGTAAACCCAGAAACGCTGGTGGTATCTTCGTATATTTGGCGCGGGCATGTAAAGAAGACTTGACATCTATAAATGAGGGTCCGGCCTACAATCATGACCATCCATGGACTCGAATCCGGCCAACAATCATGACCGCCCATGGACTCGAATCCGGCCAACAATCATGACCGCCCATGGACTTGAATTTCCTGTTGGAAGACCAGCTTAGCAGGTACAATGTTGATACAGGCAGTTACCCATCGCAATGCATTACAGCCCAGTCCGTCTGCCCCAATGGCTCGCGATCCTCTGTCTGCCTCTGGTCTGAGTTTTTCCTTTCGGAATGGAGAATCTTTTACTGCGATGTGGAAAATTCAAAGCTTCTCTTATAAACAGTAAGTGGGCAGTGGATTCCTATTTGGATTTGTGATCCAAATATGGGATAAGTGGAGTAATTTCTTGAAAGGATTACAACAGCAGTCATGGCCCTAGGGATGAATGCGCCATGCACAATACAAATGAGATGGTGCCAGAATTTTGAGAGTTTATAGATTCTCTTTTGAAGCAAATAGTGGGGGAAAAATCCTTTGGAAAGTCAGTAGGATATAATATGCCCAACCTTTTCTGTCCACACATCCACACACATACCACATTCTCTAAGCGGGAAATGTAGCCCACATCATTTGGACTTTTTGATCGCGATTATACTTGATTATAAGAATTTAACTGAGATTAAATGACATTCTCCTATTATGTAGATCAGCCGTACTCAAAACTACCATAATAAACGAGTGAGCTATCTCAGTTAGTACACCAGCTTAGTTTTGCAGATTCGGGTTCCAGTCAGGTGATCTCAGCTATTTTATCCTTCCCAGGTCAGTAAAATGAAAACCATTAAGTTGGGTAATAATAGTATCTATTATCAGCCTCCAGTTTGGTTAAGCCTGAGAGCCTGCCATGTGTTCCCTTGTGAGAAAAAAACCCAAACAAACTATATATTAAAAAAAATAAAAAAAACTTTATAAACTATATGAAAAACTATAAAAAAAATATATTAGTATAATAATTAGTAATATGTTTGTCACTGGTTTTCTTGTACAAAATGCAAAGTAAGAACCATTGAGTCAAAAAAACTACTTCACAAATCCATCCCCCCCCTCCCCCCTAGAATGCAACAGTAGCCTTACACTTATTTACATGTAAATATGGTTTTGAAACATGATGCTAATCTCTTAAATATAACAAAGCACTAGTAAAATTATTATATAAATAGTAAAACACAAGACTGTGAACATAAAAAAAATGGTTATTTTTTTTTTTTTTAGAAAGTTACAATAAAAACAAAAGAAAACAGACACAAGAGAAAATAAACTAATTTCAATTCTTATTGCATCCAACTGGATATGTAATTAGACAAAAAGCCTAAAAAATCACAAGCTTAATCCGTGAGGTTGGAAAAATAATTATCTCATTTACAGGACAAAATAAAACAGCGGAAAGTTAGAGAGTAAAAAAAAAAAAAAAAAAAAAAGGTCGAAAAAAAAATAAAGTCCTATTAGAAAAAGTCAAAGTAAAATAAGCGGAAAATGTGATCAGGATCCCTGTGGGATTTTATTTTTGTCAACAATTTCTAAGCTTCTGCAAGGAAAAATCTTCTGTTTTTACTCCTTGCCCTGTCCAAATAAAACACAGCACAATTAATTAGCTATTATGACAACTTGGAAAAACTGCAGGAATGAATAGGATGGGGCAATGTTACAGGGACTCCTCAACCTGTGCACATTTGCGTATACTTTCAAAGTAAACCAATGATCAAAACTGATCCATACCTTGTGCTAGCAGAATTGCCGGCCAAAGGAGCAGATGAAGCGACACATGTGTTTTAAATGGGTCTGTGGTTTCTGCTGCTTATGACATCACATTGTGACTTCCGGTGCAAATTTTCCATTGAAGGATAGTTTGTTGGCATATCAAGCTACAGGTGATGTCATAAGCAGAAGACACCCACAGACAGTGTAAATAAAGCATGATGATTGGACGATACTGGTCATGAACAGAAATTGTGGGTGTGTTTAAATGAGCGGGGTAGTGGATGTATGATAGGCACAAGGCTATCCTAGATATAAGATAAGGCCAGGGACTAATAAAAGTGTTTAGAAACATGAGCAGACTAGATTCTTATCTGCCGACACATTCTATATTACCGTATTTGCTCGATTATAAGACGACCCTGATTATAAGACGACCCCCCCCAAATTTGTACATTCCTTTAGGAAAAAAACTAAAAGCCTGATTATAAGACTACCCTATAGGAAAAAAGTTTAACTTGTATATATGTAAATTGCTTTTTAATATTTAATAAAAAGTTTATATTATACAAATGCATTTCTTGTTTTTATTTGCTTTTATGTGCCAATGCCTCTCTCCCGCTCCCCCAGCTGTCTCTTTCCCCCCCAGAATTGTCTCTCTCTCCCCCCAAAACTTCTCTCTTGTCTCTATCTATCCCCCCCTCCCCTTTTCTCTCTGTCCCCCTCCCTCCCCTTGTCTGTGTCCTCCCCCTCCCCCTCCCTTTGTCTCTCTCTGTCCCCCTCTCTCCCCTTGTCTGTGTCTCCCCCCCTTGTCTGTCTGTGTCCTTCCCCCATCCCCCTCCCTTTGTCTCTCTCTCTCTATCCCCCCCCCTCCCCTTGTCTGTCTGTGTCCTCCGTCCCCCCCCCCCCCCCTTACCTCTATACATGGTGGCTAGTGGGGGCAGCCGGGGGATGTCTGCACGATACGTGCAGACATCCTCCATGCTGCCCGATTCTCCCTGGTGGCTAGTGGGGCAGCAGAGGATGTCTGCGCGACGAGCGCAGACTCCCCTGCTGCCGCCCGGCACGCTCGCCGGGACTTCTGTGACGAAAGCGGAAGTACCCGGCTCAGGGCCGTCTTTAATAGTGATTGGACCCTGGGCAAGCATTTGCTTGGGCCCCCTGGACCCTGCCCCTTCCCCTGCATGCAATCCCGCCATCCATCGCAATGTTACCCCCCCACACACACACACATATGCCATAATTGTTGTGCCATTCAGATGCCAGTAATATTGTAACTTTCGGATGCCAGTAATATTGTGCCAGTCAGAGCCCAGTAATATTGTGCCAGTCAGAGCCTAGTAATATTGTGCCAGTCAGATGCCTGCAATATTGTGCCAGTCAGATGCCTGCAATATTGTGCCAGTCAGATGCCTGCAATATTGTGCCAGTCAGAGCCCAGTAATAATGTGCCAGTCAGAGCCCAGTAATAATGTGCCAGTCAGATACCAGTAATATTGTGCCAGTCAGATACCAATAATATTGTGCCTGTCAGAGCCCAGGAATATTGTGCCTGTCAGAGCCCAGGAATATGGTGCCTGTCAGATGCCTGTAATATTATGCCAGTCAGATGCCTGTAATAGTGTGCAGTCAGAGGCCAGGAATATTGTGCCAGTCAGATGCCTGTAATAGTGTGCAGTCAGAGGCCAGGAATATTGTGCCAGTCAGATGCCTGTAATATTGTGCCAGTCAGATGCCAAGTAATATAGTGCCAATCAGATGCCCAGTAATATAGTGCCAATCAGATGCCCAGTAATATAGTGCCAATCAGATGCCAAGTAATATAGTGCCAATCAGATGCCCAGTAATATAGTGCCAATCAGATGCCAAGTAATATAGTGCCAATCAGATGCCCAGTAATATAGTGCCAATTAGATGCCAAGTAATATAGTGCCAATCAGATGCCCAGTAATATAGTGCCAATCAGATACCCAGTAATATAGTGCCAATCAGATGCCCAGTAATATAGTGCCAGTCAGATACCCAGTAATATAGTGCCAATCAGATGCCAAGTAGTAGTGCCAATCAGATACCCAGTAATATAGTGCCAATCAGATGCCCAGTAATATAGTGCCAATCAGATACCCAGTAATATAGTGCCAATCAGATACCCAGTAATATTGTGCCAATCAGATGCCAAGTAATATAGTGCCAATCAGATGCCCAGTAATATAGTGCCAATCAGATACCCAGTAATATAGTGCCAATCAGATGCCAAGTAATATAGTGCCAATCAGATGCCCAGTAATATAGTGCCAATCAGATGCCAAGTAATATAGTGCCAATCAGATGCCCAGTAATATAGTGCCAATCAGATACCCAGTAATATAGTGCCAATCAGATGCCCAGTAATATAGAGCCAGTCAGATACCCAGTAATATAGTGCCAATCAGATGCCAAGTAATAGTGCCAATCAGATACCCAGTAATATAGTGCCAATCAGATGCCCAGTAATATAGTGCCAATCAGATACCCAGTAATATAGTGCCAATCAGATACCCAGTAATATTGTGCCAATCAGATGCCAAGTAATATAGTGCCAATCAGATGCCAAGTAATATAGTGCCAATCAGATGCCCAGTAATATAGTGCCAATCAGATACCCAGTAATATAGTGCCAATCAGATGCCAAGTAATATAGTGCCAATCAGATACCCAGTAATATTGTGCCAATCAGATACCCAGTAATATAGTGCCAATCAGATGCCCAGTAATATAGTGCCAATCAGATGCCCAGTAATATAGTGCCAATCAGATGCCCAGTAATATAGTGCCAATCAGATGGCCAGTAATATTGTGCCAATCAGATACCCAGTAATATAGTGCCAATCAGATGCCCAGTAATATAGTGCCAGTCAGATGCCCAGTAATATTGTGCCAATCAGATACCCAGTAATATAGTGCCAATCAGATGCCCAGTAATATAGTGCCAATCAGATACCCAGTAATATAGTGCCAATCAGATACCCAGTAATATAGTGCCAGTCAGATACCCAGTAATATAGTGCCAATCAGATACCCAGTAATATAGTGCCAATCAGATACCCAGTAATATAGTGCCAGTCAGATACCCAGTAATATAGTGCCAATCAGATACCCAGTAATATAGTGCCAGTCAGATACCCAGTAATATAGTGCCAATCAGATGCCCAGTAATATAGTGCCAATCAGATACCCAGTAATATAGGGCCAATCAGATGCCCAGTAATATAGTGCCAATCAGATGCCAAGTAATATAGTGCCAATCAGATGCCCAGTAATATAGTGCCAGTCAGATGCCCAGTAATATAGTGCCAATCAGGTGCCCAGTAATATAGTGCCAATCAGATACCCAGTAATATAGTGCCAATCAGATGCCCAGTAATATAGTGCCAATCAGATACCCAGTAATATAGTGCCAATCAGATGCCAAGTAATAGTGCCAATCAGATACCCAGTAATATAGTGCCAATCAGATGCCAAGTAATATAGTGCCAATCAGATGCCCAGTAATATAGTGCCAATTAGATGCCAAGTAATATAGTGCCAATCAGATGCCCAGTAATATAGTGCCAATCAGATACCCAGTAATATAGTGCCAATCAGATGCCCAGTAATATAGTGCCAGTCAGATACCCAGTAATATAGTGCCAATCAGATGCCAAGTAATAGTGCCAATCAGATACCCAGTAATATAGTGCCAATCAGATGCCCAGTAATATAGTGCCAATCAGATACCCAGTAATATAGTGCCAATCAGATACCCAGTAGTATTGTGCCAATCAGATGCCAAGTAATATAGTGCCAATCAGATGCCAAGTAATATAGTGCCAATCAGATGCCCAGTAATATAGTGCCAATCAGATACCCAGTAATATAGTGCCAATCAGATGCCAAGTAATATAGTGCCAATCAGATACCCAGTAATATAGTGCCAATCAGATACCCAGTAATATAGTGCCAATCAGATGCCCAGTAATATAGTGCCAATCAGATGCCCAGTAATATAGTGCCAATCAGATGCCCAGTAATATAGTGCCAATCAGATACCCAGTAATATTGTGCCAATCAGATGCCAAGTAATATAGTGCCAATCAGATGCCAAGTAATATAGTGCCAATCAGATGCCCAGTAATATAGTGCCAATCAGATACCCAGTAATATAGTGCCAATCAGATGCCAAGTAATATAGTGCCAATCAGATACCCAGTAATATTGTGCCAATCAGATACCCAGTAATATAGTGCCAATCAGATGCCCAGTAATATAGTGCCAATCAGATGCCCAGTAATATAGTGCCAATCAGATGCCCAGTAATATAGTGCCAATCAGATGGCCAGTAATATTGTGCCAATCAGATACCCAGTAATATAGTGCCAATCAGATGCCCAGTAATATAGTGCCAGTCAGATGCCCAGTAATATTGTGCCAATCAGATACCCAGTAATATAGTGCCAATCAGATGCCCAGTAATATAGTGCCAATCAGATACCCAGTAATATAGTGCCAATCAGATACCCAGTAATATAGTGCCAGTCAGATGCCCAGTAATATAGTGCCAATCAGATACCCAGTAATATAGTGCCAATCAGATACCCAGTAATATAGTGCCAGTCAGATACCCAGTAATATAGTGCCAATCAGATACCCAGTAATATAGTGCCAGTCAGATACCCAGTAATATAGTGCCAGTCAGATGCCCAGTAATATAGTGCCAATCAGATGCCCAGTAATATAGTGCCAATCAGATACCCAGTAATATAGGGCCAATCAGATGCCCAGTAATATAGTGCCAATCAGATGCCAAGTAATATAGTGCCAATCAGATGCCCAGTAATATAGTGCCAGTCAGATGCCCAGTAATATAGTGCCAATCAGGTGCCCAGTAATATAGTGCCAATCAGATACCCAGTAATATAGTGCCAATCAGATGCCCAGTAATATAGTGCCAATCAGATACCCAGTAATATAGTGCCAATCAGATGCCCAGTAATATAGTGCCAATCAGATGCCCAGTAATATAGTGCCAATCAGATGTCCAGTAATATAGTGCCAATCAGATACCCAGTAATATAGTGCCAATCAGATGCCCAGTAATATAGTGCCAATCAGATACCCAGTAATATAGTGCCAGTCAGATGTCCGGTAATATAGTGCCAATCAGATACCCAGTAATATAGTGCCAATCAGATGCCCAGTAATATAGTGCCAATCAGATACCCAGTAATATAGTGCCAATCAGATGCCCAGTAATATAGTGCCAATCAGATACCCAGTAATATAGTGCCAATCAGATACCCAGTAATATAGTGCCAATCAGATGCCCAGTAATATTGTCCCAATCAGATGCCAAGTAATATTGTGCCAGCCGGAGCCCAGTAATATAGTGCCAGTCAGATACCCAGTAATATTGTGCCAATCAGATACCCAGTAATATAGTGCCAGTCAGATACCCAGTAATATAGTGCCAATCAGATACCCAGTAATATAGTGCCAATCAGATACCCAGTAATATAGTGCCAATCAGATACCCAGTAATATAGTGCCAGTCAGATGTCCGGTAATATAGTGCCAATCAGATACCCAGTAATATAGTGCCAATCAGATGCCCAGTAATATAGTGCCAATCAGATACCCAGTAATATAGTGCCAATCAGATGCCCAGTAATATAGTGCCAATCAGATACCCAGTAATATAGTGCCAATCAGATACCCAGTAATATAGTGCCAATCAGATGCCCAGTAATATTGTCCCAATCAGATGCCAAGTAATATTGTGCCAGCCGGAGCCCAGTAATATAGTGCCAGTCAGATACCCAGTAATATTGTGCCAATCAGATACCCAGTAATATAGTGCCAGTCAGATACCCAGTAATATAGTGCCAATCAGATACCCAGTAATATAGTGCCAATCAGATGCCCAGTAATATTGTGCCAGTCAGATGCCCAGTAATATAGTGCCAATCAGATGCCCAGTAATATTGTGCCAATCAGATACCCAGTAATATAGTGCCAATCAGATGCCCAGTAATATAGTGCCAATCGGATGCCCAGTAATATTGTGCCAATCAGATACCCAGTAATATAGTGCCAATCAGATGCCCAGTAATATTGTGCCAATCAGATACCCAGTAATATTGTGCCAATCAGATACCCAGTAATATAGTGCCAATCAGATACCCAGTAATATAGTGCCAGTCAGATACCAGGAATATTGTGCCAATCAGATGCCAAGTAATATAGTGCCAGTCAGATGCCCAGTAATATAGTGCCAATCAGATGCCCAGTAATATTGTGCCAATCAGATGCCAAGTAATATAGTGCCAGTCATATACCAGGAATATTGTGCCAGCCAGCCCCCCCCCCCCGTACTTACATGAAGCTGCTCCGTGTCCCCCGCCGGATGTCTCCTCCGTGCAGTCTTCCCTCTTGCACGGAGGAGGGAAACAGACACCGGATGTGACGCGACGTCACATCCGGCGTCAGTTTTTTTTTTTTTCCGGCCATCGCATCCATCGGATGCGGCTTGCCGGAAAAAAGCGTTCACAAGCGCAATGCGCTGTGAACGCGGCAGCAGGGGCTGGGGGCCCACGGGACAGCTGCCTTGGGGCCCCCCCGGAGTAAATGAGCCCAGGGCAGCTGCCCCGTTTGCCCCGCGTTAAAGATGGCCCTGACCCGGCTTCTTCATAGAAGCCCCGGCGGTCGTGCCGGGCGGAAGCAGGGGAGTCTGTGCTCGTCGCGCAGACATCCCCTGCTGTTAGAGAGGGGTATCCAGGTCCCCTGCAGCTCTGCTGGGGACCTGGATCCATGTCTTATAATCTGACCTCAATTTGAGGTCAGATTATAAGAAGACCTCGAATGTAAGACGAGGAGGATTTTTCAGAGCATTTCGAGCAAATACGGTATTGGTAACATATCAGATAGCACACGCACCACTCTGGTTCTTTGCTGGACCACACAGACATATAGCGCACTATATGTTTAGTGTGGCTGTAGTTGGCTCTTGGAGCCATTACATTTCTGTAAGCTCCACCCTTTTTATTTTTTAGAGCATGGTATTTTATTTTTACTAAGGATATAGACTAGTAAATCTGCTGATAAGTTTTTATAATTTTCTTTTTTTTTTTTACAAGGACAGGAATGTCCATAATTTTCCACAATTCTAAAAAAAAAAAATAAAATACACTTTAATATAACAGAATCATGCATGTCAGCCATTGGACTTTTGGAAAAAAAAAAACTTAGTTATTGTTATGCCAAGGAAAATATTGCTATGAACTATGTCAATTAATGAGCATTACCTCTTCAGGCCCGCTGTCCATCTCTGTAAACTGTGGGTTCAGTACTCAGATTACGGTACAACACAATGAAGACGTAACTCGATCACTTGATAAATAAATTACATGTATTCTCATGCTCAAGGGTAAGGTCGAACATCGAAGAGAGATTTGGAGGAAAAACAAATCTGTTTTCCCCATGAGTTGCCCCCATGAGGACCATTTGATTTTTTCCTAGCTTTATTCATTATATATATAATATATATATATATCGATCAGCCATAACATTATGACCACTGACTGGGGGCAAGCCAGCAGAAGCAGTGTGATGCTTTGGACTGATAAGTGGCAAGTCGGCGGAGGCAGTGTAATATTTTGGATAATGTTCTGCTGGGAAACCTTGTGTCCTGCCATTTATATGGATGTTACTTTGACACGTACCACCTATCTAAGCATTGTTACAGACCATGTACAGCCTTTCATGGAAACGGTATTCCCTGATGGCATGGGCCTCTTTCAGCAGGATAATGCTCCCTGCCACAAAGCAAAAATGGTTCAAGAATGGTTTGAAGAACACAACAATGAGTTCAAGGTTTTGACTTGGCCTCCAAATTTCAATCCATTAGAGCATTTGTGGGATGTGCTGGACAAACAAGTCCGATCCATAGAGGCCACACCTTGCAACTAACAGGACTTAAAGGATCTGCTGCTAATGTCATGAGTCCATGTCTAGAGAAGTCATGGCTGGTTTGGTGGTAAAAGGGGAGCTACACAGGTGGTGGTCATGTTCTTATTGGTGTGTGTATATTGATAAAGGTCTGTGGTGGGGACTGAAACGTCCATAATTATGTTAGTTTTTCTGACTAAATGACACAATGACTATCCTGTTTGCTGGAAGTCCTGTGAGTGTATGTATAATATATATAAATAATTAAAAAAATAAATTGTTGTCATATTAATTACTATCTTCCTATGCCCATATCCACTTAGGTGACACTCAGTATGGTACACTTGGTCGTTAACCCAAAATAGCTAACGAGCGAATCCTGTGATTTCTCTCAATATGCAAAGCATTCAGACATGGTCAGGAGGTCTCGTTGTTGGAGGCGCCATCTCTGGACACACACGTGTTCTTCGAGCAGGAGGAACGCACCGACACAATGTGTATCTCCAGCCAGGGAGATGGAATGTGCCCCTCACCTTTTTCATCATGAGCTCCAAGAATTATTCCCCACTCCAAGCAATGAATGCTACCTCTTTCCAATAAAACTTTCCCTCTGTGTCTCCATACAAGAGAAAGAGTTGCACCCTCAATGATCTACCTGTCACGCATGTGCACTGGGTGCAGTGCTGTTCAAGACGACCGTAGAGCTCACTGGAAGTTCTTAACATCTGCTCTTCTAGTCAAGAGTATTATAACCCTTACCATTTGCTGTGCACCCCAACCAGAAAAATGGAGTAAATGCTGTGAAACTCTGTTAAAGGGCCTCCATCACTGAAACAGACGTTGATCTATACATTGTGCTCACAACTGCATAAATTTACAGGGAGGAAAAAATGTGTTCTCCTGTGTATGGCATATGGATTAATATGCAAACGAAACATTTCACTCGAAAAGAGCAGTTCATTTGCACATCAAACCGCAAGGTGATGCCATAAAAAGGAGACACATTTTTCTCTTAATTTATGTATTTGCTTAGAATTCTTTGTGTACCCACCCCCCTTTTTTGCTCACTGTAGGTGTTAGGGTATGCTCATGGCCATGGGTCCCTGGCTTGCTTGCACCTAGAGGATCATCAGCCATACCACACTGATGAGGCCATTGTAGGCTGAAACGTACATCTGTGGTTTGCTGTGTTCCTCGTGTAGAGGGTACTAGCCATGCATTTCAGGTCTGGACTTCCCTTATGGGTGGGATTAGGCTGATATGCTAATGGAGTGGTTCCTCTGTAATGGTGCAAGCAAGCAAAAAATGGAGTTGCTCTCCCGAGTAGGTATTATCCTACAGGACAGACTATTGGAGTGCTGTCTGTTCTCGGAAGTTCGTGCTCCCCACCCCGTTTTTTGCTCACCTTAGAATTCTTCTAAAACAATGTATAGACAATTTTTGCTTTTTTTGTATCACAGATTAAACAAAGTTTAGGTGACAGAGTTCCTTTAAATTTTAACTGCCAATTAGTCTCTGGAGCCATCATCCACACCAGATTAATTATGGGTAAAAATATTCATCAACGATGAAGCTAGGCGACCAGTTTTATTCCGAGCAGAGAAATTGTACCATAAAAAAAAATTAAATAAAAAAAAGAAAGTTAATGATGGGGAAAGGTTTAAGCCAAAAAAAACTATTAAAAAGGCACCAGTTTCCCAGATTTCAAAATCTAGATTAAACCATTCTTCCATTAAGGCGCTCTTGTCGAAGGTGGTAAACTTTATAATATACCTAAGGATTCTCTTGGGAGCACTGCAGAAATTGATATAGCTCAGCCACAGAGCAGTGAAAGCCACGAGTTTGAACCTGCGAGTGTTCATGTGCCTCTTTCTGCCTTTACCCACCCCAGATTATTACTTTCCAATTCAACACTATATGAAAGAAATACCATTATAATTCCTAATCTGTCAAGGTACGCAGAGCCTTCTACAGAAATGCAGTCTAAACATCCCTGTTAATTTTGTCTCTCTGTGTATTTGAAAGGCTATGTGGTGCTCTCTGACTCCTTCTCCCATCTAGCTACAAGTGTTGCCTTATCTCCTCCAGCTTTGCTCAGGTCTTTGTAAGTGGTCCTCTTCGTTTAGTTCAGTGATGCAAAATACTTGAGTGCCCAATCTCCTGCAGGACGCCAAGCATTTCAGGAAATTAGCCACCCTTCTCATTCTTGCTCTACTTACCTTTCCTACAATTTCTCTTAATCACCAATGATTGCTAGAGTCCTAAAATGTCAATCTTAGACCATAACATTGGTTGGATACACCATAATTGATGGTGATATTGTAGATGTATGTGGAGTGCCATCTCCGAGGTCGGTACCATAGGATCCCCATCACTGATTTAGTCTATCCCATGTCGTCAAAGTGCCCTTTTCTCTCATACTCCAATTTCCATAGCATTTTTTTCTGTTTATTAACCAATTATTTCTCCTTGTTCCTTTCTACTGCTCCGTCTCAGTATCCCCATACGCTCCACTTGCCTCCATTTAAAGAGTGTGAAACCATGCACCTGTGCCACAGGTTTGCCCTCAATGTGCTAAGACAAACCACGACTCCTCCCTGATTCTGCCAAATCCTCCTCTAGTCTAAAATCCCTGAAATGAGTGTCTCCCAAATCCTCAAATCAAAATGTACCTGTTATTAGTTTACAAACTACTATATATACTGTACATGTTGTTTGTTTGTTTTGTAGTAATAATGATTTACCCTGTATGTTCTCTTTCCAATTTGTATACATTTATGTATGTATGTATTCTTTTTTTTAATCTGCTGTTAAATGCGTAACTCTGTGTAACTCCATTCTGGACTGGGTCCCCGGGACATACTTGAAAACGAGAGAAATCTCAATGTATTCTTCCTGGTAAAACCCTTTCTAAATAAATAAAAACCTGTACTGTAATTATAATGGTGAGATGGAATTACAAACACCAGAAGATCTCATTAACTTAGGCAGAGATGCTGGTTAGGCCATGAAGAACTAGGGTGAACTGTGGAGCAAGGTCTCTGATGTCAAATCAGGACTATGCAAGGTAAGAGGCTTCATCCAATTCTCAAGAGAGAGACTTCCAAACTGGCACTGGATGTCTACAGGACTAGGTGTCGGGACGTGTACCATAGAGAGCAAAATGCAGGGGTAACAAGCTGGAGTAGATCCAAAATCCAAGAGAAACCAGAGGCAGAGGTACCAAGGGAGGAGGCAAAGCGAGGTCAAATTCAGTCCAAGGGGTCAGGACAGGCAGATATGGTTCAGGATTGGAGACGGACAAGCCGAGGTCAATAGCAGAGAAAAAAGGCGGAGTCCGGGAAGCAAGCCAATAGGTCAGAAGCTGGTAGAAACAAACTAAAAGAGGGACCAGGGGTTGAAGGCAGGGACAGTGCAAACAGTATTAGCAGGGCACTATGAAACACTACAGCTTAAAAACAAGCAAGCACTGAATGAACAGTGCTTAGCTGTTTTAAAGCCTGCCAAGCCCCTGATGCCACCCACCACTTACCAGGTAGCTGTCCCCCTTAGGTAGGCTTAGTGATGGAGGCAGGGAAGAGATGGGCTTCCTACTCCTTCCCCCTTGCTTCCCCCGATGGAGGCAGTGAATAGGCAGCAGGACCACCACCACCCCACCTGTAACTCTGAGGCGCGCCTTACTACAAGCCAGGGATGCAGCCAACACTGTGTTAGCACGCCCCCGGCGGGATGCACAAAGACCAGAGGCAGCTGTTCCAGGTAGGGGACACTGGGGAAGCGGTTGCAGTTGGCAGCCCAACAGCTTTGGGAGGGCCAAATTTCCCACCTCAGATCCCACCAATCTGGTTGTATGTTACCACTATCGCCTGTGTATTGCACAGTATGCCCAGTGCAAGTAGGCAAAAGCCGTGTTTTTTTAGTCTGCTAACTAGATCGGAGGGGGAAAAAAACGGATTTCCCTCCCATAATTCCAAGATGGAACCTTGAGAAAACCAAGGTTCTATGAACTGTGCCAAGAGTTCTATCTCACACCTTAATCCCCAATTAAATGTGTGCAGCTGCGTGTGCTCGGAGAAACGGATAGCAACTGGGAATGAAAGCAGGAGTTAGCGTAAAAGCTGAAAACGGATCACTCCCGGATCACTTGATGGCGAGGCAGTAACCAAGCACTTTATTTGCCACGGGTTGAAAAAACATACTTAGGTATACATTGCAGTACATACAGTGCAGGTGAAAAGCACTTCAATATTAAGTGTGTTCCCGTGACATTTAAAAGGTATATAAAATGAAGTATTTCTTGGCATTGAGTTTTTCAAGTAACCTTCCTGGTGTTTAGTAAATGTGCCAACACAGTGTGCAAAATCTACTGCTTTTTCACTCCGTTTATTTTCTTTCAATTTAGTATTACACTTTATAGCAATTGAGAGTTATAGAACTTCCATTAACATATTAAATTCAACTCCCCCGCTCTATAACTCAATGGGTTGACTCTATTAGAGCCGCTTTTTTAAATTTTTTTAAATGCCTGCAGCACTGAATGGGTCAAAGGTTGTCCGCTGCATTCACACGCCAGGAAAGACAGTAATTATCATGATTCTGGAAAGGTTTGTTTAAAAAAAAAAAAAAAACGTTGGCCGTCGGTCGGGATGGAGGCACCAAGGGGAAAGAAAAAAAAAAATCTCCTTCAAACACAAAAATTATATTAATTGGTCTCTTTCTAACGATGTGCGCCAAAGGAAACAAACCAATGGAGTCAAATTGTCATGCCTATCCGTAGAGGTCTGTAGGTACATTTGCCATGTTTTAAAAGGAGATCTCCATTAAATTTACATTTCCTGATGAGTCCTTGAATTATTTAAACACATGTTTTTGTAGATACTCTCGAGAAGTATTAGTAACAAGGAAAATGAAAGCTAATATTCGTGGTCTAACTGATAGGTGACATAAGTCATTTGGGAGAAATTGCCCAGATTATCCTGTTTCGGCTACAGCTTCCAGCGAACATTGTGTCTGCTATGTGTAGTAAACCGTCGGAACAGAGAGACATGGAAAGTCTAAACCACTGTACTAATTGGACGGTCAAGCATTTGGCCTTATTTCTAACTTAGTATGAAGTTAAAAAAAAGGTTCTAGAGACACACCACGTTGCTCTTTGTTACCAGGTGAGGAGAGGAAGATCATCATGTGGTTTCTCTTGGTGGTATTGACCGAGAAATTGGCCACGCTCTGCAGACTTAAACAAAATAGAGAATAAATAGAGGGGTCTTGCATGATTAATTGGGCCTTGTCGTTCATTTATTATGCAGGTCTCCAGCATTGGACTACGGCAGGGGTGTCAAACTGTGGCCACGGCCAGGACACCAGACGTTTAAGTCAAATACACTTGTCAAGATCATACAAGGCAAGTGTGAGAGAAGGCCGGATCCAGAGTGCAGCAAGCAGACACATATAATGGGTTACCAGCAGATAAGAACCATTTTGGCCCATCCAGTTTCTTCGGAATAGTTTTATTAGTCGCTGGCCTTAACTTATACCTAGTATACCCTTATGCCTTTCTAATGCAAGCTTAAACTTCTTCACTGTATTAACCTCTACCACGTCTGCTGAAAGGCTACTACATGCATCCCCTACCCTCTCAGTCAAGTAATACTTCCTGATATTACTTTTAAACCTTTGCCCCTCTAATTTAAGTCTATGTCCTCTGGTTGTGGTAGTTTTTCTTCTTTTTAATATACTCTGTTCCTTTACTGTGTTGGTTCCCTATACGTATTTTAATGTTTCTATCTTCTAAGACTGAGCAGTGTATGGCAGGTCTTTAAGGGGGACCAGCCAAATCGAGGACGCGGCCCACCTCATGAATACTAATCATGTTCCAGGGGTAGGGGACACCCGCGAGAAGCAAGATCATTCCAAATTACTGCCCTAACTTTGCAGGTTTCAAGCACATGTATTGAGAAAGTCAGGGTCAATCCCCACAACAAAAGATGAGCCATTTTGTATCAAATTAATTATCTATAAACTAAGACTTTCACTATTCACTACCTGCCTCTGAGTGAGGATCAGGGGGTGGAACCAATAGTGGGGGCAGAAAATGCAATGCGCCCTTCCCTATAATTGGGCCCATGACAGGCACTGTTCAGTATCACCGCCATATTATTCCAGATATTGCAGATTGCTCAGTTGGTGAATACCCTGCCTACAGAGCTTTGTCAAACCTCAGGGTTACAGGTTCCAATCCTGGCAGGGTCAACTGAGCCCTTCATCCCTCCGAGGTCAATAAATGAGTACCATCAACTGGTGCTTCAAGTGCGACTGGGAGGTGGGCCCAAGAACTGTTTCTGCACCAGGGACTTTATTGGTCTTCTACTGCCGCCAAGGACAAAAATGGAATGACCCATAATTATAATAGTCAGCTGTGGGGCAAAATTCGAAAAAAGCAGGGCAGTCACCAAGGATATCAAATTAATGTTCTAATTTTAGAACATTGCCCTAGCACTGACCATTATAAGTAACCCCCACCGTGTCAAAAGACTTCCTGGGCCTTAGTTACATAATAACCATGTCGATAGCTGTCTTTAAACAGTTAAGAGAAACTGAAGTGCAATTTAGTCTTTAATGTATCTTGTTTTCATTTGAAAGAGAAATGTCTGGGGGGCTCATCCATTCCCATCTCGACTCTCCCCATAAGTCATACGAAAGGAGAGCGCCCTACTTTTCCCGACGTTCCTTCGACAAAGATTTCATTATACAGAGTCATAATTTTAACCCCTAGTCTTGTCGGCTGCGAGATACCTGAATTAAGGCCACATGTTGCAGTAAAGTTAACACAGTTCTGGCAAAAGCTGCAGGATTTTTTTGTTTTTCTGGATTTTACATTATTGGGTATTGCATTGCAACACATAATTACCAAAATGTAAAACACGGGGACGCATCTGCTGTAAATCACTCCTTAAAAAAAAAAATGAAAAAAAAAAATCATCTTTACTTTTACAAGGCAAGGTTGGATAAGTTCAAGTGAATTGGAACTGTCCAAATAACATATGTCGGAAAACCGTGTATACACTTTCTTCTGGCAAGAGACGAGGACGACAAAAAAAAAAAACAAAAAAAAAAACGCCTTGTAAATAGTTCAAATGTAGCACAAACGAGGCTCGTTATGTTTTTATGGCGGTTTGCGGCCCCCTGAAAAAATGACATTAAGAATAAACATTAAAATAATTGGGCTACCGACCTTGAAGGAACCATGGCAGATATAATAGAATGAATTAAAAAAAAAAAAAACAAGTGAGAAAATGTTGGTGTTAGCACAGAAACATCAAAAGAGGAGACTCAAAATCTCCACCGCTATTGGCATTGTATACGCGACTGCCACTCACCGCTGCCAAGGGGCGGCTGATCCAAGGGATGGCTGAATATCTTTTGAACAGTGCAGCTTTTAAAAGATAGTTTGAACGAGGCAGAAGCGGTCTTCTGCTTCATTAAAAAAAAAAAAAGGGGGGGTCTCACTCTAAATGTTTAAAAAAAAAATACATTTTGTTGAAGATATCACTGATTAAGAATGGGGGAAAAAAGGAGAAGGAAAAAAAGAGTAGCAGTCTTGTGCCCCTGGGTGAGCGTGGGATGTATCCGTGCCTCCTTGTTGGCCTATCAGCCAAGACAAGATCTTTTTCTCCGTTTTAAACCAAGTCAATGGTGGTTCGGGTCCACCCACTAGCTGGGGGGAGTAAGCTCCCTAGTGCTTAGTTTCATCCCCACTTGACCAGTCATATCTTGTGAACAGTAGATGATCACGGTATACCTGATCATTCATTCCCCCCCCACCAATAACTTAGACAGACAACTGAGTGGCTAGAAAGGTTACAGTCTTTATTGAAAATGCTGCAACATAAATCGACAGCTAAATACATAGCTGAAGTAAACGAAACGGTATTAATATGAATCAAATATGGTTAAATCTTATAAATAACCGGGTATAATAAAAAATATATATATATACTAACACATATTTATATAACGAGACATATAAACAACATGAAACAATACTTATTGAACCTCAGCGGTAGAGTGTGACTTATCCTAGACCAACTAGGATCAGGACCCTGAGAATCTGGCGCAGGCGCACCACATGACTTACGGCTACTGATGTCCCTGTTTGCACAGTAGCCGTGCTTCACATCCCAGGGCAAGCCCATGGGGAGCGCGTGCAGGTAGCTCCCACAGCTACTGTCCAACCGGATTGACCAACACCCTGCACTTTCGCCAAACCTCTGGGACCCCCGACACTTCTTTCTTCTTAATCTAGGGATGGGAGGGAGGGAACTTGTCATTTTTCTTTAAAACAGGAAGTTATTCCTGGAAAGCCTGCAATATATAGCCTAAGGCCATCCCCTTTATGTGATCATTGCCACCCCTGCCGTGCCCCTATTGGGCCCTTGGATTAACTGACAGGGTGAGGGAGATGACAGGAAACCTTTGTCATGATGGCCTTCTATATATTGCATTATTCCAGGCCAGAACGTAAATGCAAATACTCAACAAACCCGTGGCAACCAAATAACATAATTTAGTAATGAATGTCTAAAAAAGGAACTTTTGCACCACCATAGAAGTATTAGATTTATAAGCTAGTAACATTCCAAGCAGAAGAAGCACTAGTGGTGACATAAGTGGCTCAACTGAGGACAAGCACTAGATGGGAAAGAGAAGGCCAATATGCAGAGCTTGTAAGGGTCCTGAGTTTCCAGTTCTCTCCCATGTTCTAGTAAAGTCTAGGTCTTTGACATCCAAAATGTCTCATGAATGTCTTCATCTCATGAATTTTAAATGAAAAGTCTAACAATGGCGTTAATACACCGTGTCTGCAGAACAGGCCATTTGCATAAAATGTGCTTGTTGATGGGCCAACTTTATTTGTTGCTGAGTTAAACAGGGGGTAGAGCGGGAGAGGGTGGATACTGACCCAAATGGTTTGTGTTCACACACTTGGTTGACCCTCCAGATCACCCTGCAAGTGAATGAGTCCTCTCCAGGGGTGTACCTAGAGTATTTGTAACCCAGATGTATCCTTTTAAATTGTAAAAACAATCTCCCAATCCCATAGGTTTTCAAGAAATGTGCCCCCAGACTTGCCATCTGAACCCAAAGTTTCTAGAACCCCTTCATCCAGTATTGTGCCCTGTGATGTAAACCACTTGGCCAGTTCCTCTATTTCAAACCCCTCACCTAGCCCTCTGATAACCCAGCTCCCTACACTGCCTTCCCTACTCCTAACCCTCACGAGTTTTGTGACCAGACAGGTCACCACACCCAGTCGTCCTTTTCCATCACCTGTCATCTCCATTCCCTGACTTCCTCACCTTCTTGTCCAGCCCTTCGTCGTCGTCCCCATCTTCTGATTTTCCTCCCCCAGTTTTCTGTCCCTCTCATGTTTTACCTCATCTTCTGCCCCGCTGCCCTCTGTTTCTGCCCTCTGATCACATGTCACTGTCCCCGTCAGTCCTCTCTGAGCGGATGCAGTGAGGTCTGTGGCAGAAGAAGCCCAGCCAACTGCATCCACGGCCTGTGCCTCCCTACTACCACCAGCATTCTCATGCTATAAATAGCTTCTCGCACCTCGCCCCCCCAAGGAAGACCACCCCTCTTAGCCCCACCAAAGTCCGCCACTGGTTCTCTCCCACTCCGATTCTCTTTAGCCTTTTGAGTTACAAAAATGCTTAGCTCAAAATCTACTTACTTTAAAGGTTAACTCAGAGCTATAAAAACACCAGGGAATCACATCAGTTAATATACACGCCATATCATCTTTCCAAGTTACCTCATAAACCTTATTAAAGCATAAGCCTTCCCTTAAAAAAAAATGTAATAGTTCCATCATGAATTCCTACTGTTCTTTCCCTCAGTTCCTTATAACTACTGTGTAATTATCAACATGGGCTTTCTATAAATATGTTCTGGTTTTTTGTGTGTTTTTCCCCCCCTTTTTTCATCAAGCTATGTGTATTATAATAAATGTTTTTTTTTAAAAAAAGCAAAGAAAAGGAAGGTATCTAGCTCCAGATACATAGTCCAACATGTAATTGCGCCACCCAGGTGGATGGGTCGAGAACAGAGTTTGTTAGTCTAGCCTCCCTAAAACAGATCTGTCTGTGCTTTCTTACAGCCACATGAAATGAATAATATCACTGGGAACCCACTAAAAATGCAGCGTGTGCACACTTTAGCCACACTTTGGAAGAAGGAAGGGGAAAAAAAAAGAAACCACAGCATAACTTTTTTTTTTTTTGGTGTCATAAAGTTGCAGTGGGTAAAAATATATAACTTCATTCACAACTGCAAAGTCCTGAAACGTATTAAGGATAAAGGAAACGATACATGCATTCTAACCTTTCATTAGCACAAGAACCAAAAATGCCTCCCTCCCCAGAAGTTAACCATTTAAAGGTCCTGTGATTTGAAAGCTTGTGGGCATTTCTTTCCTTTGTACAGCTCCATCAGGGGGCAGACATGTTGTTTTCATCATGTGTCACAAGATTCTAAACATGTCCACTCCTTGATAGTGCTGTACAAGCAATGGGGGCTCAATATGGTAGCCCATGGGTATTCTTTTATTAAAGCATTCCTATTTAAAATGTCAAGACGTCATGCGACCTTTCAATTAACATGACAATAACAATTGTCTTTTAAAGAATAATAAACCTACTACAACTTAGCCATTCCTCCGTTCATACCCCGAGATCATCGTGGGTCGACTTGTTCGTTCTTTTAAAAACATATATTTTTTTTACTTTTACAGGCGTTGGTTGCCAGAAGAACACACTGTTCACTCCCCCCCCCCCCCCCCCCGCGGAACTGAAAGGGTTAATTGCGGAGGCAGCTCAAGGCATACTTGTCAGCCCGTCCGTGATCGGACAGCGTGATGGGTTTCCAAAACCTGGTTTTGTGTTTCCTCTCTGTTTGCCAGTTAGGAAATTTGGTGGGATGGAGGTAACCTCGGAAAATAAATCAAACCTGGTTCCCGTAGCAGACATGAATGTGCCGCGAAAAAGTGGAATGGACTTTATTCTCGAAAACGCAAATACTTTAGAAACGTAACAGATCACACGCTTTGGATGTAATTTACATCTCTTTCTTTACCTGTATCTTTGTGTGATTTTCCACGCCATTCTTCGCATGCGTTACCGATCCTCGTTCATTGCCCCGAATATGCTATGGGTTTTGAATTATTTATCAGACAATCCGATCTGCAACTTGGAAGTTAAGTAGACTGTCACTGATCACATACCTGTACATACAGGCTGAGCCAGCAGCCAAGTGTTGTTCGCCTGACAAATCACGCAGTTTGGTTACGTTTCACACAGTATTGTTTCAGTTCCTTTATCAACCTATTCTTGTTATCATGTACCCGCAGTCTAGCACAAGGGGAAAAAATGATATGTTACAAAAAATATTATAATTAAAATAAAATGAGTTGCTTGTTTGACGTCCATACTCTAAGATCTCCAGATGTTGAAGTGCTACTTTTTGCATACTCCTCTGCTAGCTTCTTAGCTGAACGAGCATTAAGGGTAGTTCGTCAGCAGCTGGAGGGTCGTGGGTTGCCTGCCCTAGGTCATGGACCCTGGCACCAGGAAAGACGGGAAAAAAACAGGCATCCTGAGATGAGCCTCTGGCTAGAAATCCTAAGATCTTAAATGCTCAGCTTTCTGGTCTTTATGAGCTATGTGACCCCCAACATGGTCCAGGGTGGACACTTACTAGACTTTGTGAAGGACAATTTAGTGATGTTCTATGGACATTTACAGACCTTTCCACAAGTACCTTGTCTGTCACTGAATGCCAATTATATACAGCCCCCTCAACTGAAGAGGAAAAACACAATATAGTTCACCATTAAATACACTCTCCAGCTACTACAGGAATGGCTTTCCCATGACCCACAGCCAACACCAAGGGGACCGCAAGAGACTTAAAGCCACTCCAATACCGATGGAATAACAAGAAAATTTTGTCATTGCATCTGTTCAGCCCTCAGGGGTTGCAGCTTTGATTCCTGGCAGGGATGACTCAACCCTTCCACTTTCAGATATCGATAAAATGAGGTAATGGGAGAAAAAAGGCCTCCTGGATGCTGGGCAAAAGTGAAATAACCGGTGTATAAAGATATACTCTGTGCAGCAGCAAAAAGAAAAGGATGTATCCTAGAGGCTAATAAACATACAGAAAGCAAAACATTTTTTTAGAGAAACAGGCAAAAAAAAAAATTAAATAAAAAGAGTCTCCAGGACAAGTAGAAGAGGTCACAGGCGCGTGCAACAGCAATTGGTTGATTAATTACACTGGGTGATTAATTCACACTGATAAAGGAGCCCATGGAATAGGCTTCATGCTTTACTGCTTCCTTTACACAATGGACATTAAGAGCTATAGGCAATTAAACATAGTAACATAGAATGTGTCGGCAGATAAGAACCATTCGGTCCGTCTAGTCTGCCCAATTTTCCAGATACTTTTATTAGTCCCCAGTTCCCTATCTTATATCTAGGATAGCCTTGTGTCTATCCCACGCATGCTTACACTCCTTGACTGTGCTTACCTCTACCACTTCTGCTGGAAGGCTATTCCATACATCCACTACCCTCTCAGTAAATTAATACTTATTGATATTACTTTTAAATCATTGCCCCTCTAATTTAAGACTATGTCCTCTGGTTGTGGTAGTTTTTCTTCTTTTGAATATACTCTCTTCCTTTACTGTGTTGATTCCCTTTATGTATATAAATGTTTCATATCATATCCCCCCTGTTACGTCTTTCCTCCAAGATGCTTTAACCTTTCCTGGTAAGTTTTATCCTTCAACCCATGAACCAGTTTAGTAGCCCTTCTCTGAACTCTCTCCAAAGTATCAATATCCTTCTGGAGATACGGTCTCCAGTACTGCGTACAATACTCCAAGTGAGGTCTCACCAGTGCTCTGTACAATGGCATGAGCACTTCCCTCTTTCTACTGCTAATACCTCTCCCTATGCAACCAAGCATTTTGCTAATACCTCTCCTTATACAACCAAGCATTCTGCTAATACCTCTCCCTATGCAACCAAGCATTCTGCTAGCATTTCCTGCTGCTCTATTGCATTGCCTACCTACCTTTAAGTCCTCTGAAATTATTACTCCTAAATCCCTTTCCTCAGATGTTGAGGTTAGGACTGTACCAAATAGTCTATATTCTGCTTTTGGGTTTTTACGCCCAAGGTGCATAATCTTGCACTTGTCCACATTAAATGTCAGTTGCCACTGCTCTGACCATTTTTCTAGTTTAGCTAAATCATTTGCCATTTGGCTTATCCCTCCATGAACATCAACCCTACTGCAAATCTTTGTGTCATCAGCAAAAAGACATACTTTGCCAACAAGACCTTCTGCAATATCGCTAATAAAAATATTAAAGAGAATGGGTCCAAGAACAGATCCCTGAGGTACCCCACTAGTAACAAGACCCTGCATCGCATATACTCCTCTGACTTCAACCCTCTGTTGCCTGTCACTCAGCCATTGTCTAATCCAAACTCAAAGATTTCAGTTTATTGATAAGCCTTCTATGTGCGACAGTGTCAAAAGCCTTACTGAAATCTAGATAAGCAATGTCTACTGCACCACCCTGATCTATTATTTTAGTCACCCAATCAAACAAATCAATAAGATTAGTTTGGCATGATGATGAATTAGAGTTGCCACACTGGTATACTGAACTAGGCTAAGGGATATGTGATGCTGGCAGACAGGTCTCTTGTCATTCTAGATGGCATCTAAAAGACCACCTAGGCATTAGCAAGTACAGGTGTCTGCTGTAGATGGTGTGTTCCGGTTTGGAACATCTCCAACTCTCGTGGATAGATTGACGGTAGCCATATGTATTCTTACACAACCTCAACTGATTATTCCTTCCTCGGAATGAGGGGGGGGGGGAAAAATCTCCTACTTAAGGCTCACAAATAGAATTATGTGGTTTGGCAAAAAGAAATAGAGTCTTTCTATCTTCAGGTCACCACTAAAACCCAGCTCAGGTTGGTAGTAACTGATATTCATTACCATACTCCAGCTGTTGGGGCTTCTTATAGGGGAATTAGTTTGTGGTCTTGTTCAGAAAGTAAACCAGTTTATCCACATCAATACTTCCTCACAAAGAGAACACAACTTTTACAGAGGAGCCATATATGCCATAATCGGTATACGTTTGATTACCAGATAACCCTGATCCACTGGTCTTCCACAATACTGTTTTATTTACTTGGGGTTCCTAATTGATTTTTTTTTTTTTTAAACAATAACTTAACATAAGAAAAACAAGTTACCTGCGCTCTCTCCTTTATCCCTATGCATTTAAAACAAATGGATGTTTTTTAGTTACCTCCAATGGCCATGAGAGGATGAGCCCACCTGCCAACGTCAAGGCAGACCCCCCTAGGTGGGTCCTAACTCTAACCATTCACCTTGCTTCTTTGAGCCTCTGGCAAAAATCTCTAATGAGACAGAAAAGGGTGTTGTTTATTTACACCCCTATACATTATTAACCCTTAATAGGGAACACATGGGATGGGCGGCTGCATTGTAACAAGGCTGAGTAATACAAAAATTGCAGCCGCCCAGTGATGGGAGTGAGCGCAGGACTCTTCTTTATGTATTTGTATCCAATTTTTGTATTACTCAGCCTTGTTACAAATAAACAACACCCTTTTCTGTCTCATTAGAGATTTTTGCCAGAGGCTCAAAGAAGCAAGGTGAATGGTTAGAGTTAGGACCCACCTAGGGGGGTCTGCCTTGACGTTGGCAGGTGGGCTCATCCTCTCATGGCCATTGGAGGTAACTAAAAACCTCCATTTGTTTTAAATGCATAGGGATAAAGGAGAGAGCGCAGGTAACTTGTTTTTGTTTTTACTATATATTGGGGCTGATGTGTACTGTAGTCATTGCAGCCGCCCAGTGATGGGAGTGAGCGCAGGACTCTTCTTTATGTATTTGTAATAACTTAACATACAATCAGCCTTCCATTATCTACCGTATGTGCTCGAATATAAGACGACCCCCCAAACTTTGGATATTCCTTTAGGGAAAAAACTAAAAGCCTGAATATAAAACTACCCTATAGGAAAAAAGTTCAACTTTTTAATATTTAATAAAAATGATGATATAAAAAAAAATGCATTTCTTGTTTTCATTTCCTTATGTGCCAATGCTGCCTCCCCCCCCCCCCCCCAGCGTTGTCTCTGTCCACCCAGCATTATCTCTCTCCTCCTCATTCTCTCCCTCCCCCCAAACTTTTGTCTCTCTCCCCCTCCCCTGTGTGCCTCTGTTCCCCCCTCCCTCCCCTTGTGTGTCTCTCTCCCCCCCTTCCCCTTGTGTGTCTCTCTCCCCCCCTTCCCCTTGTGTGTCACTCTCCCCCCTTCCACTTGTGTGTCTCTGTGCCCCCTCCCTTCCCTTGTGTGTCTCTATGCACCCCTCCCCTTGTGTGTCTCTCTCCCCCTCCCTCCCCTTGTGTGTCCGATACGTGCAGACATCCTCCATGCTGCCCGACACTTCCGTCCATTATGACGGAGAGCCGGTCCATCATAATAGATGGCAGTGTCGGGCAGCATGGAGGATGTCTGCACTATTGTGCAGACATCCCCCGGCTGCCAAATATCCCTGGTGGCCAGTGGAGACAGCCGGAGGATGTTTGCACGATACGCGCAGACATCCTCCGCTGCTGCCCGTCACTTCTGACGGAACTTTTATGATGAAGCCGGAAGGACCCGGCTTCATCATAGAAGTCCCGGCGGTCGTGCTGGGCGGCAGCAGGGGATGTCTGCGCGATGTGTGGTTAGCGAGGGGGATCCAGGTCCCGGCAGCTCTGCGGGGGACCTGGATCCCTGTCTTATAATCTGACCTCGATTTGAGGTCAGATGATAACACGACCTCGAATATAAGACGAGGGGGCTTTTTCAGAGCATTTGCTCTGAAAAAAACCTTGTCTTATATTCGAGCAAATACGGTTATTGTGCTCGCTTTCAAATGATTAAGGTTTAATTATCTTGCTACGATTCCAATAAAGAAACACAGGCTGCCACAATAACTAGAGAAACGCCCTGTAAAATTGTGGCGGCAGTTGTTATAGGACAACTGTAGGCAAAAAAAAGTGTAGACATTATAAAACAAAATGCTTTAATAAAGGGATAAAAAAGAGTCCTTGTCTCGCTCATTTAGAACTGTGCCCCATAAAAGACGTTTATTTATAATCCTCACAGTAACGGCACCCTCTGGGATCTGGACACCACAGTAACATTTTTTAGAACATCTCCATGTTATTTATTTGAATGTAAGTATCACCTAACATTCTATTCACAGAAAGAGACGAGGGGGCAGTGGGGATGGGGTGCTGTGGACTGGTTCTTAAGAAAACTTAATGTTCTTTGATGCTCTGGAGCACTAATCCACCTCTATTTGATGTGTAACATGATAAAATGATGTCTATGAGAGCAGGGGAATCTCATTGAGAAACTACAGATATACAGCCAGGCAGATAAAAAGGTGAAGTCTTACCCTTGAGGAATATCCTCAATACAGGTGAAGCAGTCACAGGTAAATACATAATACAGGTGTAGCAGTCACAGGTAAATACATAATACAGGTGAAGCAGTCACAGGTAAATACATAATACAGGTGAAGCAGTCACAGGTAAATACATAATACAGGTGAAGCAGTCACAGGTAAATACATAATACAGGTGAAGCAGTCACAGGTAAATACATAACACAGGTGAAGCAGTCACAGGTAAATACATAATACAGGTGAAGAAGTCACAGGTAAATACATAATACAGGTGAAGCAGTCACAGGTAAATACATAATACAGGTGAAGCAG
Organism: Pelodytes ibericus; assembly: GCA_036172795.1. Taxonomy (NCBI): domain Eukaryota; kingdom Metazoa; phylum Chordata; class Amphibia; order Anura; family Pelodytidae; genus Pelodytes; species Pelodytes ibericus. The sequence continues at coordinate 207,513,813 of CM069861.1, forward strand.
TCACAGGTAAATACATAATACAGGTGAAGCAGTCACAGGTAAATACATAATACAGGTGAAGCAGTCACAGGTAAATACATAATACAGGTGAAGCAGTCACAGGTAAATACATAACACAGGTGAAGCAGTCACAGGTAAATACATAACACAGGTGAAGCAGTCACAGGTAAATACATAACACAGGTGAAGCAGTCACAGGTAAATACATAATACAGGTGAAGCAGTCACAGGTAAATACATAATACAGGTGAAGCAGTCACAGGTAAATACATAACACAGGTGAAGCAGTCACAGGTAAATACATAATACAGGTGAAGCAGTCACAGGTAAATACATAATACAGGTGAAGCAGTCACAGGTAAATACATAATACAGGTGAAGCAGTCACAGGTAAATACATAATACAGGTGAAGCAGTCACAGGTAAATACATAATACAGGTGAAGCAGTCACAGGTAAATACATAACACAGGTGAAGCAGTCACAGGTAAATACATAATACAGGTGAAGCAGTCACAGGTAAATACATAATACAGGTGAAGCAGTCACAGGTAAATACATAATACAGGTGAAGCAGTCACAGGTAAATACATAATACAGGTGAAGCAGTCACAGGAAAATACATAATACAGGTGAAGCAGTCACAGGTAAATACATAATACAGGTGAAGCAGTCACAGGTAAATACATAACACAGGTAAATACATAACACAGGTAAATACATAACACAGGTGAAGCAGTCACAGGTAAATACATAACACAGGTGAAGCAGTCACAGGTAAATACATAATACAGGTGAAGCAGTCACAGGTAAATACATAATACAGGTGAAGCAGTCACAGGTAAATACATAATACAGGTGAAGCAGTCACAGGTAAATACATAATACAGGTGAAGCAGTCACAGGTAAATACATAATACAGGTCAAGCAGTCACAGGTAAATACATAATACAGGTAAAGCAGTCACAGGTAAATACATAATACAGGTAAAGCAGTCACAGGTAAATACATAACACAGGTAAAGCAGTCACAGGTAAATACATAATACAGGTGAAGCAGTCAGAGGTAAATACATAATACAGTCGGTGGGGGGGGGGGGGGCGACGACACATTTTGCCTCTCAATGTTCAGTTCATTCAGATGTAGCACTCCTTAGCTGCCTGCTTAATCCTAGTTTCATTGTCGGATGGGAAACTAGCAACAGAAAAAGATAGAGAGGCACACAATAACCAACAATGAAATTGTAAAATTAAAACACTTTAATATTAAAAAATAAATAAAATAAAGATGGACGCTATATTCCAATAGTAATTTTGTACCCAAGTTCACTAGCCAGATCAATCAGGACCAAGTCGAATTTTTAGATCTGAAATGAAATTGAGCCACCTGGGTTATAAGGTATATAAATCAACTTCTAGGAAAATAACAGCTGCCTACATGCTGGTAGGGGTCGCCATCCAAACTGGATCCAGAATATTCAAGTTTTTTTTTTTTTATGCCAATTTAGTTATCACTCCCTATAACAATGGCTGAACACTGGAACACTCTAGTTTCCAATCAATATATGAAATGGATCCTACCTCCCTAGGGTGATATTTTCTCGGTCTAAGAAAATTCTTGCACCTATTAGACTCAGATGGGTCTATTCACTAAAATAGGAGAACAGCTCGAGGAGGTCGACTTTGGGACTAAGTCATTTTCGGCACCCAGGTTCAAAACTTCTCCATTGAAAGTAATGGGAGGTGAAATGATAGTCTAACTCGGGTGTCGAATTTTATTGGCCCTGCACATATTTATATAAAATTATCACATCCCCTCTAAGATACCATCTTTGTCTAGCATGCACTTTTCTAGCCTTTCATAATTTCCATTATCCTTATTAGTTTTGTAGCCCTCCTCTGAACCTTTTCTAGTTCCATAATATCTTTTTTTTAGACAAGATGCCCTGAATTGACCTGCATATTTAAGGTGGTGTCTTACCATGGACCTGTAAAGAGGCAGAATAATATCTTCTTCTCTTGAGTCAATACCACTTTTAATACTTGGCAATAGCATCCATATCTATAGTTTTGCTCACTTATTCATAGAATGAATTCACTTTTTTGACAATATCCATCTTTTGACAAAGACATGTTGGCTCCTGCTAATGAAATTCCTGTTCAAGATGAAATCTTGAATATATTTCCCTTAGCAACCCTTCAAACAATTTCTACACCATGAATGTCAAGCTTACAGGACCGTAATTGCCCGGCTGGTATTTTGATCCCTTTTTAAATATGGGCACCACATCACCTTTTTACGCCAATCTGTGAGCACCATGCCTGAAGTAAAAGAATCCCTGAAAATCAAAATAACAGTCTTGCCAGGACATGGCTTAGCTCTTTAAGTACCCATGGGCGTATACAATCTGGCACTGGAGCTTTGTATACCTTAAAGGGACAGTCTAGTCCCCAAACTCACTTTGGTGAAATATGAAGATTACTGCTTGTATAGAGCACAGACTTTTTTCCAGTTTGATTCGATGCAGGCATTCTGCATTAATCACATTTTTAATATTTGACTCAAGCCATTCCCAGTGATTACTCTGCATGTTTACTGCAGGTCCTGCAGCACTGATTATATAGACACTGAGCATTTCAAGTTTTGTTTCATTTAGTCGCTTCCTGTGCTGCTTGAATAGATTACATTGTGAGTACTGTGATAAAAATGCTCTTGTACACAGTATGATATCTTTACAGTGCAACACATTGTCTGATGGCATCACTAGAGAGAGGAAATTCCATTCATTTGAATGGCATTATTCTCATTGGTTCCTGCAGCAATAAAAAAAAAATGGGGGGGGGGGGGGGATTTACTTTTACTCAGGTATTGTGGGCAGTCCTGGTTTCTTGCAAACTGCTATAATTTCACAATTTAATCTGGCTGTAAGTATTTTAAATTTCAGGCAATGTAAAAGATGCATTTTAAAGTACTTTGAAAGCACATTAATATGCATTACAATTTGGAAGATGCAGACAGTCCCTTTAACACATTTAATTGTTTTAACACTTTTTCTTGTATCAATCACAAGCTTGCTGTACAAGTAGCTACCAAGTTCTTGAAAAAAAGAAAAAAACATTGTAGGAAAATCTGTTTTTCTTTCTCTGTCCCCACCCACCATCTCACCCATTTCACATAACAAAGACCCAACATTATCATTTTCTATTCATTTTGTTTGTTTTATGCTATCATTCATGATAAGCAACTAGCCCCACAGAATGTTACAGTAAGGAGAGGAACATCATGGATATTAAACACAGCTACGTCTATATCTGCAGCAGTCATGCTATTCCTCTATATATTATTTATTTTAACGAAACAGTCAAAACACATAGGACACTTTATTGTCAGACATCCAGAAAAACCCAGCAATCACATTAATGCACTAAACACTCTGATTTTAAGAGACAATTTAAATATCTGTTCCATTAATCCATGACATTTCCCCAAATACTAAGTATATATTGCCCCGCTCCCCATGGTTTCCCCCCAACCAATTCCCTCCGCGCAGGCTCGAAAAAATTAGTTTTACCAATATTTTCTTTCTTACTTTTCTAAAGCGAGCTTCGAACTTTGCTAGCGGCCGGCACTGTGAAGGCCTTCAAACCACATGTTTATTTTCCTTAACTATAAAATATTTATGGATGCAGGAGGGATCCTTATAGGGAACTGGGCAGTAATTTGCAACCGCATGATACAGAGAATCACTGTCCTATACCAAAGGGAAATCCTTCTGACTAAAATGTTTAGAAATCATCGAGAGAGGAAAAAAGGAAAAAAAAATAATAATAATAAAAACACCTCCATAAATATATAAAAAATAATAAAAGTGAAGCTAATCCAGTTTAACTCCTTCACTGTTAGGAAAAATATGCTTAAAAGTATACGTTTGTAACATGGTAATTTGTTAAAAAACCTAATTCCATCAAGTTAGACCCTTCTACCAACCCTTCTTTCATGCTGCTGAAAAAAAGGCAAAAAACTTTAATTCATTGATTTTTAACCTTCGCCACATGGGTTAAAATGAATGCCATACACAGGACTCCCATGTGTTAAGTCAAATGGGGGCCCAATAAATATGGCACACTCGGGACAACCATTAATTATGCCACACATGGGAGGCCTGAGAGTTGACGGCGGGCATCAATCATTAATTGTACAATTATAAAAACAATAAATATATATTTATACACACACATCACAAGCCTGTCTCTACACACAGACATCTCTCTCTCTCTATGTATATAACGAGTTGCATTTGTACTTATATAAAATGTAATAGAAATGTCATTGAAATATTGCTTGTTTTTATTCCCTTTCTCTGCACCCACATTGCACCTAAAGGACTTAACACAGCACCATACAGTGCCCACAGCACTTGCCATACACCTACATTGCACCCACAGCACTTGGCTTGCACTCATATTGCACCCACAGCCCTTGGCTTGCACTCATATTGCACCCACAGCACTTGCCATACACCTACATTGCACCCACAGCACTTGGCTTGCACTCATATTGCACCCACAGCACTTGGCTTGCACTCATATTGCACCCACAGCACTTGGCTTGCACTCATATTGCACCCACAGCACTTGGCTTGCACTCATATTGCACCCACAGCACTTGGCTTGTACTCATATTGCACCCACACGATTTGGCATGCCAGAGTGTCAATTTGCCCCACAGAACATATACCACAGTGTCACTTTGTCCCACAGAACTGCCCCTGCAGAACATGCCACAGTGTCACTTTCTCCAATAGTACATGCTATTTTGCCCCACAGAACATGCCACAGCAAAATAGTAAATTGGGAAAATTGGGTTTTGATCCAAAGTAATGAGTAAAAAACATGGCATCTTCTTGTTGCACTCTGGCACTTTGGTTTTGTATGTATTATTTTTTTCACTGTTTCCGCCAAAATGGGGAATTGTGTTGTGTTGTACCATATTAATGTGTACTGGTCCACCTTAACAAATTTAAGTTTTTATAGCTATCTTATTGACAAAAGTGGGTCATGTAATGTTGTTTTCATTGCTTTTACTTTTTGAAAAGAATAAAAAAAGAAATTTGAAATATTTCCCAGCCAGGTCCCCATTATAATAAGCCACAGCCAATTTGCCCGTAATATGCTAGAGCCAGTTTGCCCACTAACATGCCACTGATAATTTGCCCATAAATATGCCACAGCCAATTTGCCGATTAAAATGCCACAGCCAATTTGCCAATTAATATACCACTGTTAGTTTGCCTATTAATATGCCACTGTTCGTTTTCCAATTAATATGCCACTGTTGGTTTGCCCATGAATATGCCACAGCCAGCTTGCCAATTAATATGCCAGTTAGTTTGTCCATTAATATGCCACAGACATTTTGCCCATTAATGTACCACACTCCTCCCCCTTCCCCAGTACTCACCTGCTCCGTGTCCCCAGACGTTCTCCTCTGCGCAGTCTCACAAGCTCTCCCTCCTTGGTCCTTCTGATTGAACCCCAAATTTTTTCTCCCTATTTTGTTGTGGGTGAGTCAACCCATCCTACAACTCCAAGAGAGAACAGCCTGCTGTCAATAAAATACTGACACAGACATAGATAGAAGTAAATGAATAGAGGAACAAATACTCTCCTTAGGGATAAGGACTTACCTCGAGTAAAACCCTCTTTATCCTCCAAGGAGGAGGTGGAGGTCATCTTTGTTTACATGGCACCGACTATGACAGATAAGAAAGAAAAATCTCGCACATCTGTACCACATCCAGGAGCATTGCACCATCCATGCATGACCTCATACTGAATGGATCTTAACATTCTGAATTGTTATAGTTGGTATTTACGGGTTTCTTCGAGAAAAAAAAAAAATGATTTCAGTAAGAAAACCACGAGTCAATAAATAAAATAAATACTTTATTATACTATTTTTTTTTTAATTAATTTGCCGTGTGGTGCTTCAAAGGAGAGAGAAAGAAGAACAACCTGAAACTGCAAGCTAACTGGAAACAAAAATATACATACCGCATCCAAACTTCTAACGGCAGAATGTCATGATGTTCCCACTAATAGAAGCTTCCAGTTTGTCGGTCTCCCCTGTATTATATCTGTGCCAAGAAGAAAAGGGAATTTTAAAGTGATGCTGTCATCCCAAATCATGATTATTCACCCAGGTAGGCTTATTTCCTGACAGATGGAGACATTCAAAATCAAATAATTTAAATTATCATTCATTGCGCTGTTTGGGGGAATCTCATTGCAGGATTAGGGCCTCCGAGCAGCACAGATCCCTATGACCAGTCGGTGACCAGCGATATACTCGGGGACTGTATATATATGGATTCAGGTCGTAGAATAGATCAGTGGGTACTCTGATTGCAGTGGAGGCCTTGATTAGACAGGAATTGACATAGAGCCTTACAGTACCTCCTGTGATGACCATTATAATCCCAAGAGAAGCATTGGGCGCAAGGTGCTCTTTAACACTAATGCATTCCAAGTAAAACCCCTTTAGATTTTCTAGAGAGATGTTAATAGATAGCTGGAAATGGTTTCCTGTGTGGTTACTGGTAGTACATGTGCAGTTTTGGCTGTGTGGTTGACTGGTAGCACATATGCAGTTGTGACTGTGTGGTTACTGGTAGTACATGTGCAGTTGTGGCTGTGTAGTTGACTGGCAGTACATGTGCAGTTGTGTTTGACTGGTAGTACATGTGCAGTTGTGGCTGTGTAGTTGACTGGCAGTACATGTGCAGTTGTGGTTGACTGGTAGTACATGTGCAGTTGTGGCTGTGTAGTTGACTGGCAGTACATGTGCAGTTGTGGTTGACTGGTGGTACATGTGCAGTTGTGGCTGTGTGGTTGACTGGTAGCACATGTGCAGTGATGGCTGTGTGGTTGACTGGTAGTTGATGTGCAATTGTGACTGTGTGGTTGACTGGTAGTACATGTGCAGTTATGGCTGTGTGGTTGACTGGTAGCACATGTGCAGTTGTGGCTGTGTGATTACTGGTAGTACATGTGCAGTTGTGGCTGTGTGGTTGACTGGTAGTACATGTGCAGTTATGGCTGTGTGGTTACTGGTAGTACATGTGCAGTTGTGACTGTGTGGTTGACTGGTAGCACATATGCAGTGATGGCTGTGTGGTTGACTAGTAGTACATGTACAGTTATGGCTGTGTGGTTGACTGATAGTTCATGTGCAGTTATGGCTGTGTGGTTGACTGGTAGTACATGTACAGTTGTGGCTGTGTGGTTGACTGGTAGTACATGTGCAGTTATGGCTGTGTGGTTGACTGGTAGTTCATGTGCAGTTATGCCTGTGTGGTTGACTGGTAGTTCATGTGCAGTTATGGCTGTGTGGTTGACTGGTAGTACATGTGCAGTTATGGCTGTGTGGTTGACTGGTAGTACATGTACAGTTGTGGCTGTGTGGTTGACTGGTAGCACATATGCAGTTATGGCTGTGTGGTTGACTGGTAGTTCATGTGCAGTTATGGCTGTGTGGTTGACTGGTAGTACATGTACAGTTGTGGCTGTGTGGTTGACTGGTAGCACATATGCAGTTATGGCTGTGTGGTTGACTGGTAGTTCATGTGCAGTTATGGCTGTGTGGTTGACTGGTAGTTCATGTGCAGTTATGGCTGTGTGGTTGACTGGTAGTACATGTACAGTTGTGGCTGTGTGGTTGACTGGTAGCACATATGCAGTTATGGCTGTGTGGTTGACTGGTAGTTCATGTGCAGTTATGGCTGTGTGGTTGACTGGTAGTACATGTACAGTTGTGGCTGTGTGGTTGACTGGTAGCACATATGCAGTTATGGCTGTGTGGTTGACTAGTAGTACATGTACAGTTTTGGCTGTGTGGTTGACTGATAGTACATGTGCTCTCGATAATGGACAGGAGGACAGGGTTAGAGGCACCATTGCTCTTGATAAGGTACAGCATATATGCTTGTTGGTATTAAAGCATCTCTAAGAAGTGGTATGGGGTAGATTAAAGTAACCTGGTTATCAGAGTGGAAATCCTCAATAAAGCAGGAAATTATAATCATCTGACCGATGACAAGTCCGAGTTACTGCCACCTTTCAAATATTTCCTGAAAATGTGTTGACCATATTTGTCAATAGGAAATAGTCACCACACGGCTTTTTTTTTTTTTTACTTTGCAGCTTGCTCCCACTTATTAAAAGCATGGTCTACTCTAAAATAACAGTTTCACCACGACTTGATAGACACACAACCGACGTCAATCTGACGCCGGTAACCAGAAAGGAAACTGGTAAGTACTTGTGAAAGATGAATTAACCAAAATATGCAAGCCTCGATTACACTGCAAACCAAGAGGAAAATGAGTGGGAGTCACCGTCACACCACTCATGGCGACGCATGCCAACTTTAAACAGATCTCGGTAAAGGAGTGGGCCAGGAATTTGGTGCTGAGAACTGTCAACGTCAGTCTTAGAACCTGTAAGAGCTAGCCCATTACTGCAACAAGAATCTTTTTACACTGATACAGAAGAGCTGCATCTTTAAAAAAAAAAAAAAAAAAAACCTCTCCAAAATATATTCCTGCCCTAGAGATAAACACAAAAAGTTTTAAAGAAAGATGGCCAGGAACATTAATACAATGGCCATTAATATAATATTGCTATCCTTCTTGGCCCCTGGATTGTCTGTGCTGACAACACCATTTTTTTTTTTTTTAGGATCTTCCTTTGGGACCTCAGCCTCTTCTATGTTCCTTAAGCGACTCCTGGTGTCCATTACAGAGTAGATTAGAAGGTTTGCATTGAATTCCGTAGGTGTGACAGGACATCACCAGTTCAGCTGACACGAGGATGCACTAGTGCATTTTGCTGATAATTTCATCCGTACATTATCACAAGTCTAGTGCTAACATGCTAGGGCAATATTGCACAGAGACTGGCATGAGGCACCGAACAAACAAAGGAATATACCCGCTGGGTACTCGAGGCTGCTGGAAAAGTCTTAGAAATAGTAGAATCCTATTGTGTTTCACACAGATCCGCGTGACTGGGATATTCTTCTGCTCCGGGGAAGACCAGTCTGCCAAGCTGCTTTCAAGGGCGTCTTTTGGGATCTACAACATCCAACCCTGATCTTTACAACTCCTCAGATATATATAACATTGCTTTTCATTCCTTATTTTGTTACTGGTTCGTAGAGCGCAGTCTGATTCACATACCAAGGAAGACAGTGGGACAATCCAACAGTGGCCAAAACATTTTTTTTTTTGAGACTCAGTAAAGTATTATAAACCTCCCATTAACAGCTATTGTGGACCATGTTTTACAGGCAAAGACTTAAAAGGGGCATTTAGGTGTCTAGTGGTGCTTACTTTCCAACACCCGTGCCAACATCTGGTGATATCATAGAAGCACCACCAAGCACATGGTCACCCATCACGGTATCTTAAATGAATGAATGCAGCCAGCTTAATTTCAAGGGTATCCATTCACCTGTACACAATATCTGTAAAGCGCCTCCAAATAGCCATGTTATACAATATGTGAAGGTACGGGAGAGCGCATCAATAGCGGTCGTGTCCTTCATTGAGCATACCTTTTCTAGCATTCCAAGCATCATGCTTTTGGCAATAGAAAGGTTACACAATCATGGAGCCTTCCTAGACTCACGCCAAGGGCACCATTTGCTACTCTTGCAGAAAGAGCTGGCTGGGGCTCTGATGTGGGGGTTCACCTATTTACTATACGCGCAGACTGAACTTGGTCCAAAAGGAACAACCCTTAATCTCCATCCACTCTAAAGCTTTATACTGCACAGGTCTGCAAATATTCCTGGGCAGGCCTCTGAGCCGTCTCAGACGCAGCTGTAAGAGGTTACAACAACATCTCGGCTATGATTACACTTCCTCCGTACTGCTCTCTGCCCCGAGACCCCCAGAGCCAGGATTATGTTTTCTTAGCCTCGTTTTCGTGGGGTAAGTGATAATCACTCCAGGCAGCAGTGTTAATAGAACTCACATTAAACCATTGTGACAAGCTACAAACGTGAAAACAATCTGCGAGGCCTGCGCGATGGCACCAGGAACATGCACACTACAGAAAGTGAAAGGATCGTCTAATACAGGGCTCACCGTGAGATTAAAAGAAATAACCTACGCCAACACTACTTTTAAGCTTATAAATAAAGGCAATTTTGTTGCATTTAGACCTTTTCCATCATGGAACGGAATCCACCAACTTCCATTCTGGCTTGTGTGTGCTTGACATGGCCGCGGAGGAAGTCAGTGAAACGCGTCGTGTAGCTTCTTTATTGCCTGGCAAGGCACATGGTTTTATAACGGGGAGGCATTTAATAGAAGCCGTATCTGTATATAGCCTTTTATGTATGAACTGAGCAGTTTACATTTAATAAACGGTAACCAATGTTCATACTAGTGTACTATATATATTGTGCATATTTATTAAATATTGTTTGCAGTTCTTTATGTATAGAAACGTGGGCTGCATATACATGTGAAATTATTGGATTTTAAAGTAGTATGAATTTTGAATTATTTTGTATTATTTCTGTATTTGGTTATTTGGCTCTCAGGATTTTTTTTTATTTTTTTTTTAGAATCTATTGTGATTCAAGGTTCTTTTTCCAATCTTTTTTTTTACTTTTGATAGTACATGCCAGTCTATCCTCTCACCGGCAGCTGTCATGCTTCCCCGCTAAGGCAAAGAGAGACACTTATTTTTACATAGGATCAGCAGAGGTCCCCTCTGTTGATCCCTTTTGAAACCGAAGATCGCACTCTGTGCAGACCTCGATCATACGAACTCTCAGTGCGCCCCATCCTCCAGACCAGACCTCTGCCTCAGAAAATAAACTCTCAGCATGCGCCAGCCCCCAGACTGGCTCTGCCTCAGAAAATACACTCTCAGAGCACGCCAGCCTCCAGATCGGCTCTGCCTCAGAAAAGACACTCTCGGCATGCACCAGCCTCCAGATCGGCTCTGCCTCAGAAAAGACACTATAAGTGGGTGCCAGTCTCCAGGTCGGCTCTGGGAAGCTGGCAACGATTAAAAAAAATCTTTAGTTGTCCATTAATCGAATACATGATTTGAGGCTATTTAGGCTTGATTTTTTCTGTTTCCTGTTATTTGTGTTATACACCACTGGAGGTGCTACATTTTTATTTTTTGTCATGTTTCGCAAAGCATTTTTTTTCTTACAGGATGACTGCTGGCAAAAAAAACAAAAAACACAATCTGCAAAGTGTAGGATGATGAATAAAAAGGCGCAATCAACATGTGTCATATTTAATGGCGAGTGTGCTTTTTTATCTCTCCTGACACTTTGGAGTGCAGGAGAGACTCCCGCCAAACACTATTCTCTCACACTAATCAGGCACATTTTAGCGACTCCTTTTTTCTATACATTGAAAGCGTGAAATTCATTGCTTTATTTATAAGCTGTTTTTTGTCGTTGCGAAAATGTAACCGCACATGGCGCAGTGACGATTTTTTTTGCCGCATTTTTTTCATACATACACGCATTCGCTAAATGTGCTACATTTTGCGCATTTGACACCTTTATACATACCACCCCCCTCTCCTTAATTCAAAGTTTCCATCAAGTGAAGATAATTTAACTAGAAAGACTTGCATGAAAGGATAAAAAAATAAATCACCTTTCTCAGCCCTCTCTGCTCCATACAGCTCTCACAGGGGCCGGGCATGCTTACAACTGTAAATACGGCTACCTACTGTCAGAATCAGAGAAAGGGATTACTGTCATCCAGTGACATAACATGCAACGTTCGTCACCTGCCAGAGTCACAGAGGCAGCGGAATTAACATCTCGTACAAGAGGCAGCAGCTTACTTCAACTGTCAGAATTTAAAAAAAACTTGATAGTATCAACTACCAGAATAACAACTTGCTTATACTATGTGACGGTATCCATCAACTGCCAGAATTATATAGAGCGCGTCTACATAATGGAACGGAATCCACCGACTGCCAGAATTATAAAGAGCGCGTCTACATAATGGAACGGAATCCACCGACTGCCAGAATTATAAAGAGCGCGTCTACATAATGGAACGGAATCCACCAACTGCCAGAATTATAAAGAGAGCTTCTACATAATGGAACGGAATCCACCAACTGCCAGAATTATAAAGAGCGCGTCTACATAATGGAACGGAATCCACCAACTGCCAGAATTATAAAGAGAGCTTCTACATAATGGAACGGAATCCACCAACTGCCAGAATTATAAAGAGCGCGTCTACATAATGGAACGGAATCCACCAACTGCCAGAATTATAAAAAGCGCATCTACATAATGCAACGGAATTCACCGACTGCCAGAATTATAAAGAGCGTGTCTACATAATGGAACGGAATCCCCCAACTGCCAGAATTATAAAGAGCGCATTTACAGAATGGAACGGAATCCACCAACTGCCAGAATTAGAAAGAGTGCGTCTACATAATGGAACGGAATCCACCAACTGACAGAATTATAAAGAGCGCATTTACAGAATGGAACGGAATCCACCAACTGCCAGAATTATAAAGAGCGCGTCTACATAATGGAACGGAATCCACCAACTGCCAGAATTATAAAGAGCGCATCTACATAATGGAACGGAATCCACCAACTGACAGAATTATAAAGAGTGCGTCTACTCAATGGAACGGAATCCACCATCTGCCAGAATTATAAAGAGCGCATTTACATAATGGAACAAAATCCACCAACTGCCGGAATTATAAACAGCGCATTTACATAATGAAACGGAATCCACCAACTGCCAGAATTATAAAGAGAGCATCTACATAATGGAACGGAATCCAGCAACTGTCAGAATCAGAGAACTTACTTATGTCACGTGTTGCTATTGACTGTCAGAACCAATCAGAGCACTTTTTTGGATCATGTGACTAATACAGCAGCAACTAACAAATAATAGAATCAAATATCCTACTGCGTCCTCCAACTGTCAGAATCACAAAAGCCACATGTAACAATGTCAAAATATTAAAGGTGTATAATCAACCATCAACTGTCTAAACAAGGCTATATTCTAAGGATTTCACATTACCCTTAAAGGGACAGTCTAGTCCCCAAACTCACTTTGGTGCAAGATGAAGATCACTGCTTGTATAGTGCACAGGCTTTTTTCCAGTTTGACTTAATGCAGGCATTCTGCATAAATCACATTTTGTATATTTGACTCAAGCCCTGCCCCAGTGATTACTCTGCATGTGTACTACAGGTTCGACAGAACTGATTGAGTAGACACTGAAGATATAAAGATTTTTTTCTTTATTTAGTCACTTCCATGGCATTATTCTCATCAGTTCCTGCAGCAGAAAAATAAAAATAAAATAAAGGAAATTGACTTTTCACTCAGCTAGTGTGGGCAGTCCTGGTTTCTTGCAAACTGCTGTAATTTCACAATTTGATCCAGCTGTAAGTATTTTATATTTTAAGCCATGCAAAATGTAAGACATGTATTTTAAAGTACTTTGTAACCACATTAATATTTGGAAGATGCCTTTTGGGCACCAGACAGGCCAAAGTAGCCAAGCTGAGAATCTTTTCCAATTCGGCTGAATGGGAGAATATTTCCAGTTTGGCTACTGTGGCCTTATATTCCTTTGTCAATTCCTCTTTCATGGATAAAGCCCTGCATGTGCAGTAATTATAAGGTGATTTATTCTCCAGACATGGCAGCCTGGCACCATGCCTTCAGTTCACTGCTAGGCTTCCTTGAAACCAAATGGCCCATGGAAAAAACACACAAGGCTCAATACCATTCCCATTTGTTGCCAAAATGACACCACGTTGCTGGTGGCAAAACCACAAACGCATGACAATCCTAAACATGAATGGAAATAAGAGATACAGCTGCTCTTATTACTTTGCATGCGACTACTGTACGACAAATAATAATGGCGGCATACAGGTGATATAGTAAGGTGACAGCGCTATAGAATATGCTGCTCTTCCCTCCATAATACATGATATTTTTCAGCATTAATCCAGCTAGGGATGGCACCTTTTCCTAAAAAAAAATACCGGAAACAGCGGTGAGCGGAGCCACAAAAGGGGCAGAGTCCCAAAAGGGTGGAGCCACTGAGGGGCAGAGCCACCCAAAGTCCCTATAAGATTAAGCTTCAGGCTCTTTGGTACAGGTAACAGGTGCCTGGAGCGTAATACTCATTATGTATATATTTCTCACTGACACAATATATATATATATATTTATATATATATTTGTATTTCATGCCAGTGTGAAATATACAAATATATATATATAAATATATATATATATATAACACACACTAGCACGCACACACATACATATATAATATGTGTATATCATGTCAGTGAGAACATACGCAATCTGTTTCACACACACAAAGACAGTCACATAGACATACTGACAGACAGAGACAATCAAATCAGTATGTCTATGTGACTGTCTGTCAGTATGTCTATGTGACTGTCAGTATGTCAATGTGACTGTCAGTATGTCAATGTGACTGTCAGTATGTCAATGTGACTGTCAGTATGCCAATGTGACTGTCTGTCAGTATGTCAATGTGATTTGTGTCAGTATGTCAATGTGATTGTGTCAGTATGTCAATGTGATTGTGTCAGTATGTCAATGTGACTGTCTGTCAGTATGTCAATGTGACTGTCAGTATGTCAATGTGACTGTCAGTATGTCAATGTGACTGTCAGTATGCCAATGTGACTGTCTGTCAGTATGCCAATGTGATTTGTGTCAGTATGTCAATGTGATTGTGTCAGTATGTCAATGTGACTGTCAGTATGTCAATGTGACTGTCAGTATGTCAGTGTGACTGTCAGTATGTCAGTGTGACTGTCTGTCAGTATGTCAATGTGACTGTCTGTCAGTATGTCAATGTGACTGTCTGTCAGTATGTCAATGTGACTGTCTGTCAGTATGTCAATGTTACTGTCTGTCAGTTTGTCAATGTGACTGTCAGTATGTCAATGTGACTGTCAGTATGTCAATGTGACTGTCAGTATGTCAGTGTGACTGTCAGCATGTCAATGTGACTGTCTGTCAGTATGTCAATGTGACTGTCTGTCAGTATGTCAATGTGATTTGTGTCAGTATGTCAATGTGATTGTGTCAGTATGTCAATGTGACTGTCTGTCAGTATGTCAATGTGACTGTCAGTATGCCAATGTGACTGTCTGTCAGTATGCGAATGTGACTGTCTGTCAGTATGTCAATGTGATTGTGTCAGTATGTCAATGTGACTGTCTGTCAGTATGTCAATGTGACTGTGTGTCAGTATGTCAGTGTGACTGTCTGTCAGTGTGACTGTCTGTCAGTATGTCAATGTGACTGTCTGTCAGTATGTCAATGTGACTGTCAGTATGTCAATGTGACTGTCAGTATGTCAGTGTGACTGTCTGTCAGCATGTCAATGTGACTGTCTGTCAGTATGTCAATGTGACTGTCTGTCAGTATGTCAATGTGATTTGTGTCAGTATGTCAATGTGATTGTGTCAGTATGTCAATGTGACTGTCTGTCAGTATGTCAATGTGACTGTCAGTATGTCAATGTGACTGTCAGTATGCCAATGTGACTGTGTGTCAGTATGTCAATGTGACTGTGTGTCAGTATGTCAATGTGACTGTGTGTCAGTATGTCAATGTGACTGTGTGTCAGTATGTCAATGTGACTGTCTGTCAGTATGTCAATGTGACTGTCTGTCTGTCAGTATGTCTGTCTGTCACACAAACATACTGACCGACAGAAACAGTAACATAGATAGACACACAGTAACTACTTTGGATATATCTCGGTGACATGAAAAAGTTATTCAGTAGTAACTCCTAACCTACACAAAGCTCTCTATGCCTATCACTGAAAGAATCTGAAGATGAAAGTTTAAATATTCCATTTTTTTTTTTCAGTTTAAGAATGTTGACACTTATTAATGCATTATATTAAATGGTAACATTAAATTCTAAAAGGACAACTGTCCACAAAAAAAATCTAAATTCAGCATAATCGAAAGAGTGTAGACATTTCAAATAGAAATGCTTTAATGAAAAAATACAAATAACACACCTCATTGGGCATTCTCTGCTGGGTCTAGGACACTTGATCGCCGCGGCTTCATCGCTGACAGTTCAGTGCGGCAGTTAGAATGCTGAACTGTCAGCAATGAAGAATAACGCGCCCGTTTGATCGCGGACGCGGCTATGTAAGAGCTGACAGTTCAGGGCTGAACTGTCAGCTCTTACAAATGTACAAGTAAAAATAAAATAACCCTCCCTAATAAATAATTTCCAAACCCCAATACTAAAAATAACCCAATACTAAAATTAACCCCAAAACTAAAATTAACCCCAAAACTAAAATTAACCCGCAAACCCTAATACTAACTCCCTAAACCCTAATACTAACCCCCGAACCCTAATATTAACCCCCTAAACCCTAATACTAACCCCTGAACCCTAATACTAAAATTAACCCCATAAACCCTAATACTAAAATTATCCCTGAACCCTAAACCCTA